>LPNX010366569.1:316875-360499 GCA_001517045.1 Pseudotsuga menziesii | reverse complement strand
AGAGAGAGAGAGAGAGAGAGAGAGAGAGAGAGAGGATGGAATCAATAATGTTGATGCCTATGCTTTAGGTTATGGAATATTTATTTGACATGGAATCTCTGAGGGAAGGATTGTTGGACCAGGTTGATAGGGAAATGTAATATAAAATCAAAAACTTCATAACTAAATCCACTATATATATATACTAATGCTTGATGACGATATTCTAAATCATTGAAAAAATATCCATGCACACTTAAAAAAAATCCACAAACCATATAATCCAAATGACTTGATATATTATTGTTCAAATCCTCATGGAAAAAAACAATATAACAACAATGGCCACTAATATTTATAGTTACATGGAACAACAAGGGACATACAATAATTCTCACTCTTACTCTTTCTCAACTAAAACCTTCAAGGATAGACAACTATCCATGTGAAACATAGAGGCACACTTCCCATAAGACCAAGTATCAATACAAGAGTCTAATTTACACAAAAATAAACTATAAATATAGAAGGTATTATTGTACTAAAAAAATGATCAAATCCCCTCACAGATAGTACATTTAACTTAGATAAATGAAATGCAAGAATTCATCCACTTTGGAAGAACTTCCTTGAAATAGGAACCCATACTCCATTTCATTATTATTGATTATAATATTTTCAATGTTTCCTCCATGACTTAAGGAATTTTAAAAGTGGTAATGTGGCACATAATCCTTTACAATCGTGTATTTTTATGCCACACATAAAAATATACCTTGGTACATTATTGTCCATAATAACCATGTCTTTTCCTTGAATATTTCTCTAGCAAGTTTAAAATGTATGGTGTTATCCTCAAAAATTTGTTTCCTTTCATTATAATTCTAACTCCAAAAGCACACAACATGCATGCAAAATTAATGAAGACCACACCCACCAAATGCATGCCTAGATGGATAGTTTATATTCCATGAAGACTTAACTAATACACTTAGAATGGATTCCAAGTACATAAAACGATTTCTATATTGTTCAAAAGTTGCATTTTTCATATAAAATATTCCTTCCAAATTAGTCTCACATAACTCCTTATAATTCAAGACAACCCTCCTAAATTCACTCTTGATTTAAGATTATGCAATAGGGGTGCAAAATTTTATATGGAGTACCCTCCTATATGAAATGTATGCTACTCTGAAATAAAATGCAATCCCATTCTAATAAATGATCTCCATAATGAAATCAAAGAATGACCATGATGCATTTTATTTAGTTGACCTTATCCCATGCTCAAATACCATTTTAGTAATAAACTAATTGATCTTACTATCTTATTGCAAATTCACAAAACATAAAGGACTTGGAAATCCAAATGGAAAACTTGCAGAACATAAAGGACTTGCAAATATGAATAGAAAACTCTCAGAACATAGAGGAATTGAAAATCCAAATAAAAAACTCCTTAAATTTCTAAAAAATACATTGATTCTCTGTCCCCCAAAATATCATATTCCAATGAATTTTAACAAATGCACATTTATACATTCACTGTATAACTCAGACTGCAACTTTGTGAGCCTCATTTTTTGTCCTTTGATAACCATGACATGAATTTACTCTTATTAACATCCCTGCAATATGAAATATACATACAAACATTAACTACAACATGAACTTGACCTCACAACTTTGATTTCTTGGCGAGCAAAACCTAAAAGTCTATAAAAATGTAACAAAAAAAGTAATCGAACCCTATCCCTATCAATGATGCATGTGGCCAACAAACAATTGATCGCTAACTTCTTCACCAGAAAATCCAACATTTTAGGTTTAAACTTTTTTGTCCAGATGAAATACAAACCTAGTGCAGGTATATAGGTCCTTGGACCCTATCCACAAATAACAACCATTTATCAGACTCATTTTGTACCAATGACTCATTATTCTATTGAATGCCCCATTCCATTCAAACACCAAACTCCAAAAACAATTTGAATTCATCTGAATGCCATCATTTCTCTGATGGTGGTGAGTTCCCTGTCTAGCCATCATTTCTATCATTATTTTGAATTTAACAATTTGGGAGCTATGGCGGGAATAATGACTAAGCTCACCACATAATGCATAAGGCTAGTTGGTTCGCAAGCCATAATTCTTTCCTTCCTTATGTTGGTTATTGTGAACTAATTTTTTGTTTTTCTTTCCTATGTTATTATTCTCTCCAACATTTGGTTTAAGGATGATGCCCCTTGATCCTTTCATTTTAATTTTTGCTTTGTTTTGACCTTTCTTTTTTCCACTGTTTTGTTGATTGTATGGGTATATCATGTTCAGTGGTTCAAATGTAAGAATTTGNCACACACACACACACACACACACACACACACACACCGCACACACACACACACACAAACAAGTTGTGCTTACTATTTAATTAATGAACCCTTTGAAAATAGAGTTAATTCCTATATATAAGTGACTGAGGTCATTATAGAAGATTTCATAAGGATATAGAATATGATATATTCAATCCACTCATATAAAATCATTCTTTGATCCTTTACGGAAAATTAATAGAGGGCCTTGGCTCTACGGTTGCTCCTTCAACTCCATATAGTGAGGTTTATGTAGATTCAAGTCTTATGGAAAATAGTGGCCAGAGAGATACCCCAACCAATATTACCAACTTATCCAAAGTTAGTTGTGGAACTTAGTCTTCAAAAATGGGTTATATATCAAGAATTTCTCTTGTGGCCATATCCCTACAAATTTTGAATTATTAGAAAATAAACTTCAATGTAGTAGTGGCTTTCTAGAGTACTTGAATAAACATTGTAGTGGAGGATTCATTAACAATTATTTTAATGGTTGTAGTATACATGAGATATTTGAGCTCTAGTGTATCCCACTTCTTCATGTCTCTATCAATGGAAAATTGAGTCTATGTTTTCTAGGAAAGGTCCTTGGAATGGTTTCACAAATGTTCCTTTTCATATTCCAATTCATCTTTTTTCAAATCCAAATTTTAAACTTCCTTTGTCCTTGTGAGGTTGTCATATTCTATGGCCTTTACATAAACATATTCACTTTAATCTTGATGTATATCCATATACTCCTCAATATGATAGGGTCCATTGATGATCTCTTTATTCTTGTGTAACTTAGCCTATAATGTACATAATTTAAAATAAATTATTCCAAATAGTTTATTTTGGACTAAGATTTAGTTACTTTGGAATCTACTATTAGTGCAAGTATCTTTCTCCAAGACTCTACTTTTTCCTCTATGGGAATAACTGGCACTAGACAATTTCAAATGAGGATCATAGGCGTCGTAAAGTCGATCACAGATGACCTCCTTAAATGGGTCAAGGGTTTTTGCAGATGAGGCCGTGGAGGAACTATCAATTCGATGAATTACATAATACAAAAGGATTGATAAGCGATAAACAAGTACCTAGTGGTGACTGTCGACACTTCTGGAGGTTGCAGTGGTATCCAACTGACTCATTCTTGGTAGACATCGGAGTTGTAGGGTGGTGGGAGTAGTAATAGGTCGTTTTATTTTTTAAATACCAGGATATGTGGTTAATGTTACGCTAATTAACCTTATAAACCATCGTGCTTCGTAAACATGACCTTTGTATCTCCAAACTTCAATCCTGCTATCTAATGGGGACAGGACACATCATTTACGCATGTTCCCCATCGTGCAGGCCCTCTCTAACTTTGAGTGCACAAGTTATTTCAGTGATTTGCATGTATGCCGTCGGATCTCATCAATGATGTGAAAATGGATGAGAACTATTGATCTTCCCTTATGTTTACCATGGAAACGATTTTGGGCCCACCAGATTTCGCTGACTCCAAAAAAAATTAGCATGTGTAATTTCACCTTGTGGAATTGTTTTTAGCACTTGATCAAAATCCACTTTAAATCTCCACCGTTCAATTTTAAGGGCCTACCACATTTCGCAGATCTCAATTGTGCTTTAATCCAAGCAAGTTGGATCAACGGAATTCATCTCTGTTGTTGATATAAAACACCATCAATCCCGACCATTGAAACATGTGAGCCTTTAAGTGATTCCATGGATATGAAAATCTATTTTTTCCATGCAGCTTAGATAAATGGCATGGATTTCAACCATTGATCTGATTTAACCCTCGATCACCACCGTTGATTTACAAAGCTTTTATGTTGTTCCATTGATTTGAGAAATTTTATTCCTTCTGCATGTTAAACCCATGAAAAAATTTTAGATCTTATTCCTCCTTTCAATGGAATAATCCCTTCCCAACCAATTATCCGAAAATAGTGCTAACACATCTGTAAAAATATTCAAAGTTTAGCACAGGTGCTAACAGGATCTATATGATAATGCAAACTATGGAAAGGTAATTGAATATAATAAACTGGTGTTTGTGGTGGCTAACTTATTGGTTGTTTGGAAGATGTTAAAGGAAAAATTTTACACCCCAGATTCCAAATTTATATGGACAGTATTAGGTATGTTACAGTTCCACATAATTCTTGGGGAAATTTCCTTTGATTCTTTGGTTTAGCCAAAATGGTCTACCCTAGTGTGGTGCACTTAAAAAAAGTGAAAACTGTCAAAGTAGAAACTTGAGCCTACCTTCCCTAGAAGTATTGATGTAGGTTGTTCAAAGTATGTAGAATAACTTAGAATTATTCTTTGAGAAATTCATAAGGTCTAGAGGTGTTGGGAACAAGTTGGAAGAATACTAGTTCCAGTTTGAAAATTTCAAGCTAGTAACAGTGTTGAGTCAAGGTTGCATCAAACCTATTTGATGGAAGATTTGAACCAAGTATACATAACAAGAATTATAATCCATATAATAGGTCCGATTGGTCGCAAAATAGAGGTCTGAATTCACTCCATTTCAACTGAACCGTAATTATGCATTTTTGGGAAATCTGTAAAAATCACTATTTTGAGAAAAAATGGAAATTCCTAAGTATTGAGTGGAAATTTTATTAACCTATGGGGATTATTAGAACCTAATATATCTGTCATTTTTATTGTGTAGATTACAATGATGGAGGATAATAAATTTAGGACTTGCAATCATGTATTTTTTGGCCGTGAAATGGAATATGTAGGTGTTTTCTTGGAATTATTTCTTTACATATTTGGTGTAAAAATTTCATAAGGAAATTTAATACTAGTTTGTGTAGATAAGCCTATTTTGGTTCATTTTAGTTAGGAAAATATTAATTAAATGGGACTCAAGTTCAACCTTCCAAATATTAGATATTACACTTAGAGAGATCAATACATTTATCTACATTCCCTAGAAATACGCATTAGAAATTTTCAAAATTTGAATCCTTTGAACTCCAATTTGTTTCCCTTCTATAAGGTTGTTATTTGTTTTTGTAGTACATTTTTCCTAAATTCCCTTTCCCTACAACATAGTTAAACTATCATATTTAGGTTAGGGGGAGGAGAGAAACATGGTAAGGTGCTTTATTTGTCATTTTTCTAGAATTGTTATTATTTTTTTTCCATTCTCCTCTAGATATATATATTGTTCAATATAACATATAAATCATCATTGCTTAGATGAAGGACATGAATGTAGGAATTATGATGAAATGTGAAGTTATAATTACAACAAAGGTTTATAATGTTCATCGTTAGTACAATGGACATTGTAGTTGGAAGTATGAAACAAATGCATTGGTTTTTGGATGATAGTTGTCTTGAAGTTGGGACGACATGTGGACATTTATTTCTTTCAAAATAATGGAATAAAGACACACTCATCGATCTAACAATGAAATGGTTTTGAAAAAAATTAGATCAAGGGTTTCTTGCACTTGTGAGAGTTGTACAATGAAAATTCATCACAAAATCATCAAAAAATGGGCCAAATTTAGTAGTGTTACAAAACCAAAACCAAGCTTGACAATACAAAATTCAATCTTAAACTCAATAAATTTAGCCCAAATTATTTCCATAAGTTATGAACAGGCTTCTACAATCTCAGAATTAAAGGATATAAATGAAATCATTATTTTTTACAATATCTAAATTTTATTTGCAAGTTTATTTCTCAACAAACCATACATTTTCATTTGGGCAATTTTACATACAATTAGTGACCAAGCTATAGTTATGAAGATAAATAAAGGGAAAAGTCACTATATTTTACATGGACTATCAATTCACAAGGATAATATCCAAATAAATCACAATAACATCTTGTTATTACAAAATATAGAATTTAAAAATAAAATAGAGAATTTACAAGGAATAATTAGTCGAGCATTCTAAGTTCAAGTGAACTTGATCTACCTTCACATGCAATAAAAATTTATCCATAACTATTTACAATAACCATTGAATACTTCTATAAAAGAAAACCTAGTATACATAACACCAATCTAACATTATATTCAATCAAATAAACTTAACAAACTATCTAAGAATATTCGCGTGCATAAAATTAAATATACCAGTACCATTATTCTACAAAATTCAATAACCAACATACCTATGCAAAAATTGTTTCCAACTGATAATCAAGCTCTTGAGTGTAAAGACTTCTTGTCTGGACAACTCACTGACCAATAGGTTTCCTCCAAAACTTACTTAGGAAAACCTTCTTTACCCGAAACCCCTACGTTGTATAGGCTCACAACAATTGTATTGATTTTTTTTCTTCAGGATACATCATGATGGCGAGTCCACCTTACCCTAGATTTTCCATTAAGGATCTAGCTCCATTGAGTACAAATTTTTACAATAAGTAGCTTCACCCTCTCTAGATTCAAGTTATGCAAGGAATTATAGTTTATTGTAAGTTTAGTTAAAATTTAGTAGCATATCACCATGCCAATATCTTCCTCCCCATTATAATGATTCCCTTCTCTCTATTCATAACATTTCCCGAATTAGTAACTCATATACATGAAAAAATAGTAATTAAATAATTTGAATGTTTTGCATCAATCACCCCCACAAACAACACATGCATTAGAGGAAATTTGGGGTCGAAAATGGGTCGTATAAGAAAACGAGCCAATAATAAATTTTTATGAGTTAGAAATCAAGAACCAATAGAATTTCAATAAAATGAGTCAACCATAATGGTTGACTGACTTGACATATTTGTCATTAAAAAAACTACTTTTTTGTTCATATTTTCAACATAACTCCCTGAGGTTTTACTCAAATTTTTAGCGGGAGGGTTCATTGGATGTGGAATTAAATTCAGCATTCAATGAGTACCCACACTGCATAATTTTGATGGACTCTTTGCCCCAAAAATAAGAAATACCACGTATTTTCATCATCATGTTTTTTTCCAGGTATTTCTTGTTTTGGGGCAGTGAGGTCTGTTAAAAGTATGTAGTGTGGGTACTTGTTGGATGTGGAATTTAATTCTACATCCCACGATACCTCCCGCTCTATGTTTGAGTAAAAACACAGGGAGTTATGTTGAAAATACGAACAAAAAAGTAGTTTTTCTTTCTTCCTCCTAAATTAATTAATATTTTTATTTATTTATTTTAACTATTATTTTATTATTTTCCTTAGGAGGCCCATTTTAGACCTCAAATTTGATCTAATGGTCTTCTCCAAATTTTCAATATTTTATTTTTTCTCATAATTATATTTCCCCCATTTTTTATTAAAATAATCTTCTTTGACTTTTTCCCCTCTCTAGTGGGTAAATAAACATTTAACTAATTTGTCTTGGGGGTGTCACTAAAATTACCCTAACTTATCTTTGAAAAGGAAAGAATTGGTTGTTGGGGAGTAAGGATTCATCATCCTCACTACATGCCCCAATATCAATAATGAAATATGGAATCCATGTCTTTGTCTCATCAACATCAATACTCTTCCCATGCATTCTATGAAGAGATATTCCATACCTTTGTCAATATATGGTTGTGGAATACACCCATATGTTGGAATTTTGGAAACATCTCGCCATATGACTTGCACACCTACGCACACACCCATGCATAAAGTATATAACATTGAAATATCCACCATATGTTTCCCCTCCTAAAGTCCTATTACAAAAACATCATGTTTCCTTTGCATCCTTAATTTAAACCTCAAAATTTTGTAAATGGACTTCTACATTCCTTCATGGATCCATGCCAACCATTAACAATAGACTTCTCTGCCACAACTAGCGCTAGTTCATCATCTCAAAACATTAGTCATTTAAAGAAAAACTAATATATAAATCACAAGTCATAAATACACATAGTAATCCATCTATATGTAAATAACAATCACAATATCTACATAGTTATCCATCCACAAGTATATCAGACAATATTCTATTATCCAAATATATAGTTTCTCACACATACCCATAAACATGGATAAAAAAAATTTGAACATGCATGAATATAATTGATAAAATGTCCAAAATATCACATAGGAGTCCTCCTTTTCCTAATAAAGTATAACGTTATGTAAGAATGGTATAAAACAAAATCACACAAGTGTGTGTTACAAACTTTCCCTCTTGAAACAAAACTTTGACCAAAAGTTTCCTACATGAATATGAAATGGAAATCGAGGTGCACAGATGATGTATCTTCCCAAGTAGTAGATCTAGGACTATAAAGGTCCCATTGTACCTTTACCTGATCCACTAAGAAGAAAATGAGTTGTTTAGTGCAAGGTTATAGTATACATATTAATTATGTGTTCATAACACTCTCATTTGTAACCTAAAAGTATTCAATTGTTTCCAATTAAAAACATTATATGCATGTGGAAATATAATGTCTCAAAGCATATACATGAAAAATATTACATATACTATCCAATACTAGAGGCATAGCAAGGAGATATGCCATACATATAAAATTACTCAAGGTATCAAATGACCTCAAAATCCATGGGGAATGTTTGGATCTCTTGTCAAACTTTATGGAACTTTTCATGGATTTAACTTGTAGGAAAAAAGTCATCTCCCACCTAATAACTACGATCCACTCTATGTGCATCATCCTATCTCTTTTGACGATGTTGAGATTTCTTTAGGATTTGTATATATAAATTTATATCTTCTCCCATTTCCTAAATGGTTTTAGGTCCCACCAAGATTCTATCTTCAAGCAACATAGGGGAGTTCTACAAGGTCTTCTATATAGTAGTTCAAAATATGCCATACTAATAGAACCATGGTAGTTCTTATTATAAGAGAACTCCACCAATGTAATATTCTATTCCCATTTTATTTGTTGGTCCATTACATATGCGTGAAGCATGTCCTATAACACTTTATTTACCCTCTTAGATTTCCCATTAGTCCAGGATGATATGTCATACTAAAATTCAAATGAGTCTGAAGGGTAGTTTAGGATCCAGTCCAAAATCTCCCATAGAACACAAAATATCTATCAAAAATGAATTTCTTTTGAAAACCAAATGAGATTTATAAGTGTCCTTAAGAAATAACTGAGCACTTTTACTAAGTTTATCAACCACAACTAGGATATAGTTGTGTCTTCTAGCATTTATTGGTAACCCTACTATGAAATTTATTGATATAACTTCCCATTTAAACATGGGAATGGCATGAGGCTGCAATAATCCTATTGCATTATGATGCTCATCCTTTACAATATGATATTCCAAACATTTATTCATAAAAGGAGCTACATCATTTTCCAATCCTTAACAAAATAAATTGAGTTTCAAATCAACATATAGTTTTTTCACCTCAAGATGGGATGAATACAAGGAACATTGATTCTCATTTAAAATAATCTTGAGTAGACCTTCTCCTTGTGGAATATAGATTCTTTTCAAGAATCTTAGCAATTTTTCATGATCACAAAAACACCCTTCTAGCTTCAGTATCCAATTTTGTTTCCCACACAACATAGATATTACTTCTAAACACCAACTTTTTTCTCTTTAAACATTTAAAATATGTTCTCTTAAATCAAAATTTTAAGGAATTAAAAAAATAATATGAGACCTTCGACTAAGTGCATCAACCATTCTATTTAGATTTCCTTTGATATAAGTAATATTAAAATCATACCCACTCAAGAGATCTTACTAATGAATTGGTATTGCATTCAAATCCTTTGAGCGAATATATATTGCAACCCACTGTGATAAGTTTTCAGCTCAAATTTTCAACCCACAAGATAATGTATCCAAAAAATTATAGCAAGGACTATTGCTTCCAAGTCCAAGTTATGAGTTACATAGTCTCTCTGATGGCAACTTAGCTTCCTAGAAGCATATGCTATCACCCTGACACCATGTCATCCTGGAAAAGAACAACACCCAATCCTTCCTTGGATTCATATTCACATACAATGAAAGTTCAATCCATATCAAGCACTTTCAACAATAGGGATGAAGTCAACAATTTATTAATATTAGTAAAATATTAATCACACTCTTTAGTTTAAACAAACTGCGCTGCTTTCTTAGTCAAAGAAGTAATTGGATAAAAAATTTGGGAAAAACCTTATAAAAATCTTCTATTGTAGCTAGTCATACCCATAAAACTACACACATCATGCACATTCATTGGTGACTCCCACCTAGTGATAGCTTGTACCTTTGCAGGATCCACTATAATTCTTTCAGTAGAAATTATATGACCCAAATAGTGAACTTTTATTGGAAAAATGAACATTTTGACAACTTGGAATATAACTTGATCTCCCTTAAAGATGTTAAGACATGTCTCAAATGTTCCTCATGTTCCTCAAGAGTCTTAGAATAAATTACAATAAAATATAGAAATACTTGTACAAATATATCTAGGTATTTGCTAAAGGAACCATTAATAAGAACCGTGAATAAACTAAGGGCATCAATTAAACCAAAAGGTACCACTACAAATTTATAATGTTGAAAGCAGGTTTGAAAAGTAGTCTTTGGAACATATTCAGACTTTACTCTTAGTTGATGGTACCCAAGTCATAAATCACTCTTAGAAAACGTAGTAGATCCTTTCTTCTATTAAAAAATATCACAAATCCAAGGAAAAGGGTACCGATTTATAATTGTATCATGTTTCAATTCTTGGTAGGAAATGCACAATCAAATAGATCCATCCTTGTTATTTAATAAAATTATTGGTGCGCCCCAAGGATAAATCCAATAACTCTTGATGTTTCACCTATTTGTCATGTAACTTTGGCATAGTCATGTCATAAGGTTCCTTGAAAAATGATTCAGTACTAGGACTAAGTTAAATAGAAAAATCAATTTCTTACTTCAGAGCTAGTCCTGGCTACTCATTTTGAAAAATATCCATGATTTTTGAGAAAATTTGATGGTATCCGAAGATGAAAGGCATACCAAATGGGCATGAAATTCCATATTAATTTCAATAATATATGTACATTATAAATACAACTCAAGGAAACGCTTGGTTTCATATTTCAAGCCATCCCTTTGACTCCTTATGGATGTTTGTATTCACTTGATGTGAATGATAAAGATAACTTGACAATAATTATTAACCCTAATGGATAGTATTCCAACATTCCCCCCTTTAATCCTAAGGAGTTTAAAGGAGTCTATGTAGAGAGATGAAAACTAGAATTGGATAGCTACCAAGGGGCAAACATATCCAAGTTAAATATAAAAATTCTCCATTTAATTTTGACATATTGTCCTAAATTTAAGTGTTCTCTAAATTGGTGGTTTTGGTTGAAAAAACCCAAAAAGGCTAGAAAAAGAAATAGAAATGGATTCCTTATACTAACTAGGTTGTTTTTGGACCACAAAATTTGACACTTGGTGATAACTTTGAATTTGGCTAAGTGGTTCTTTGGAACTTGGCTTTCACTCAGATTCTTGCTCATAGGTTCTCTTTGGAACTTGGCTTGAAGGATTAGTGGTTCATTATGGAAAGTGGTAGTTTTAAGGACCAAAAAAATTTGATGTATATAAGAAGCAACATTATGCTGATGTCTTCTACTAAATGGGTGGTTTTAGGAAAACCACAAAATATGGGGCTTAGTGGAACATGGATCTGACTCTTGTTTAGTGCTACAACTTTGACTCTAGCTGGGTGGCTCTAGCTTAAGGGTTCAAAAACTAGAATAAGGTTATGGCTATGGCTATGTCACTGATTTAGGCTCATGTGTTCTCATTTTATTGTTTCTAACCATTATTAATCCTCCCCTATCATCCTTAATAAGGTGAGTAGATGTAATGTCCCCATTTTTAATAATTGCATAGCAGGACAATTCCATCAATCCTACTAGTTCCCTAGGCTGGATGGATACGTTTGGAATTTTAATAAGGGAGCTAATAAATGATGTTCATACATTAGAATGGAATAAATATTAAATAATGTATCTTAGTAAATAAATACAAGAGAAAATTGAAGTGGCAATGGAGCATGGAGACACATGGAGGTTATGGGGCACACACAAGCTAGAAATTATATGCCACATGGCATCCTCCTCTTGCAATTTCAAATCCATGGGAATCCTAATGTTCTTGGATGATTTAAAAGGATAATAAACTTGTCCATTTGCATCATAGGCTGAATTTTGGAAGGAAATGTTACTTACATGGGATAGGAAGAGTCATTTTGGAGCTAGTGAGACACTTGGACTAGATTCCCTAGCTCTATGACAACAATGATGAAGATGCTATGAAACATATGACAAAAATAAGATATGAAGGATGAAATATGACATATATGACATGTCAGGTTTAAATAGAGCATCCAAGAGGTCGCTCATGTGAGTTGGGGAAGCTCAATGGGCTCCTACTCAAATTGGGGGAAGATGGAAGGCTAGGAAAGGGAGGACACATGGAAAATCACGAGAACACACCCTAATTCGAATTTTCTTGAGTTTGTGGATGGATTGGTAACCTTATAAGGTTAAGGATGTTTATAAAATACAATAATAAACCAACAGAAGAGATTTTGATCATTTGAGAAATTTGCATTTGTAAATTGAGAGAGCTAGTGGATGACTAGTTTCTTACCTTAGCCAACTTTGAGGATGAAATATTCCCATCCAAGTTGGTGTTTGGAGAGGCCACTCAGGTATTTCATGGAGATTTAATGCAGTTGTATTTTTAGTTTTAATATATAGGGTAGTTTGTGGTTCCTTCTAGTGCAACACTTTCAACCATTTTTAGTTTTTATTGCATATTCTTGCTAATGGAGAGATTGCGCATTGGGTGAGCTAATCATCTATTTGGGGAAGCTTATAACACCCTATTATTTATTTTATGATGTAAATGATATATTTTTCAATTTCTAAAGACTCTCGGGTAGAAATACCAAAATATTTCGTGTAAAAATGTTAAACAATGAGAAATAGTGCCATTTCCCCACTATCTTGGTGTGAACCATTGTAATGCTGATGATTTCAAACTAGGAGAGATTTTAATTTTCCATTTATTATTGTAATAATATAAATATTATATTTTATTCATTATAATAAAGTATCAGGTATAAATATCAAATGTTTGTATGTAAAAGTGACTATTAATGAGTAAACAATGACCATTTCCCCACTATATTGATGTATGCCATGATAGTGTTGATTATTTCAAATCGAATAATGTATATATGATATATTTATGATTAATGGAATTTAATTTATAATTATTACATATTTTATTTTTATCACTTAAGAATTTGAGGTCATTTTACTCAGTTTAATTGCATTTGGAGAAGATTTGGTTCCATTTCCCCAAGGGTCGAATTAGTGATTTCGTAGCTGTTTGGGAGAGGGTCATAAAAGATTGTATAAAATGGATAATGATTCATATGAGAAATTATAATGTCACTTAAACATCCTATTCCTCATTTCAGAAATTCGAGTGGCTTTGGGAGCATTTGAGAAGCCATTTTCAACATTTACCCAAGGGGAATCGGAGCCCCAATTTGCTAGTAAAGACTCCTACTTTGGTTAGAATATTAAAAAAGTTTCCAGAAGTAATTGGAGGGTCATAAATAATCCTTGAAAATCATATTCAATTATTAGTAGCATTCATACTCCTTCTCAGAATATTTGGGAGCATTTGGGTCAGTTTGGATACCTAGACATTAAAACTAGTTAAAGGTCGAAATTGGGAAAAAGGTGAAAAAATGGTCATTGTAATAAAATTTCAAAAAAGGGACATTAAATTATAAGAGAATGTATCAATGAAAAAATGTTTCATTACATGAGAATGAATTATTTTACATGACTTATAAACCTTCTTCGTTATTGATGACCATTGCCAAGAAGAAATCCACTCATTGTGAATCTTCTCTATTGAATTTTTCTTCAACATGAAGCATTTGTTTGAAGAGTGGGTATGATTTCCACAATTATTATAAGGGTGAATATAAAAACATTTATCTTTCAAATTTTCAACTCAATCACAATGTTGGAATTTTGATCTTTGAATTGAATATGAACTTTGTTTTAAGAACTCAACACTTTGAAACTAGATTGGCTTGGAGTAATCAAGAATGTGAACCATAAATTCATTGATGTTGGATATGTTGGGTGTTATAATGTATAAATTAATTCACCTATTCTTTAATTATCAACTAGGTTTGGTAAGCTTAGAGTTGACA
This sequence comes from Pseudotsuga menziesii, assembly GCA_001517045.1. Lineage (NCBI taxonomy): Eukaryota > Viridiplantae > Streptophyta > Pinopsida > Pinales > Pinaceae > Pseudotsuga > Pseudotsuga menziesii. Next base: position 345,946 of record LPNX010366569.1, on the reverse strand, counting down.
CAAAATATATGTGAAGGTAGAGGGGTTCTTATGGTGTCATGGAAATATTTTAACAAACAAAAGATCGAAATATATTTCAAATTGAAAAACCAATTCAAACTCCTAAGAATGCAATTATTAAGGTAACTAAACTGAGACAGAATAGTAAACTAAACAATTGATAATTTATTTTATAACTTTAAAATGAAATAAAATCAACAATTAACTATTCAAATGGGAAACTAGGGTGCATGGAAGACTTAACTTATAAGAAAGTAGAAAACTTAATAAGAGAAGAAAGTAGAAAACTTAATAAAAGAAATATATTTAGGTTATGTCATACAAGCTCTTTTAACAATAACACAATGAAAAATAGACAACCTAAAAACATACTAAGGATAACACATATAATATTGAATCTCACATACAAATGGATAAATCAATACAAAAGGCATAAACACAACAATACAACAGTAAAAAAAAATCAGAAACAGTATTCAAGAAACAAAAACTTAAACAACTTAACACATGTTCAAGGTGAAAAGAAATAGGGAAAATGATAAAAATTTAATAAATAACCTAAAACAATTAAAATTTAACTTCAATATTAAACAAAACTATCATCTAAATATTACAGTCAAAGCATAATTCAAACATTAAAGAAACCGAACTGAAAACAATCTCAAAACATACTAAAAACAAAACGGTGGGCTGAATGGCAGACTAAACTGTGGGTCTAAAAGGGGTGGCTAAATGAAAGACTGAATAGCCTGTCCAAATGACAATATTCATAGTTAAAATAATAAAAACTAATCTAAATGAGCTAATATTTAGATGAATTCATGCAGATGTAAATCTAATGCATAGAGGCAATAAGTAAACCTACTTATTAAGCAAATTTAACAGTGACATGAACTTAAACAAATTCATAGGAAGAAATCATTCCATATTAATAAACTGAAATTCAAATTGCATTATTAATAACTTATGATAGAAAAGAAATAAATAGAATTGAATCTATTTAATTTGATAAAAATCAATCTATTATATCTAACTTGCAAATAAACTAAACAATAAGATGGAAATGAAATGACTGAAAAAAAAAATTTGAAAGAAAACTGTGCGCGTAGTTAACTATCTAATTCAGAAGTAAAATTGCATTACAGAAATAATCAAACAAATTGTAAACTATACTAGATACAACAAAAAAGATGAAAGAAATAAACAAGAAAAGAAACCTCTGGTTGATGAGGGGCCCTCTCAGCAATCAAGGGTGGTGCCTGGCTAACTTCTACTCAAACACAATCATCAACAGTGAAGCATACAACTCTTTATTCAAACGATGGAATAGAAATACAATGTGCTTAAGAACAAATCAAAGCATGAACTCATAACACTGTGAACTAATTCTTCTTGGCTAACTGATCTCTCACACAAAGGATGATATATAGAATAGTTTACAAAGATGAGCAAGTCGACAGTTTAGTGGTCGACTGCTCTCTAAATTTAGTCGATCATAAAGGCACATAACAGATTGCAGGCCAACGCACATGATCTTCCCTTCTTCAGCACAGTTATGGTCTTCTTTATTGGACAACGAACACACAGGATCCTCTCTAGTGCAGCAGGTCTTCAGATGTGGCCCACGACTCCTTCCTTAGCGCGAACATGAACTGATGGCGAACAGAGGAGAGCGTACTGGTGAATCTTCTAGAGCATAGGTTAAATGCATCAACCCAACGCATGGATTGTTGATGTGGTGGCAATCGAAGGAGACTGCAGGCTGGAGAATTATCCAGAAGCGAGCTTTGGTATCCAGAGGCGTGGACAGCAGGATGTTTGCAGGTTGTTTCACATTTTAAATTCCTGAAATTAATTCTCAATAGCACGCAGTCTAGTTAAGGATCTGGACGGAGAGCTGAACAATAAGATGGCCCATGAGTTGGATACTCTAGGCGTCAAGCTAGGGTGAACGAAGTGTCTGTTTCTTGGCGCGCTTCAAGACTACAGTCTACAACAGCACGTTTCAACATCTGGAAAACTACCAACGAGTTTTGCACAGAAAGATGGATGACAAGTTGGACATACTGTGCGCAAGGCAGGGTGAATGCGTTTTGTTTATTAATTTATCCCAAAAAGATTATAAATTATATAAACAAATATACAAATCAGTTGATACATCAAATGTGCTTTAATAATGTCATTTTTAATTAATAAAACCATAAAATGACAATAATAAAAGGATTTTAGAAAAACCGTTAAATACACATACCTGAGGCTGAATAGTGATTTGCGTGACATAAATTATGCAAAAGATAATAAAACATGTGTTTAAATGAGTAATTTAACTACCAAGAATGATAACAAATCTAGGATCAACAGGATCCAAGACCGATCATGTGCTTGTTATGGGTGACCTCTTCCCAAGGTACGATCATGGGATTGGAAATAACATGTAGAACCTTTGTATGCATAACGTCATCTTCATTTTCTTTTTCTTATAAAGTGGGGCCACTGATTTTCTTATGTTATTTTGAAGTGGCATAATTTTGTGCGAGCTTGTGAAAGGAATCATAAAGATGAGTGTTTTGAATAGGAACAAGTTCAGGATGTTGTTTTTCTTATAGGAGATACAACTCAAGTGTGTCTTGTGAATTTTATACAGAATATTGAATATGAGTGAGAGTTGTCTTGCTGACCATAATAGTGTTGTGAACAAAAGAGACAATTAGAATGTTCATTAACTCTACTAAATTGAAGACTCACTCAAATATATAAGGGATTATTAAAACTCCACCCTTTTAAAAATAATCAATAAAATCAAAATAATAAAAAATGAAGGGTGTTAGTCTCATCTAAGAATGCACCCTTTTACAACACAAACTAACTCTGAAAACAATCTCAAATACAAGTGAGTTGACATAAAAATCATTGTTTGCAAGTTACAATTTTGAAGTTGAATCTAAAACTAAGTTGACCATTAAAAAGAATGCTTTACCCATTTAACCCTGTTCAATTGAATTCTTTGGGTTCTTTGAAAAAAGTGAAGAATTTAATTTACCAATTGACCAAGTTTCTCTCATCATCCTCATAGTTTATGATTGTTCTCTTATCATTTTTACATTCATGGTGGGCACAACGATTGCATTCATGTATTACCCTATTTCTTTTTTAATATTATCTTCTCATTTAAAAAGAGAACCTATTATCCCAAATATTTGTTCTACCAATAGGACATTTTATGATAGCAACATAGTCTAGATCAAATACATGAAGATTCAAATTATGGAAATCTGATCATGAGGAATTACGACAATTGTTTCGAGATTCTCAATATATAACAACCAATTTTGGACACCCTTGGAATATTGATACTCACTAACAATAAAAGTATAATTATCAAATAAAACACTTCGAAGTATAAAACCTCATGGAATGAGTAATGGGTGAGACAAAATTTGGGAATTTGGAGTATTAAAAACTATACCTCTTAAATCTAATAGACTGTTGAGTTAACAAAAGTCATTTGACATCATTCATGAAAGTTCATTATTATTTTCACATGGGTTTCCTACATATATTTTCTTCAAATATCCTCATGGAACACGTAATAATCATTGAATCATAGTAATACACCAAAATTTTAAGGTTAATACCATTTCATCCTCCCTCGAGGATCCACTAAATTCTAATAAACTCTATAAAACTTAAGGCAATATGGGAATTACAATGTAAATACCATTGTGCATTGTTTGCAAAAATTCCACTCATGACTCATTAGTTTCCTACACCAATTGTTGGTAGTGTTACCACCTATCCTTAAGAACAAAAAAAGGGACACATAGTGTTCACACACATGCATGTCGCAACATCAGTATTCACATTGAGAGGAGAAGCACCAGTCTCCACACCATGCAGAGAGACATCACACCATTATGTTATCCATGGACTAGTCTTCACATATGTTGTCTTCAAATGCGATACCTTGTATTCTTTAAAAATAACAAGCCAAATACGAGGCACTGAATAGGAAAATCAAGTCTTCAAAATGTTGTTGTAGCTCTTGATAAATACATGGAGCTAGGGGAAAGTGTAACTACTATATAGAAATAGATTATGAAAGAGAAAATTACAACTTTTAGTGCATGACTTCATGAGTTTGATCATAAATTTAGGAATAATCTTGCATTCAGGTCACAATTTTATTAGATGTTTGCCAATTTTGGAGTGGATCTACTTTCCTCAAACAAGGGATTTTAAATACTAGGAATTGGTGATTTTTATTATGAACTTGGAGTCCATATTGTTGATATTTGATTTTCCACAAAATATCGCAATGGAGGAAATTTAGTCAAGGTTTTAATTCAAACATTAAGCGTGAAAATAGGATTTGTAGCAATGTCTAGGATCTAAGGGAATCCTCACAATTGAATATTACTCATAAATTATGCAAAAAACAATGAAAAGAGTGAATATTAAAACATATAAATGGTGTGAATAATAGAGTTTGTTATGACTTTCCAACAATTAAATATGTATGGAACATGTTTATAATACAATAGCAGAAAATTATTATCCTTTGGAGGCAATTTGGATGCATACATGTGGCAAGCTTAGATTGGACCTCAAAACCCCCCTAGGTGGACCAATGAGCTCCCAAACAACCTCAAATAGTCATGATTGATAGTGTAAACGTTGATTGATAATACTAGGACATAAATTAGGGTAGGGTAGGTGTGGTGTAGTGCATGGGTGAGTGGGAGTGGCTCTAGGAAGCAATAAATGGTACAAAAGAGTAAAAAACACCCCAAATACAAGCATGGGAGCCTCTAGTCAACTAATTTCCCTGGTTTAAGGGATGGGGAGTGAACCAAGGACTGAGAATTCATTAATTATGGCACATATTTAACCATAGTGATCAAATGAGGGTTTTTTGGTGCATTTATGTGTTAGTTTTTTAACATTTAAGCTAGCATTATAATAAGATCTTTTCACTGAGAGAATAACAAGCACAACAATCACATAAGCACATCACAAGAGACAAGAGACACAAAGAGTTTTGATCAGGGAAACCATAAATGGAGAAAACCCCACAACTTCCTCTAAGATAGTATCACCACAAGATGTAAAACCCCAAAACAATAAGATGCACTCCCAACAGCAGTAGCCTTCTTCTTCCCAGAGTATTTCCTTCTCCACTAGTGCACCACACTTGAGAGAGCAAGTGATGTATATTACAAGTGATAAATAGAAAGACTCTCACTCTCTATTTATATTCATCTGTTCACTTGAATTGCATTTTCACACGTAGGCTCAACCTAACAATTACTACTTGAGCCTACACCTTAATTAGTGTATAATAACTCAAGTGCCCCATAAACAGTGGGGACTTACCCAATGACTTGATATGACTTGTTTACATTATAATCCTCCCGATCGGAACATCGGGGCATGACCACATGACTCAAATACATAATAGAAACATCTCGGAATAAACATCGGGTTACAATAATATAAAATACAAAGAAGAATACATTCCGAAGTTACATATACATCAACATTATGAGTCCAAAACACCAAATGGACCAAGATTGACAAACACAACCTAGTTTTGGACCATATAACATAACCATGAGACTAATGAAAATGTGTCCTAGGTGTATGACCATGGTAATAAGATGGAATAATTCTATAACACCCCCCCTTAAGCCTACCTTAGTGTAATTACATCACATTATTTAGGCCTTGGAAATTAAGGCTCAAGTCACCTCTTACAAAAAAATATTTGTCCATATAACCAAGGTAAGGAGGAAAAACTCATGGGAACAAAACATCCCCTCTAAAATTGACATGGAGAAAAATATTTAAGTGAATATCAGTAATCACCATGTGTCACCCACTCCAAGAAGTGATATTGGATAGGTGAATGTATTCTCTGTGAAGTTTTTGGTGAAGATGTCAGCAGTTTTCTCTGCATGGGAAATACTATAACGATATCACCCACTCACCCACTCATTCACCAAGCTCCTAATGTAGTGCATGCATATATAAATGTGCTTGGTACTCTATGTCTGCACTAGATCAATGGAAATATTGATTTCACTTTGATTGTCACACCAAATGACTATGGGTGAATCAAATGCAAAACCAACTTCCCCAAGAATACCTTGCAACCACACACATTGTGTAGTTGCATTCACTACTCCTATGTACTCAGACTTAGCTGATGAAAGGGATATATTGTATTTTTTATTGCTTTAACATCATATGGGACCATGTGCAAACATGAATATATAACCTGAAGTGGAATTTATGTCAATCGAATCTCCATCCCAATCAAAAACAGTAAATCCATCTAGTGGATAACCGACAACATAGTGTACCTCGAAGTGTTTGGTTCCTTGTACATAATGAAATATTATCTTTGTAGCATTCAAATGGATATCATGAGGATCATGTGCATATATTGCAATGACACCTACAACATATTCCAAATCAGGTCGAGAGTGTGTAACATACAACAAGCTCCCAACTAGTTGTCTATACAATGAGTTGTCCACCAATGGAGATGCACCAAAATCACCTAGTTTTTTACTTGAGAGGAATGGGAAATTGGGTCGCTTACATGCATCCATTTTTAAATTTAATACCAGTTCTGTAGCATATTTTTTGGATGACCTTGATCCCTGCATCATATTTCTCAATCTCTAACCCAAGAAATTGTTTTAACAATCTAAGGTCAGTCCTAGAGAATTCACTGTGCGATGATGAATTTATTGATCCTATATCATTAGTGAAGCTCACCATAATCAAAAGGTCATAAAAATACAATTATATGACCTGAAATAAATCACCAACATGCTAAAAATATACATTAGTATCATATTTTCATCTTTTAAAGCCAAGCGATAGCATAAAATCGTCCATCTTGGCATACCAAGCCCTGGGGGCTTGCTTGAGGCCATAAAGAGACTTCTTCAACCTAAAAAAAGAAGGATCATGAATGAAAAATTTAATATGATGCATATATATCTCCTCATGAATGTCACCATGAAGAAAATAACTCTTCACATCCATGTGGTGAACCTCCCGACGCTTAGATGCAACAATGGTTAAAACTAGACTCATAGAGTCCATATTTGCAATCGGTGAAAATGTCTCGATATAGTCCACTCCTAGGACTTGAGAGAATCCTTTGGAAACCAACCTAGCCTTCTACTTGATATCAAAACCATCAGTATACACTTTGGTCCTATAGACCCACTTATATTGCACTAGTTTCCTCTTGGAGGGAAAGGGAATCAATTCCCAAGTCTCATTGTCTTGCAAGTCTATCTCTGGATTTATTATTTCCTTTGGATAGATTTGAAACTACTGAAACAAGGGATTGATCCTTGGTATATTTTATGGTGCTAATTTGCACCAACTTTTCTTTTTTCTTGAGTTAGTGACTCCATGAAGTTTTTCAATGAAGGCATCATCCAATTTCGAGTTGTGAGATTGCTTGAGTGGAATGTTGCCACAAAAATTGAATACTATGGCCCTAGATTCGAAAGAATAGACAAGATCATATGCTCCTATTTCTTCTCAATGCCACATTTTTTTAGCTGAATCACCAATGGTTTGAACTTTGTGAATAAGTCCCTCATCGTCTCAAAGTGAGTTGGGCTCAATGAGATCAACTCATTTTCGAGTTCTCATCAGTATTCCCATAAAATGACTCAATATTGAGCCATAATTTTTTGGTTGTTGTCATAATTTATACATTTAAGATAATATCCCTCTAAATATTGATACAAAGCATCTTGAATTCCTCATCTAGTTTGTTGAAGTACTTCGATTTTTCCACAGCAGATTTGGGCTTAGCCTCAATTCCCATGGTGACTTTGTATGGGCCTTTTGACCTCAGACGGATCACCATTTTGGATTTCCATTTGAAATATTTGAATGGGGTAAGAAATATATGAGTCTTCTCCATTCCTGATTGCGCACTGAATGACATAAACACTTAATGTACCTACAATGCAAACACTCGATTTTTTCTAGAAAATACCATAAACAATAACTCAAACACTATGGATTTAATTTTCATCTCCAAATATCTCCGATACCATGTGAAAATATGATTCATGAAAATATCTATGAGCTAATGGAATCCTCACAATTCAATATTACTCACAAATTATGCATAAAATAGTGAAAAATGTGAAATTAACACATAGAAATGGTGTCAATAACAGGGTTTATTATGACTATCTAATATATAAATATTTTTGTAACATTATTATAATATAACATGATAAAAAATTTATCCTTTGGAATCCATTTGGATGTATTCATGTGGCAGTCTTAGATTGGACCTCAAAACCCCCCTAGGTGGACCAATGAGCTCCCAAACCACCTCAAATGGTCACGAATTCTAGTGTTAATGTGGTTGGATCATTCTAAGACATAAATGAGGGTAGTATAGGTGTGGTGGAGTGCATGGGTGGGTGGGAGTGGCTCTAGGAAGAAAGCAATGGTTCAAAAGAGTAAAACACACCCCAAATACATGTATGAGTGCTTCTAGTCAACCGGTTTCCCTTTTTTTAATGGATGGGGAGAGAAAGAAGTACTGGGAAGTCATTAATGAGGGCACATGTGCAACCAACATGATCAAATGAGGGTGTGTGGGTGCATTTATGAGTCCAAAACACCAAAATGACCAAGATTGACCAACACAACCTAGTTTTGGACCATATAACATAAGCATGAGACGAATGAAAATTTTTCCTAGGTTTATGACCATGGTACGAAGGTGGAATAATGATATAATGTAAATAAAACAAGGAAAAAAATTGCAACACACAACAATAACTTAGCAATACTCTTCAAGTGCTACTCCATTTCATGGATACACTAGTCTGTAGATCCAATGCTAAATGCAATGCTAAATGCAACGTGCTCCAACATAGCTAACACAACAATTCTAACCCAATGGACACAAATTCTCAACTCTTTTATAACCACTTCATATAGATCCCAGTAAAATATTAGGGTTAACACGAAATACTATTAATGCACAAAAATGGTATACAACACCAACAAACTATTAATGATATCCAAGACCAACAATATGAAAAAATCTCCACCGATATGAAAAATACCCATAGCTTTAATGATATCAAGGGAGAGACTCTAATGATACCAAGAATATCCATGGTTTAGTACTTCAATGGACAATCAACAAGAGAGAGGTACCTCCATGCAACTAATTAAGGAGTGGGTGTACACACCACATATGATCATAGAGGGGGATTTGACACATAGGTCCAACACACCACCCATTTGCACCATCACCATGTAATTAAAAGGGCCTTGCCACCCATTTTTCTCAATGCATCTCCACACAAAGGCTACACATAACATACCACAATTAAAATGGCAGTAAAAAAAAGTGGAGCATCACAAAAAATAGAACTAGGAGTTGGTATTCATGTAGAGAATATCCAATGAATTAGCAGACTAAAGGACACATAACCAACACTAATACCACTATTAGGACTCTCAAATGACAATACCAACAATTGGAGAAACATAGCCAACAAAAGACGTAGAAAATATGCATGCAAGATAATATTCCTTTTATTAATATATGTACATTATAAATACAACTCAAGGTGATGCTTGGTTTCATGTTCCAAGTTGCCCCTTGGAATCCTTATGACTATTAATATTCACTTGATGTGAATGAAAAATACATTAGTTATTAACCCTTATGTTAATCCTATAGATTAATATTCCAGCACAAAAAAATGAAACATACACTCAATTCTCTTTCTGTCTGTTTCAGTTTTGTTTACCATTGAATTAAAATAGAAAACACAGTAAATAATTTGTGTATTTATTTCAATAAAAATAGAAAGAAATTTAAATAACAGAAGGTGCAAAATTTAAAAGAATAACTTTGTGCTATAAAATATGTGAATATAGATCTTGGAACAAAAACAATAGATATACTATGAAAATGATATAAACAGTAAACTAATCACGTAACAAATTAGATATCGTAGATCATTACACAAAAATATAGAGCATAAAAGAAGAAAGAATGATGCATTTCATTAACTGTAATGAATGGAGGTGGACACAATATATAGCTAGACAATTTGAATTAGGTTAACAAGATAGTATTATTGATCTTGTAATCCTTGGAGGATATATAGGGTTACCTAGATTTAAATACCCTTAGTTATCCATGCACACTCACCTAGAATGAGTTTAATTTACCTTGTGATTCATTGAGCACTAATTCTATTTGAAGAAGTGCATGAAAACCCCTAAAATATCTCAATTTGGGTGCTACTAGGTGATATGGAGTGCTAATGATAGTATAGGGTTAGTTAGGGTTAGTGAGAGTCAGTTAGGACCTATATTAGTGTAGTGCATATGGTCCTTAACTAACAACTGACTAACCACACCAAAAATCAAGGAGAAGTACAAAAAAGTAGGGAATGTGGCCCCCAGTCCAAGAAGTCAGCTCCAAATATAGGAAACCAACTCATGGTTTGATCAGGTGATCAATTTGGATGAGGTTTTCACGATAGAGTCATCAAATGAGGGTCCACATACCAAGGTAGAGGGTTATTTATCCTAACACCCCCCCATAAGCCTAACTAGGTAAAAAAAATAAAAATAAAAATGGGTCTCAAGAATTTGCAGCCATATTAGGTACCAATGCACACTTTTCTCCATCGAATTTGCAAGAGGGAGAAAACCACATGGGAAAAAAATCCATCCCATAAAAGAGAATGTAATTTTTTTTAATCTACTCCAAATGTTTTGTGTGGAAATTGGTTAGTAGTAGGAGAAAAGATTGTAACTCCAGAGACCAAAATCCTAAAACTACCTTAGCAAACAAAATCCAATAACAACTTAGAAAAATATTTTATAAAAAAATATATATAATTGTACCAAAACTTTTGAAAATAGAAAAATTACATATAATACAAGAGATTAATTCCTCAATCCATTAATGCATGTTGAGGACATCAAAAAATTGCTAATTATTTAAATCAAGAAGGGGTCCTTCATAAATATGCTCACCAAAATAGTTGCAACGAGATTTTTCTATAGGAAAATTTGACAGACTCTCACACACCTCTAGCAAGGCACATGCAGAACTAGGCTCTGTACTAAGCCTAGGCATGTGTGGATTGTTGGAATGTGTGCACCTTTAGTGTGTACATGCCCAAAATAGCACGCATGGTCATGCAAAAACACAATAAAAAAATAGTTTTTGTCCATGTTATTCTCAAATAAAACACAAAAATTACTTGTGAAAGGGAGAGGAGAGACCGACGCATGCACAGACCAAGGAATCTTATCACCCACCATTTTCACTAAAGAATCCGATGAGAGAGTGTCCATTGCATTGGATAGGTAAGTTAATGCTCTTATTTGTATTTTTATTTATTTATTTGTTGTTTATTGAATTTTTAATAGTTTCCAAATTGGTAAAAAATGGATTCTTTTTTTTCATTTGTAAACTATAATCATTTGCAATGAATGAAGAAAACATTTACATGGAATCGGGTGGAAACCAAAAAGCATAAAGAAATATAATTCTTGGTCCCAATAAAAACCATAAACAAAATTTGAACCAAAATGATTTGAGTCATTGCCTAAACCAAATGAGAGAGTACATCTAAGAATGAAGAGACACAAGGGAACCATATTGGTTGTCTATTTCCATCTAAATCAAGAGCTCAATTGCATCTCTTAACCATGCACATTGCTAGGTAACAAACATAACTGAGTATAGGGATAGGATGCGAGAGTAATAACTATTCTACCAACATTTATCAGGAAGATATACAAGAATTAAATAATAGCAAGGCCTAATTATATAGTAATTTCATCAATCCTAGAACACATTGACCACAATATTCTAGAAAAACACATGTCTCCATGGATTGGTTTCATTTCCAATCATGGAAAGACAACTAGATGTAGAGAGTGTCAACTATTTTGACATTATCGAGTTCCATTTTTTGTTCTTTTCTCTTCTCAAGATCAGTATGTTGCTGGGAGGATCCCACTTAGATGGCCAAGGGCTCCTAGGAATGAGCTAACACCCTTCCTGAGACACCTTAGTTACCCCATAGACTTGATCATATCTAGGGGTCAATGTGGAGCATTACACGTAGTCTCCTTAGACACATAGTGTTTGTAGCAATGATTACAGTAGAGAGACAGGTTGAAACCGATAGATACTTAAGTGCGGGACCTTCACAGTAGAGTCATGAGGTACTAGTGACTAGTGTTAGCCAGGATGGGACTTCCAATTCGATGGCAACAGTTCCACATCTTTGTCCCATTGTGGGCACACTTTCCTCGAGTTGATCAAAGGCTATATAGAGAACTTTAGCACTTATTAAAAATTTTGTTCAATCATCACTTGAGTATTTGTAAAGTAATTTTAAAGTATTTAGGTAATTTTAAAGTAGTTATGTGTGACTTAAATTTTTATTTCAATGTACAACTATTTAGAGCCGAGATGTCATCTTCATCATGGGAGAACGTAGGATCTACCAACTTAGATGAAACAATGGCAGTTGCAACTAAAATTGAGGCACCTCACATAGAGTTATTTTCAATACCCAACACAATATTGTTATTTTAATTTTTAAGCTTACTTTTGCATCATGTTTATTACGTGCTTATTTCATTTCTATTATTTCTATTTATTAGGTTTTCCTTATGTGTTTTCAGATCTAGATGTTTCTCTTGTTTAACTATATGGACACCAAAATAGGCATAAAAATAATGTTGGAATAAGCACCATGTTCATGATCATTGTATATTTCATATTTCATTCAACCAAGATAAACTAGGAGATTTATACATTCTACACTAAATGTCACAATTGTGCTTGCATACCACTTACACCATGATAGTTCCTATAATGCATTTAAAGTGGTATGTAATGAATATTTTTATTTTTTTGGTTTCCTAAATAATTATGTTTATAATGTGTTCATAATGTGCAGATGTTTTGGTGTGCACATGTATATACAAACTATGATGACCAACCATCTCCACTAGGGGTTGACAGGTCATCGTACACATAGGTATGATGTGTAGTTAAAAGCACATTTCTAATTTGTTTTTTTTTACTTACTATGGTTTATTTTTATTTTTTTTTACTAAAATATGATATTACAAATGTTTATGCATGTGCCACCATCATTTGTAGGTGCCACCATTCCACCTACCGACTTTCATCTCATTTTCCCCCTCTCCCATGAGTCACCTACCCTTCCATCTAGACCACTCCATTTTTCCACCATTTCCTCTCCATATAGAGTGTCGCCTCTGTTCATAATCCCTCTCCATCCATCCTTCCCCATATATCCATATATCCCCCTCCATCCATCCTCCCCAATATGTCCACTCCCTCCTTCCATCCAACCTCCCCACTTCATCCACATCCCACCTTGGATCCATCCGTTTCCCTTTGTTCAGTACCACCCTCCCATCCACCATTCTATGCATCCCCTTTTTCCCTTACAGGTCAATCCACTCTATATTATATCCAATAGGGGTTCATCATTCATCACATCCTTGTCCACACCCTACCAATGATTCTGACTTCCATCCTACCTTCTTCAGTTGTCTCCACTATTATGGAAACTACTCTTGCATCCTCCATTCATACATATACAATGGTTTCATCTGTATTTATTGCAACTACATCCCCCCCCCCCCACAATGACTGCATCAAAGGAGGTTTTCCAACCATCTGCTCCACCTGCTATCCCTAAATCCCAATAATCTCTATTTCCTAAGGTGTTCACAGAGAGAATTATATTAATTTATGAAAATATTGGGAAGGATTAACAAAATTGATTCTAGGAAGCTAATTTCTTTAATGAACTGATTGTTGTAAATGTTGTAGGGTGACACTAATGATACTATCACTATATTGAGGAGGATACTCACCTCATGACTTCCATTCCCATCAATGGTGAGTTATTTAAGACTAGAATTCTACTTTTATTTTATAAACATGTTAACTTTACAAATTCATGCAAATGTTGATATCTTATTGTATTGTTTTAGATCCTGGAGAGACATCCTAATCCTAGATGGAAGAAGGCCTGAGATTCCTCTAGCTCCAATAAGAGGAAGATCGATGTCAGAGACATTCTTAGAAGTTTCAGGGGTGGGAAGGATGCTTGAGATACCATGTTATGCATATTATCCATGATGTTTCATTTTTGGTCATGAGTTTCCATTTATTTTGTATCTAGGGCATGAGTTTCCAGACTTTTATAGGGAACGAGTTTCCAGTAGGTGTACATTGAGAACCATATTCCATTTTTTCCAAAAAATTATATGTTTGGATGATTTTTGTAGCTTGGATGTACATGGATTTTAACTTATGTGATTTATATGCATGTTGTCTCTATTTGCATCTTGTTGTCTCTTATTGTCTCTACCTTCCTAATAAACAAAATATTCCTTTAATACACATGGTTGAGTTTGAATGGCATGAATAAAAATCCTATGAGTCATGCAATAGAGTTTAGTTACAAATGATAATCCTTGATTATTCATCTAAAATTCTATATATTCAAAATCAAACTTGTTTAAATGGCCCATACAACATCTTGCAATGATAATATTTTTTTATTTCTTTTAGCAAATGTCATTTACTTTGTTCATGATGAAATAGATAAATTTTGATATCTAGTGGCCTCATATAGTCACTGATCTTAAGGATATTATATAGTAACTTGGGAAAAATATAACAAAGTCTATGGGCACTAATAGGATTTATGTGAAAAGAGGACAAAGAAGAATGTTAATATGTCATTTTCAATATTTTATGTGTTTTCTTAGTTTTCACGGTAATATTAATTTAAGGATGTCCTAAAATTAATAAATATGTTATACACTTACTTGAAGGGCAATTACAATTTTGGAAAACTTGGGTATATCTTTTTAATTTTGATATATTTTCCTTGAAACATGCCCTAATCTATCCTAAAATAACCCAACCTCAATTACTACCTTAACCTCACCTATTAAACCTTCATAGAAACTAAACTACATTAATATAACCTATTCTATAGTTACCTCAACCATTGACTTATCCTAAGCACATTTCTCAAGCCAACGATCCTACTTAAATCAACCATACATTAGCCTAAACCACTCCACTATTTATACTACACTATGAAAGGTCCTACCCAAACCTATGATATCTAACTTATACATCCTTATTTTATCCTACCCTACTTAAAACTACACTACTCTCCACCCTCCACTATCTTATCTACCCTACCATTCCTAGACACTAAACTTTTATATCCTAGACTATCTTGATATAATGTATTCTACATTAACTTAAACCACATAATCTACTCTAACCCGCAATTCCTTGGCCTAAAACACTCTAAACTAATACTTTTAGAATCCCTAGCGTTTGGAGACCCTGGCTTATATCTAAATGTTAGATTGTATTCTAACCCTTACTTTGCAATCTAAACCTTGGATTGTCAGATAGGCCCTAGTTATTATAATTCCTAGGTTCACCAATCAATTTAAAATATCAAATGAAACATGACCATTGACCAATATCTACTATCAAATATTCTCAAATAGTCACTATATTATCTACCCTACCATACTTACACTATTTGTTTCTAGCCTAGACTACCTTGACATATCATAGTCTACATTCAAACTTAAACCACATAACCTTCTCTAACCCACCATACCTTCTCATAAACCACTCTAATTTAATACATGTAGAAACCCTATCTGGTAGAAATCCTATATTGTATAATCCCTAGCTTTTACAAACCCTAGATTGTATATAAACCCTAGCTTGTAGAAACCTTAGGTTGTATCTAAACCATATCTTGTAGTGTAAATTTTATCTAAAGCCTAACTCGTATAATTGACCTTGTATATTCTTTAGATTGTGCAAACCCTAGATTGTAGTTTAACTATTTATTTGCACCATAAACTAATGGGTACAACTTTTGTAAATATGCATCCATGGAAGTATTTATGAAAATTCAAGTTAAGATATCAATTGAATTTATAGTAAAATTCTTGCATTTAATACATAGGCATGCAAACGCTCTAGTGGAATAATTCATTCACGTGCAAAAAATATTCAATGATCCATGCTCTTGCAATAGCTTAATGATCACGTATAAATTGTCAATTCCCATTATTGACCTCTTCGATGATTTGTAAGATGTCAAGTTCATCTTGATATTTAATTTGTACTTAGAATCTATATCACCAAATCTAAATGAAGGAGGCCAATTATTCCTAAACTAGATGTTGAACACATGTATGCCGTTGTGAGATTTTGGTAATGTATTTTGGTATTTTCAATGCTTCCTCCAATTTTAATTAATCCATTTGGAGGAAGAAGTTGAGAATGCATTGTAACTAGCCCTAAAAACCCTAAAGTTGCATCCTACTATATGTTGTTTATTTATAGTTATATATTAAATGTGTTATCATGGGTAATCTTTGGGAAATTTTTATATTAAATTGTATTGTATGGATGGCTTAATTGTATTTTCCTTTAATTGAAATCCATGCTTATTAGGTCATGACAAGTGTTTCGAGGATACATAAAGTTTAAAGGTAACTACAATAAATTTGACTTTTAGGGGGGTTGTCTTCCGCCTCCAAAAGTCACTTTTGGGGGCAGTTTTGGCTTTGGAGGTGGTCTTTCCAAAACCCCTCTTAATAGCACCGACGCCAAAAAATTTTCCTTTTACGAGCGACTTTGGAATAGATAAAAAATGCCCCTAAAATTGACTTTTTTGGGTGGTTCCAACCCTCCCCCCCCCCCCCCCCCCCCCAAAAAAAAAGTGACTTTGAAGGGAATTTCTAAACCCCTCTCGCGTACACCTATGGAGGTGGTTCCAAAAGCCCCCTTAAATTCTGTATTACAAACCTTTGTGGGTAGTTATAAACCCCCCTCATAGGTACCTACAGGGGTGGTTAGAAACCCCCCATAGGTGCCTACAAGGGAGGTTTTAAACCCCCCCTAAAACTCCATCTTATAAACCTTTGGAGGCAGTCTTAAAAAAACTTCTCCCAATAGCACCGATGCTAAAAGTTTTGACTTTTAAGGATTGTTATGGAAGATATCAAATGATGCTAAAAGTGACTTCTGGGGGCAGATCAACCCCTCCCCCCACTAATATTCATTATTACAAAACTTTTGGGGTAGTTACAAAACCCCCCTCGTAGGTACCTATCGGTGCGGTTAAATACACCCCTTGTAGACACCTATGGGGGCATAAAAGTCATCTATAAAACTCCATCTTACAAATATTTGGGGGTGGTTATGAACCCCCCTCAAATAACATATAGGGGGGTTTTGAACTCCCCTGGTTGTAACATACAAGGGGAGTTTTGAACCCCACTCGTAGTGACATATGAAGGTGGTTTAGAACCCCCCTCATATAAACATACACAAATAGTTTGAAACCCCCCTATAGCCATAATAAATCATAACAAAATATATTTTATTAAAAATACCAATATTGCAATATAATTAGGGCACAGAGGAATTGAACCACCAACCTCCTGCATGTAAGGAAAGCACTCTTCCATTGAGATAGAACCCTTTAAGAATTGGGTAAATGATCAATATTAACACCAATATTGCATCATTTGTTATTATAATAAAAAACAATAATATCTAATTATAACCATGCTTATAATCCAATTTTTATTTCCAAATACAACCATGCTTAAAATCACTCATCAACAACCTACATGCTCATATCTAGAGAACACAAGAAAATGTTACTATTAAACTACAAAAAAAAAATCCAATACATAAATATTACATGCAATAAAATGAATGTTATATAGATACCTTATTCATATTGCCTAACCCATTGTATATGTTTTCCATGCTCCTTTTTAGCTAGATCTATGTTCCCAATTCTTAGTCCCTCCACATGTGCATTATGATGCATGGCATCTCTGGGGAATTTCCACCTATCCATGTAAAGCGTACATTGAACCACTTCAACTTCATGTGTACAACCAACCACTAGAACTATCACAACTTCATGCATACATCCATCAAGTAGACTTCATGTGGCTTTATGCATACAATGGAATTTTTTTATCCTTGGCTAATTTATTTTAGGGAGAAGGTCAAAATTTATTTTTAACTTGTGCCTCTCCATATTGTCATAATTATGTACTATAAATATAGTTTTATACGTGACATTGCAAATGAATGGTACAATTTACTTTGGAAAAACTTCATTGTGTCTAACTCTACTATTTCTTTCATCTATTTCTTCTTTGAAATTTAGAATTCAATAGTTTCTTCTAATCAATCACATAAAAAATTGAGAGTGGTTCATCTTAACGATGCAACATGAATGTAATTAAAATTTGACTAAAACCTTCACTATATGCCAACATGGTTCTTGTAAAGACAACAAAAATGATCCTTAATCCATTCCAAAACTAAAGTGGTTGGAAGAGAATATTACGATGATCTGTAAACTGACTTGGATATTCCAATGAAGAGTTCATCAAAATATATCTTAATATTGCAATTGCAAATACAACAAGACTATACTGTATATAATATTTTAACATTATTAAAAACATTTTCATAATATTTAAGCTTTGTTAAGGAATAAGGACATAACTATAGTAGTAAAAACCAGTGTTGTCAGAAGACTTTCCAATGCTAGTGAGTCTGATCTGGGCCAAAATATGCACTCACCAGACTTGGCCGAGACCGACCTACTCCCCAGAATCGACAAATACTTGGCCTCCTTTCTAAGCTCGCGAATGACAGAGACAAACTCACAAATCCAACTCAACCACCAAAAAATGCACCTCGCATGTGCAACTACCATTTTGACTTGTCAATAGTTTTTTGGAGAGAATGAGGCAACATGTTGGAGCACGAGTAGTTGGGAAATATGGTATTAATATACTACAACCTTCAGATGCACTCAAAATAATTTCAGGCGAAGGATCTAGATCAAATTTTATTGTATAAGATTGGTCTAGTCTCTAATTTGGTTTTGAAGGATGAATCTCCTACTGGTGATTTGAGTTGGCTAAATGAAAAGAATGACTATCTTTCTAGTGTGACATTTTCTCAAATGGAAACACCAAATACACATTCATCACATGTTTTTCTTCAATCTAGGGATGTTGGCACTAGCTCCTCTAGGGCTTACTCTAGGCATTCTCATAGTCACGCACGAGACTTGATATTGGACTTGGAGACACTGTTTATTTTTATTTTCTAATTATGTAATGAGACTCTGAGTTATGTAGTTGAACTTGGTACTATTTGTGAATTTGTTCAAGGAATCAACTTTCAGTTCTCTATTTTCATTTAGCATACAAATATAGAGTGATGAATGCTGTATTTTTATTTTTATTTTTATGATCTTATGAATTTTTGCATAGAATGTGCTTTTATAACTTATATGGATTAAAATTTCATTACTATATTTTATGTGCAAAAAATTTACTATATTTTGAGTTATTTTTCTATTTGTCGAGTTCCAAGCCAACTGAATATTTGTCGAGTCCAAGGATGACAAAATTGCTAATAATACACCATAGAATACCATGGATGCATAATTACCTTGAAGAAACTCATGACATGAAAACTCCAACAAGAAATAAAGGACTTTTTCTTGCTCTTGATATTATCAAAGATTACAATGCAAACATAGGAAACTAACTCACTATGGAGTAAATATACAGTCACTTGATACTGACTTCTACAAGGTTTCATTCTTCCTCTGCTCTGCTATGTTATTGCATATTGGTTTTTATCCAACTCAATAATTGCTCTATTCATTATATTGTCAATACAATCCATACATGCCATGGTATACAACTCCAATATTCATTTTGTTACACATGAACTAATCCATGAGAATACTAAAGCGATGGATTGATAGTCCATAGTACAAATCATCCATACCAATAATTTGGATCCCTCTCTCTTTATTCAGTCACTCTTGATCCAGAAAAAGACAATTCCAAATATTTATACATAATGGAAAAGAAAAATACTATGGAACATAAATCTATTGCAATAGGAACAAATCCCCTTTGTCTCCTTGTCTCTAGGGTGGTTACATTCTCTCTTAGCTATTAGGTTATGGATTTTAATCCCCTCATTCCAATTAAGTTTGGGGTTTTGGATCCTCTAGAATCTTCTAGAAAAACATATGTAGCTAGCTCCACTTATCATAAATGCAACTTTCTCATATGAACTGTATTTTTCAATTTTTAGTCTTCTTTAGTGCATTGGAAAACTCCCAAGAAGGCCACTGGCACATAAATTGGTGACACCCATTTTGTTAAGGTTTTCACCCAAAACCCATAGATCAACTCCTAAAACAAACGATTTTCAATATTGACCTCAAAATGCAGAATCAGGATATGTCCTGAATTGGACCCTAATAAGGACATAACTTTGATTATTTATACTCCATAAGGTATCAAGAAGGAAACAAATATAGATCAATCTATTTGGGAACATAGGAATTGGAATGGGCCACAAATGGTCAAAATATTTACCAAATAGAGAAAAGCTTAAGACAAAATGGGATGGTGCATTAAATGATGAAAAATGGGAATCCTGAAGAGAACTATATAGAGAGATGCTTCCACCTTCAATGTAATAAACAAAGATTAATTTTTACTTATCCCAGAGGATCGTGGAAAGAAATGCAACCATTTCAACTTGAGACTCATTATATCAAGAATAATATTATGTTATGTCAATGGTAGGCTAGGAAAGCACGAATATCACTGACATACATAGCTTACAATATGATTACACAACTCATTGGGATGGGTGGAGTCTAGAAGTCAACTAGAAATGCCAATAAATTCATTTAAATTTAGAAAAGAGGATAACACAAAAGCTAAAAAGAAACATCATAGAAGTTTGACATGAACTGACCATGTGGCAGTTAAAGAACAAAGGAAAATAGAAAAGCTCTCTAATTCTAAGGCAAAGAACAATAATCTCTATGGTAGAAGATTTAGTGCATGCAAACCCATGCAAATAGAGAATCAATTTTCCCATAGCTGCAAAGTCCAATATGGGCATGGGGTTTAGGAAAGGAAACGAATACAAGTATGAACCCAACCACAAAACTAGACAATCCAATTTACACTATTATATTCAAATCAAATTCCAAATGCTATTTGCTTCTACCTATTACATGAACCTTAACATTTGTTTTTCCACATAGTAATTAGGCATTTATGAAATTACCAATATGCATATTATCACGAATTATTATGTCTGAAAATGCAAAGTAAATGAAAAAACTTAGGATTGAAAATTAATATACAACATAATACCATAACTCCAACTATTTCATTTCGGCAATGCTCATCTACTTTATATACATTCATAATAAGGAACATTCCAATGCATAACATGCCATATATAGGCACTGGAGATGATGAATAGAATTCACAGAAACTCTACTAAATATGATTTATAGTAAGTAAAGAATAAAATATCTAGCGACAACTATTATAAATAGCTTACCTCTTATTAACATTTTTTATAAGTAATTCTAAAAAAATGACCTATCTAAAAATTAAGGAAATCACAGAAGGTGATACCTCTAAGTCTCAAGTATGATAGCACTAAATGGCCAAAGTTCCTTAAGTGAAAATAGGATGGTTCATGTATAGTAGTGATAAATGGAACTTGTCAATTATTTTATCCATTTTTTCAATTTTGATATGGTGAGAAATGGGGTTTAAACTTGAAACGTAACTCCCGACTTATTAGATACAAGTGGTACAGATAGTGCCAAAGTGGACAACTAGGTTAGTTAAAAACAATCCTCAAGTGTAATCCCTAGAGGGATTAATTTTGTGGATCTAGAGGATTAAATAATAGAAGTAGAAAAAAGTAAATAACTCAAAATATTATCCAATGAAACTTGACTCCACAAAATTCAGGCCTCTAGGCCATCAAATAGGTTAGTAGAGAATTATATATATATATATATATATATATATATATATATATATATATATATATAAGTCTTGTGAAGTTTACTTGTATATATATATTTTTAAAGACCAATAGAATATGAATGAAATTTCCTATTTGTATAATTGAAATAGTTATGGGGATCATCAACTACAATTAGAGAAAATTAGAGCCAGACGTCAAAGAAACGAGAAAAAATATGTTTTCATCTAGTTGTCTTTTTGCATTCAGTTTCAAGCATAAATGATTGGACAAAGAAACAACAAGGATAATATCATGACATACAAGATCTATTTTCATGTGAAATGCTTCGATCCTTAATTTCAAAACTTCTACAATATCATCCTTCCGTTGAATCAATGGCTCCCTAGTGACTTGTCATAAGAAATCATATATTATCAATACATAATACAACGCAATCACTTATAATAAACCAACTCAATAGATGTGAAATGTCACTTTATTTAATACACCACACATCTTCATAACTATGGTTAAATGTGGAAATAGCAAAATCTGTGTGAAATCCTTTTGTACTTCATTGTGCATTGGGTCAATCATTCGATACAATGAGATGATGAACTAAATTCTTATCTTTTCCATATTAAAATTGTAATTAAGACTATTGACCATAAAGGAGAGGTTTACAATGTATGATTTGCTCCAAGAATAAATGACATATGATACATTATTGCATACCGTATGGTCTTGGAAAATATATATCTAAAATATAAACTCATCAGATTCTCTACTAAGATGGCTAAAAGAGAGAACACAGTAGTAAAATAATTGTGGGTTCATATACATCACTTATATTAGTAATTTCAAACATGTCAATTCCAATGAATATATGAACTACAGACTTTAAAACTGCATTATGAAGATATCATACCATTCTTTGTTTTTGTTAGTAAACGCTTAAACTCAAGATTAGAAAAATATCGATGACAAAAATAAACAGTAACTAACTAAATGTCCTTGTGATTAAGGGATCCAATGCCATAGAAATTAAAATCCTTACACATTTTCTAATTTTTGTTAGAGTTATGAATATCAAATATCTTCAGCTGAAAAGGAAATAACTTACTCATACAAACTTCACAGAAGCATTTTCTAGGAAGACGTCAAACAAAAAATAGATTAAACATGAAAATGATAATGCCATTTAGGAATATTAGATATCTTCGAATAAGGATCCTAAAGTTCATGCATCAATTTCCTGCTAGAGAAACTATCATTGCATTGAAATTTGATACTATTGTCTTTATCATCCATGTTCCGAGAGCCATAGAAAATTATTTGTTCGGCAAACAAACAACACTTTAGAAAGAAAAACAACTTAGCACACCAAGCATCAAATTAGAGAAACAACCAAAAGTTTTTGAGGCATATAAATCCCTGTTATCAACCCAAATGGCACTTCTCTTTTCGAGTTCCGAAACTTCATATGTTGGCACACAAAAGAACACTTATGTATTGAAGGTTGCCTAAACACTATAGATGGGTATGACATGAGATGCATTCACTATCCAACCAGCTTACCATTTTACCTTTTCATATGTTGAATTCTATACGCGACTATCTCCATAGCAACTCGTGTACATACGTGACTATCTCCATAGCATCCCACGTATTATACACGAGTATCTTCATTGCAACCCGCATACATATCTGTACGAGGGTTTCCCTTATAGCAACTTGCGTGTCATACGCGGGTTGCCAGTATCAATACTCGTGTACACATCCATTCGACATTAAAAATAATAAAACACGATTAATGGAGAATTGTTGTGCCCTAATCATTAACTATATCAACTGTCTCAACCTCCTCAACCTTCGAAACTACTCTATTTCCTAAATTATAAATAGAGGCCTTGGGGAGGGCATTAATCAATCAATCTTGGAGAGCAAAGTTATGTTGGTGCTATATCTTCGGAAGTATTTGGAGCAACAGAACTTAGAATCCTTTGGTTGTAGAGGAGTCCTTGTTTCAAGCGTTGGGTTGTACACTTATCTCATTCACTATTGTTAATAAAGCTAATTCTTCTTCCAACTTTGTGTTGAGTCTCTTTCATGTATCATTGTTTGATAAATATTTTTTATTAAGCACTCTATATATTGTTCATCTAACTTGTCATATATATATGTATAAGATTGTACTTGGAGAATTGTCTCTTTGTAGGTGAAGGAGGTGCATCCTTGAAAGCTTTGGAGAGGAGCAGAGCAGGAGAAGACAAAGCTTGGATCAACCATTGTTAATCGGGTGAGTCCACCATATTTTCCTATTTGTTTTCTGTACTTTAAAGCTGATTGTCTATAAGTTTTAGAAGTACGTTGGTAACCCCAGACCCTCGGTTACAAGGGTGTTTATTCCTAAACAACAGAACTAGCGACTCCGCTGGGGAGCCCAGACTGCTGTGGGTTATTTCTATTTACCGTTTCCCAGTATTTGCCTTGATTGTATGTGTGTTCTCCTGTCTTGGTTCATGCTTAGGGTAGTGTTTGAATACCTTGAAAAATTTCTCTTTTTATTAGAAAATTTTATACCTGTACGCAGGTTTCTCTTGAATATAGTTGTGTATAGAGGCCTGCATACGCAGGTTGCCCTCTAGGACAGACGCATACAGTACACAAGTTTCCCTTGTACACAGTTGCATACAAGCCTGAGTATTCAAATTTTTGGGTTAGGGATTTGCTTGTCCCTGTCCCTTTATAAAGTTTGTTTGCTGGTTGGTCTTCCTTATAAGCATTGCACTGTCAGTTTGATGAACTTGTTGGCCACGCCTTATGCTTTCTTGTGAAGCCCTTGAGTTCTTATTGTTTGGATTGTCTTATGTTAGCAACTTGAAGTGGATTTTCCTATTTGGGTTATAGGTTCAAGTGTTGTTGTCTGAATCAGTGATCAGGGTTCTAGGCAATGTGTATCCTTTCTATTTTCAGATAGTATTTGGTTTGCCACTTACCTTTGTGTGATCTCAGTGATTTTCTTTCATTGTGTCCGCCCAAGCTAGGGTTCCAAGTCTTCCTTAGGTGGTTGATCCTTGGTCTTTTAATCTGTTTACTTCACTTTGCTTACTTTATACAGTTAGTTTAATTCAAGCATACTCAAGATTTTGTGCATTTAGGTGCATAGTAGTCTTTGAGCATTTTAAAAAGTGAAAAGAAAACATTTCGAAGCTTTTGCATTGATTTTGCATAGAGTAGTTTTATTTTCAGTTTTTAAAATATAATCTCAAAAAAACTACAAAAATATAGTCTTAGAGTTCTCTTTATTGTTGCATTTTCATCAATTTATATTTAACAAAAGAAGAAAAGAAGCTTGTTTTTTTTAATACTGGTAATTTGCTTTGGAAATATACACCTTTGTTTTACCTTTCTTATCGAGTCAAAAACATCATAGTCCATCACTCCACTTCCTTCTGAGTAAAAAATAGCCCTTAAAATGAACGCAATAATTAAAATTTATTAGTAATTTTTATTTTTTAGGGCCATACACCTACTACCTTAGGCTAGACTTGTGGGATAGGAAGTGTAAACTTCCCATAAGTTTTAAAATTCAGACATAGTGGGCTTATCAATAGGTAAATCCTTCTCTTTATCAATAGGATATGGGAAGCCCCTATCAAACGGGAGTCAAGCACAAGGCCACGTGGAGGCATTGGAATGAGGAGATAACCCTCTGATTCCTTGTCGAAACGTAAATCAGGACTTTTATGCATCTAGGGATTCTGTCCTAGACAAAGTTTCGGGCTCAGCTACCCTTCCCATGCGTACGAGTCAAGCTTGCAAATGTCCCCCCAGACTGTTGGTATAGTTAAGGTAGCTTCTAGTCTCTTGACATCTAGGGTTCATACATAAGTAAACCGGAAGGATATTTATGGTTCACCTTGGACGGGCTTGGAAGGTAACCCTTGTTGAAAGTGTAGGAGGGCGGTGGGTGATTCCTCCACTTGTGCCTAAGAACCTCTTCAAGGACACCAAGTAGCTATTCTTCATCTTTCTTTGGGAAAGCATATCTTTTACTCTTGCTGACTATTGAGACTTTAGGAGTTTTCGTAGTGATTCCTCTATGGTTTGTCTCTGTTTAGCCGACCTTAGGGTTTGAATTGTTAAATTTACAATCATGGAGGACAAACCTATAAGAAGGTTGCAAAACCTTCCTCCTCTCATCACATTGGAACCTCCACCTCCACCTCCAAGGCAGAGATTAGACATGGATGGTTCATTTGAACCGATAGGAGTAAGTGAAGTTCCGGGTGAACCAGCACTTAGGGCTAACCGCTCTAATTTTAATACAGTTGAGATAGAAGACTTGCAGGCTGACGAGTTTGCAAGGGATTTTGATACACCCTTGACTGACTTAAACGATCCTGTGATCATCCAAGTTAGGCCTTTTGATTCACCTGTTTTAACTGTCCCTGTGGGCAGGATAATTTCTTTTGCATGAGAAACTTCTTTTGTTTTTACCTCAGCCATTCCTGCTGAAGGGGTACTACCTCCCCCAGTAAGTGCCCCTAGATCTAGAATACCTACACTACTACATTTCGACCAAAAATCCGACGGCCATATTGTCGGATTTTCAACACTTCCCTGTCGCATGTACGACACTATGATTTTTTTTTAAGCGTCAGTGGCTTGACGACGGTTATCCGACATCTGTTTAAACCATCGGTTAAGGACATCTTAGTTACCGTCGGTTAAATGTACGACGTCGGTTAAGCGACATGGAAAACCGTCGGTGAACCGATGGAGATAAAAAACAAGCATCGGGTAAGCGACATGAGAAACCATCGGTTAAGCGACGGAAATAACGATTAAGCATCGGTTAAGCGACATGGGGAACCGTCGGTTAAGCAACGGAGATAAGCATTAAACGTCAGTTAAGCGACATGAAGAACCGTCGGTTAACCGACGCTAGTGAATTCTTTTTTTAAAAAAATACTTGCAAATTGGGTATACAAAGAATGCTAGGTATTTATCCTGATGGTCCACCTATTCCTGTCCGATCTCAGAAGCTTCTAAAGTTTGTAGACACTGCCGAAGTTAGCAAGGGACCTCAGGATATGCCTAGGCATTGGCTGGTGACTGGAGCCAAACTGGATATTGACAGAGGCAAAATATCTTTACAGGTCAAGTTTTATCTTCTGAATTATTGTAATGAGAGATCACCTACTTCTTGGCGATGATTATAGGGGGATTGATTTTATTCCAAGTTCACCTCCTATCCTCATCCATAGAAGAAATACAGGCAAATAGCTGTAAATATTCCTATTCAAGATAGCTCTCAAATCTTTTACATTTTCATGTATAACCTTGACAAATTATTCAAGATCAGTTGTTTAGTGTACCACAGAAGTGAGAGTATTCAAAAGTAAAATTCAAATGACATATAACAGGTTTTTTATTAAAGCTAAAGTATTCTTTGAAAACAAGAAGGCACTTAAACAAATTACATCTCATTGTGACATTTTAATATGACTTTAATAATACTACTTTCTATATACAAGTGAAATGCAAGGACAAGATGCCTGGACTCAAACAAACTAACATTTTAATATGACTTTAATAATACTACTTTCTATATACAAGTGAAATGTAAGGACAAGATGCCTAGGCTCAAACAAACTGTTAGTGCTCAGAAATAGGCCTATTCTAATCGAGTTGCATTTGAGCCTAAGGGAGACTGAGGGATGGGAGAGGCAGAATGGATCTCACATGTTAATACATATGTTGGTGTCTCTCTAGAGTGCACAAGGATCTGCTACTCTTACAATGAATACTCAGACATGGCTAGTGAGAATAAAGTTATAAACAGATAAGAAACAATGCATTTGATGTAAGCATGTGCATTTGACAACACATATAATATATTATTGTAGTATTTCATTGGGAGTTCATTTCAACCATTACTCAGAAAACTCCTCACACCATAATCTATGGTAATCAGTGAATCTTTGGTCAAACCTCAGGTTAGATCTCATGAGTCAAACCTTAACGGAAAGTTACATTGGCATAGTCTGTCTCTTAATTAGTTGGCTTCAAATTGAAAAGTTGTTCCTTATGAATTCCGTAATTGATTGTTACATCCTAGCCTTACATAACTCTGTATTTCAAGCTGCAAGTGATATTCCATCAATTTCCATTCATATTCTGCCATCAAATCCCTATGAGCTGTTTGCAACCCAATTCTTCAATTTGTTGTATACAAAGAATGCCAGGATTTGTACAAAATAACCTGCTAACAAGTTCCATTATGGGAGGTAACAAGTTCCATTAGTTTCCAGTCAAAGTCGTGCCTGAGAAAAGCAATGATTGCAGAAAGTCGATGTATTCAGTCTTCATAGCAACTATAATTAATGCATTTATAATAGTTTGTAGACACCACCTTTGAGGAGAAGGGACAACAAATATGCTTATAAAAGAGTGTGGTTATATCATAGTGCTTTCAGAACTAATGAAATCTCTAAAGGAATTCAATTCCTCACTTTTCTTGCCTCTAACCTGGTTCTGAAGTTTTCAATATGGGTGATTCACTCCACAGAATTGAGAGACGTTTCAGTTTCGTCACTTTCTGATAATTCTGCCATCTGTTAGTCAAAATATATTGATCTGAATACCATGAATCTTCATGACATGCTGAATAACGCATACAATATTACATACTTCTGAAGAATGACAATGGTTGGGAAAGAATCCCTTTAAATGTAATTCTCAAGTACTATTTGGCAACACTGCTCAATCATCCATTGCCCTGTTTACCAGACTTCAAAAACAGTTGAGATTGAAAGGGGCAAGCTGGAAGAAGCTACAAAATAATTTTATTTTATAACATATATATGTATAAGAAATACCATAGGATAAAATGCAAAGAGGATTGACTCACTCAAATCCCTAAGAAGCTTGAGCTCAAGCACTCAAAAGTTTGGCTGAAAGACCTCAAACAACAACCAGTGCACAAAGGTATTAGATTATTATGGATTTAGTGCCTTACGCAGATTACAAAACTTCCATGAAGATCTCCAAGCTGTTGATTACTTGATG
>LPNX010366569.1:242996-308645 GCA_001517045.1 Pseudotsuga menziesii | reverse complement strand
TAAGCGACGCTTATGAGACTAGCCGTCGCTTAAGCGACGCTTATGGCCACATTTTCAAAAAAAAAAAATATCTTTGTGATTTTTGGTAGGTTTAAAAAAAGAAATCCACGCGCCGTCGGATTTTGGATCGAAATGTAGTAGTGCTACTACGCCATTAACTCCAGCGAGCTGGGTGGTTCAACCATTGGTTCCCACAACCCTAGCAGGTGCTTCTAGTGGCATGGTTACTGGGATTCCTAGTATACCTACTGTTCCTTCCTCCTTCACACACACTGCCCAGAGCGGTCCTGTAGGATCCTTGGCTTTCATCCAAGGATTTCCTTGGAATGGGGGGAATATTCCCCCATCCACTCCATACGTAGGCCCATCACCTTCTTATGTAGGAGTGTAGTTTGGAAAAACTACCTCTTGTGGGCAAGGTTTTCAAACTCCGGTCTCGGCCCCGTTCACTAGCTCTCCCTTTTCATTGTTTAGCAGAGGGATACCTGCTCCCTTTTTTCAAACCCCAGTTTCAACTGGGATGCCCAGAACCTCTTATACTGCACCTCCCACCGATAATCATGTGGCTTACGGATGGAATCCGTTACAAATTAATCCATCCACTTCAAAACTAGCGATAGTGGGCAACCCCACCTTTACATATGCAAATTTGGGGGCAAGTCCCTCTAATCCCCAGACTGGCACTTTTAGTGCTCCAGTTCGACCCAAGCTTCCATTCCTGGCAACGTTAAACTTGCCAAATTTTTTTAAATTGATGAACGACTTGGTGAGGAATGACCCCTCATGGCCACCTGTTCCCACCAAATTGCCATCAGACATCCAAAAATTCGAGGGCAAAGTTAGTGAAGATCCTGGGGCTCATGCCACCACTTTTCATTTATGGTGTTCTTCTAATTCGTCGAATGAAGATTCAGTAAGGTTGAGGCTATTCCAAAGAACCTTAACAAGTACTACAGCAAAATGGTACATTGAGTTTCTTTCTACTGCGTTCAGTAGTTTTTGGGACTTAGCTAGTGCATTCCGTAGCCACTTTCAGCTTCCGGTCCGATATGACTTCAGACTGGACTTGTTATCTACCTTCAAGTAGAACAAGGCTACCCACATCTCAGATCACATCCAAGAGTGGAGGAGGCGAAAGAGCCTTATTAAAGCCACTATTCCTCCTGAGTTTTTACTAGAGTGGTTCCTTAAATCCATGTTGCCTTACATATATAAGGACGTATCCACTTTAGGAGTGACGAATGAAGAAGAAGCCATTCTCAGGGCCCAGCAATTGGATTTGATTTATTCACAATATGGGATCTTGTATGAGATTATCCCTGAGGCACTGAGGCCTACCCACGATGCAGAGAAACCTAAGCCTGGACCCCATGCAGATGGTGTGGTTGGGTCCGTAAACTCTCCCACTGTAGAATCTTTGGCCAAATAGCTCCATCAGCTGTGCATCAAACATTCTATGGCGGAGGCAGCAAAGGCTGCCCCCTCACCCCAAAATGGAAATGGTTTTGCACAGACCTCTCAGAAGGGCAATCAGCAGCCCGGTGGGAAGAAGAAGAGAGGAAATAAAGGGGAGGGAAATCAAAACAAGAATAAACCTGCAAATAGTGATGATGGGGGCAAGAAAGAAAAGAAAAAGGTGAAATTCCTGTGTAAGTTGTGCCATGAGGATCACCTCACTCACCTTTTTCCCCTTATGGAACAAGCCCAAAAGCTGCAAAAGGATCAACAACCGGCTGTCTTGAAGGATCCTTTTCCCCGAGGGCAGTATTCTACTTTAGCTTCTAATGTAGCAGGGGACACTTCAAATGCCCATGACCCCCAATTATATCAACATGGTTCTATATTCAACTTTGCTACAGATTAGGAATAAAAACTATGAAAAAGAGACTTCTAGGAAGGGTAAGGCTATAGGTGAAACTTCTAACCCTCTCACGATCAAGAGGCCTGCTAAAACTATGCCTAAGATACCGAAAGATGTCTTTAAGAAGACCTTGCATAACCCTAATGCTAGGGGTTCTTCAAACTACTATGTGGTTGAATACTTGGCCCAAACCCCTTGTGCAATGTCAGCTTTAGAGGTGTTACAGAGTTGTCCTGCCCAGCGGGATGCCCTCTTAGCAGCCTTAGGTAGCATGGAATCGTCGAGCCTCATGGCAAAATTTCACTTGTCTGATGTTAAAATTCGCCTACCTTAAGATGTAGCCTTATCAATAGGTGTCATCCATGGTGGAAAGACCATTGGAAGGGAAGTTGTTGATGGGGGTGCTTCTACATGCATTATGTCCTAGTCATGTTGGAAAGCTCTCAGATCCCCAGAGCTGGTCTTGTGAAACACTCTACTTACTGCTTTCGATGGAAGGTCATTCCGTCTGCATGGTATCCTACTGGATTTTGAAATTAAGCTGGCAGGGAAAGTAGTGTCTGTTGAACTGGAAGTGATTAATGCACCTTTGGACTATAATTTTCTTTTGGGAAGAAGTTGGACTTATGCCATGTTCGCTATTGCATCGGTCGTCTTTCGGGTGGTAGTATTTCCCCATGAAGGGAAGTTGGTTACTGTTGACCAACACGATTTTACTCGAAAAGGCCGCATGGAGTCTAATGAGTCAGCTATGCCATTGGTTGATCAGGTCAAACCTGCTACATAGAGCTTGTGGGCTGGAATGTATGCATAACTGATGGGCACATTTGATCTTCCAGCCTCGATTAACTATATAGGTTCTACTAGTGTGGGGAAGTCCATAGCCACGGTTGTTGATAGGACTAATCCTTGGGTTCACCCTTCCCCCCATGATCCAGAAGTGCCCTTATTGGCAGTGGAAGTGGCTTACCAAGCTATCACTCAAACCAATGTTGATCCCTTTCCAGACCCTCTCACAGTCTTAGAGGACCTGGAAGAAGTCTATTTTCATGCTTGGGCAGAAAACTCTTTGCATTCTACGGATTGTTTAGATATGGTTTTACCTTCTGATGAAGCCATTCTGGAAGCCATGTGTAGATGTGATAAGATCTGCGAAGATCTTCATTATCGATCCTATTTTCTTCTAGAGCTAAGCAGGATATAGAATCAAGAGTTTCATATGAGACTGACAGATGATGTTGATACACCCATCAATCCCTTACCAAGGGAAGGAATATTTGCTGAGGGGAATATGGAAAATATTTCCGCTACTATCCCTATCAACATCTTTGTAAATCCTGACATTGTAGAAAATATTCATATCGGTGCAAACTGCTCTCCTGAGGAGATTGCAATCTATACGTCCTTGTTCAAGGAATTCCGCAACGTTTTTGTCTAGTCATATGAGGAGATGCCAGGCATTGATCCATCAATAGTTGAGGACAATATCCGAACATACCCTGATGCTAAACATGTTCAGAAAAATTTAAGACCTATTAACCCACGTAAAGTGGCATTTGTGAAGGATAAAGTTGAAAAAATATTGAAAGTTGGTTTTATTTATCCCATAGCTCTGACAAAATGGGTATCCAGCCCAGTTCTTGTTGATAAGAAGCAAGGGACCATACGTGTCTATACTGACTTTTGAGATTTGAATAAAGCCTGTCCTAAGGACAACTATCCCACACCATTTATAGATCGAATTATAGATGCTTGCGCAGGAAGTGAAGTTTTCTCGTTTATGGATGGTTTCTCCGGATACAATCCAATTCAAATAAAACCGGAAGACCAACATAAAAATGCTTTCATTTTTCCTTGGGGCACCTTCATGTACAAAAAAATGCCCTTTGGATTGAAAAATGCTGGGGCAACCTTTCAACGGGCAATGAACTTTTCCTTCCATGATATCAAAACCATTGTCGAACCCTACCTTGATGTTCTTCCTACACATTCTCATAAGAGGATTGACCATCCAGATCACCTACGGTTGATATTTGAGTGATGTAGATATTATAAGATCCGCTTGAATCCCCATAAGTGCGTGTTCTGTGTTGATTCAGGGAGACTACTCAGATTCGTTGTCTCTAATAGAGGCATTCAGGTGGATCCATTAAAAGTAGAGGCCATTGTAAATCTGCCTCCTCCTCGTTCTATTAGGAAACTTCAGAGCCTGTAGGGAAAGTCCAATTTTCTCCGACATTTCATTGTAAACTATGCCAATATTACTAAGGGTTTCATGCACCTGCTAAAACAGGACACCCCATTTGTATGGGATAAAACTGCACAACTCGCTTTCAAGGCATTGAAAAAATATTTGTTGTCGGCACCTTTACTACATCCGCCAGATTACTCTAGGGATTTTATATTGTATCTGGTCGCATCTGAGTCGACCATTGGGGTAGTCCTGGTCCAGGAAGACAATAAGTTGTAGGAGCATGTCGTTTACTATTTTAGCCGTGCTTTAGCCAGACCTGAACTCAGGAACTCCCACGTCGATAAATTGGCCTTAGCAGTTGTATATGCTGTTCAGAGATTACGTCACTACATCTTACTAAGGACTACAACAGTAGTGGAAGATGTTAATCCTTTTCAATATGTTTTGTCCCAAAGGATTGTTGGAGGAAAATTCAACAAATGGATAGTCATTCTCCAAGAGTTTGAATTGGATTTCCAGTCCACTAAGTCTAAAAAATCCTTAGTTTCCTTAGTTTTTGCTGAGCTTATAGCAGAATTTCCAACAGAAGAAGATGTAGTCATTGAAGAAGACTCATTCCCAGATGAGGATATCTTCTTGATATCCACCTCTGACCCTTACTATGGAGATATACTTATATATCTACAAACTTTGAAGTATCCTACAGCTTCCTCGCTGGAGGAACGACGTAAATTACGCCTTCATGCTAAGAACTACCTCATCATAGGAGATAGTTTATATCGTAGAGGGGTAGATTCTATTTTGCGTCGATGTCTTACCCATGAGGAAGCAGAGATTGTCCTGAATGATTCCCATAGTGGAGCATGTGGGGGTCATTTATCTGAGTTAGAAATGGCCTAGAAGATACTACGTGCTGGTTATTTTTGGCCCATGATCTTTAAGGATTGTGTGGAAGCTGTCAATCGTTATCATCTGTGTCAGTTGTACACTAGAAAAATGCGGTCACATCCCTCTACGTTATTTCTTGTTGTCTCGTTGGGCCCCTTCATGAAGTGGGGGATTGATTACGTGACTTGTAACCTAGCCTTGGCTGGGGGGCACAAATATATCATTGTCGCTGTGGACTATTTTACGAAATGGGAAGAGGCAATTCCCACCTTTAAAGCCGATGGGGAAACAACAAATTTATTCGTGTTCAATCAAATTATAGCATGGTTTGGTATACCCAAGGTGATTGTCACTGACCATGGCAGTCATTTTCAAAATAGCATGATGACAAAACTGACCACTATGCTTGGATTCAGACAAGAACATTCATCGTCGTACTATCCTCAAGCGAACGGTCAGGTTGAGGCTATTAATAAAACTTTGAATACTATCCTCAAATGTACTATTAATGCAGCCCGTGCTAACTGGCATATCATGCTATACCCCGCACTTTGGGTGTATCGAACTAATGTAAAAACTGCTATAGGTTTCTTCCCCTTCCAACTCATTCATGGAGTGGAAACTGTTACCCTGGTTGAATGTGAAATCTCATCTTTGAAAACAGCTATTCATGTGTTACCCGATATGACAGAGCTTGAAGAACGTCTAATACACTTAGAAAATATTGATGAGCAGTGTAGAGATGTGCTGATAGAAAATCAAGCTCACAAAAATAGGGTCAAAAGCCAATATGATAAGTCGGTCAAGCCTCAAATTTTCTTTAAGGGGGAACTTGTTTTGCTCTGGGACCAAGACAAAGAACCCCTGGGGGCAAGCAAATTCGAGACCATGTGGTTGGGGCCTTATGTTGTGTCTAAGGTCTTAAAGAACTGTGCATATGAGTTAATTGATTTTGATGGGAATAAGCTACCTAAGCCTAGAAATGGGCTCTACCTGAAAAAGTACTATGCTTAGGCTTAGCGCTTTTTCTTGTATTTTATGGTATGTATTTTTATGTACACTAATTCGTCGATTTGTGTTTTTTATACCATATGCTGGTTGTTTCAGATGTCTTATGAGAGGTTCATAGGTTTTGTTGATGGCACTAGTCACCACACTTGTAATCTAGCTTTAGCGGCATGGGTCATCTATTCTCCCTCGGGACAATTAGTTGCCTCAGGAGGTGCTTGCTTAGGTCCTTCTTCTAATAATGTCACTGAGTATAGGGTTGTAATTGAGCTTCTATGGGATGCCTTGTCATGTTGTATCACTCGGATGGAAGTACAACTAGACTCTCAACTGGTGGTTTCCCATCTCAATCAAGCTTATCAGGTGCGAAACCCTATTCTATTGCGTTAGTTTATGCAAGTTAGGTTATTGGAAAGAAATTTTGAATTCATTACATTCAATCATATTCCATGAAATCAGAATTCATTAACTGATGCATACGCTAATTACATCTTGGATTGGCATTTAACACATTTTTTATAAAAATATTCAGCATACACATAAGAAACATTTGTAAATAACCGACAAAATATATATATGTGAATATCTGTCTATAGATAGGTCGAGTCTCTGATCCTCAGATCCAGTCATAACTGTATAATATACAAAAATATACAAAATATGGATCATAGTCCATCAAATGCCCTAGATCTAAGCAGGACCACCCTGGTCCCCCTGGTATCCCTGTACTCTGGCTTCTTCAGCCTCTTCGGCTTTAGCAACCTCAACAACATCTATGTATACTAAAACTGCTCTAGCTACCCACCTCAAAAGGCTTATCCAGACAGGTGGAACTCCAACCACGAACTCCTGCATGACGGCTGGGATGTGCTCTATCCGCAAGGTGGGTACTCTCTGGGTAAGCCTGGCCAGCTTCTCCTCCAGAACCCTAATCAAACCCTGGTCTTTGCCTAAGATAGGACGCACATACATGCGTGGATGCCCTTCAGGGAAGACTGGTCCAATATCTGCATTTTGACATGTTTATAGGATTAGAACTCTTATACATATGTATATATCTATATATTTAAAATTCATAAATATTTTAAAACCTTGAAAATAAAAATTACCTAGCTCTCCCCATGCTCCTCTTGGAGGGAGGACAAGGTCTGGATCACCACGGAAATCCATCCCAGCATATGGAAACTGCTCCAGTGCTAACAACTACCACTCCCACCAAAAGTAGAATTCATCGTCATATACACTATGCACTGAGCCACCTCCTCCTTGGCAGAGGAAGATATCTTCCCATCTACTCAGCCTAGGATAACGAGGAGAACGAACTGGTAGGGGTACTGTAGGGCTCAATCCTGGAACTCTCTCTCGAAGAAGGAAACTAGTATGCTAGAATATCCAAAGTTCTTCCTCCTTCCTCTCTTGCAGTTCGATAGTTGTTTTCTTAAAATCGGGATAACTTCTGAGCACTAATCATACAGGCCCCCCTGCATGCAATCCACTGCCAACCTCATCTGGTTCCTTGTAGCGAGATGAAGAGAAGATGATCCTGCAACCCTCACTATGGTACTTGTCAATACCTATAGAGAAAGATCACGTATGTGTACAATAGGGATGCAACTCCCTCTCTTTTGGGTACCTAGTCCTCAGTATATATAAATGTAGTTTTGGACACTCAGAGGGTCACCACCTCTGTCAGTGCCCTCCAAAT
This sequence comes from Pseudotsuga menziesii, assembly GCA_001517045.1. NCBI lineage: Eukaryota > Viridiplantae > Streptophyta > Pinopsida > Pinales > Pinaceae > Pseudotsuga > Pseudotsuga menziesii. The sequence continues at coordinate 300,989 of LPNX010366569.1, read as the reverse complement.
TGACTGGAGCTCCTCGTCATGAATGACCGGCAATAAAATATATATCCTCTAAAGTAATCTCCAAGGATTCGCTTTGAAGGTCGAACATGCCTAAATCATGATCCCAGTATTTTATCATGAACTCTAGCAGGCAGACATTGGCTCGAATAGGTGATCTGCAAAAGAATTTCAACAACCCACTTGACCGCAAAGCATTCATAGTGGGGGCACTTTGGAGTGCTTCTTGGTCCATATCCTCATGCTCACACTCCCTCCACTCAAGCACCATCTTCAAACCTAGTAAAACAAACATTGCAAACCTTTAGTTTCATGGAAAAATTCAAAATTTTGACCCAAACCACTACTTGTTCCCTTCACGCAGCATAGATGACTGTCTAGTTAGGCATGTCGCGTACTGTACGTGACTGTCCTTCATGGAAACCCATGTATAGAAAACGTGTATGCAAGTTTCAATATAGAAAACCCGCGTACACAGCATTCCTTGCTTAAGGGCACTCAAAAATATAAAATTTGGACTCAATTTTGAAATTTGCTAGGATCAAATTGAAGAGCTTGGGGTTAGTCTTACCTGACACTTGCAGAATTGGATTTGTTCGACTGGATTGTCCACACCGATCAACTGAAGGTAGAGGTGAAAACTTGTCTTTTATGGCTAAAATTCAAAATGGTGAATTTTATTTATGTTTTTGAACTATTTATAGAAATAAAATTTCTCAAGTGGGTTTTTCCCTATAGTTCATAATTCACTAAACTAATACCATATCTCTTTTTTCCTTGTAACAGGTTTATCATTGTTTTAAGGTGTTTTTTGCTCATATAGGGTGGTTTTTTGTCGTTTCACATGCATTTTGCATCTATACTTACTCCATATTAAACTTAGCAATCAACATTTTAACCACAGACTATGGTATTTTAAACCATTAGCTCCTTGTATTTACCATTGTTCTTCCGTGGATAGGGCCTTCCTCTCATGAGTATCCTCATTTAGAACCAATGTTGTCTTTCGATACTCATGCTGCAGCTGTCTTAGGTACAAGGGAATCCTCGTAGCTAATTTTCACGCCAAATGGAGCCTCATTTTGGTCTCTTTTTACAAGCTATCCCTTTATAGGACTCCTTTCCTTTATGGAGTTTCTTTAGGCCCAGGTCTGACTCCTCAAAAATAGACTTGACTGCCGAGTTAACTTGTCTATTCAAGCTCGTTAAGAATATGTGAATGGGAATCTGCATTGGTGGTAGGTTATCTCTTTCTCAGATGATGTAAAATAATATGAGAAAGGATCACTCTCTTTTCTATAGAATTGAGAAGAGTATTCTCAGGCATAGGTTTATCACTTTTCCGGACCTGAGGGACTAAATTTATGGAAAAGGAACACCCGATATGAGCTTAGTTTTCTCTTTTTCATGCTCTGGACCTAAAACATGAAAAAGATTCCAAGTGTACTTTATGTATTTGTCATGCTCGTTAAACACTAAAGAACAAGGCATCGATTTTATTGTTGTAAGCCCCATTTCTCGTACTCAAATGGATCTTTTCGAGTGATCTTGCTTTCCTTCACACTTGTAAAACTCAAGCTATATGCTGCTCTCGAAGGAGTGTTGGTTCATGGGGACTTCACTTAGTGAACATCTCACATAGCACGTGTGATCATGGGATATTAAAGAATACCCTTAATTTCCAGAGATATTGACCCAAATTTTTTTTTTGAAACCCCCTCCCAATACTTAAAACCTCCTCCCCACTGCTTTTTATATCTCAATCCTTATAAACCACCCTACCCACCCCCACCTTAAACCCCTCATCCCCCCAATACTTGCAATATATTGGTTCAATTTTTAATAATTTTAAAACCCACAATATGAACAAACGTGATAGGATATTGGTCAACAAGTGAATCCCCTGTGCGTTGGGTAGGTGGTAATTTAACCTTTTTTGGACCTCCCTGACTAAGTATGAAAAAGGTTCACCTTTTATTCTATGGAAGTTAAGAGATTTCTTATGTGGTATGTTTTATACTTTTCCGGCCTCAGGAGACTAAATTGGATGAAAAAGGGCCCCCCTCGAGTCTTCTTTGGAGTTTTCAGACTCTCTAAATGTGAAAACACCAATTGAGCATGTACTAGTTCGAGCTCATTAAATCCATGAATCAGTGACACTATCAAGCATTATTCTCTCTTCTGTTCAATCTTGTTAAAAAATGAAGAGAGATCCGAGTTGAATTTCCTAGACTCGTTAAAATTTAACAAGGAAGGTAGGGAAGAAGTTTTCTCTTGGTTTTCAATTAGTGGCAGCATGTCATCCTTGAACATAGCACTCTCTATTTTTTCTGATACCCATGTCTTAGTGTTCACTTTCAGTTCAGCTATTACTTCGAGTTTATTACTCCTCCTCTTGTCAATTCTACCTGGGGAATCTGATCATGTCTCCTACATCACAGATAAGTCTAGTTGTTCTATCTATAAATTTAAAAGCTACCTCGGGTCATCTCTGTGTCATTCTCGTTGTTCAAGGACTTAACTCAATGTATGATCTATATCCTAAACCCATCATTGTTGTATCTATTATCACTTGTGTTTCCCTTCCTTCACCCAGTTCCTAGTCACTCTTGTGATCCGTTGGAGGATCTATTGCCTTCCTTATCACAGTATGGTTCTACATCAGCACTTCCTGATGATGAAGACCTAAAGTTTTGATGACCGTACCTCAAGATTCACTTTCATTATTGGTGAATTCCTTTGCTTCAGTTGTCGATTATCACCTATTGATTTATAATCTGTTGAATCCACTCCATGTTCAACTTCAACCTACATTTATTCACATGGCTTGGATTGTACTGGTTCCTTGGGATTGTTTATGAAGAACTTAGTTCTCTATATATGGACTAAGTTGCACAAGATTATGTTCGATCCATTTACATAGCTTCCAGATCTTTGAAGACTCATCATTATTGTATATTGTGGCTTCGATCCACCTTTGTAATATACGTGGTCTTGTACCTGTATTATATGATGCACTCAAACATTGTAAAGGAGCTAGTGTTCCAGTATATTGAACACAGCATCCTCATATATGACTTTGTATATGACATTATTATGTATTTGTTTCAGGTACTACCTCTACTCCATTGGATTTCTGAGTTCTCCAAAGATAATTATTGTAATGTATTTCGGCCATCGCTTCCCTATGACCTCACACATTAGGGGGCATCTGTTATTAACCCAAATGGCACTTCTCCGTCTGAGTGCCAACACTTCATATGTTGGCACACAAAAGGACACTTATGGATTGAAGGTTTCCTAAACACTATAGATGGGTATGACATGAGATGCATTCACTATCTAACCAGCTTGCCATTTTACCTTTTCATATGTTGAATGTCGTACGCGACTATCTCCACATCAACTCGCATACATATGTGACTATCTCCACAACATCCCACGTACTGTATGCAAGTATCTTCATTGCAACCCGCGTACAGATCTGTACACAGGTTTCCCTTATAGCAACTTACATGTCATACGTGGGTTGCCAATATCAATACTCGTGTACACACCCATTCAACATTAAAAATAATAAAACACGATTAATGGAGATTTTTTGAGCCCTAATCATTAACTATCTCAACTGTCTCAACCTCCTCAACCTTCGAAACTGCTCTATTTCTTAAAGTATAAATAGAGGCCTTGGGGAGGGAATTAATCAATCAATCTTAGAGAGCAAAGTTATGTTGGTGGTATATCTTCAGAAGTCTTTGGAGCAGCAGAACTCAAAATCCTTTGGTTGCAGAGGAGTCCTTGTTTCAGGCGTTGGGTTGTACACTTATCTCATTCACTATTGTTAATAAAGAGAATTATTCTTCCAACTTTGTGTTGAGTCTCTTTCATGTATCATTGTTTGATGAATATTTTTCATTAAGCACTCTATATATTGTTCATTTAACTTGTCATATATACATGTATAAGATTGTACTTTGAGAATTGTCTCTTTGCGGGTGAAGGAGGTGCATCCCTGAAAGCTTTGGAGAGGAGCAAAGCGAGAGAAGACAAAGCTTGGATCAACCGTCGTTAATCAGGTGAGTCCACCATATCTTCCTATTTTATTTCTGTACTTTAAAGCTGATTGCCTACAAGTTTTAGAAGTACCTTGGTAACCCCAGACCCTCGGTTACAAGGGTGTTTATTCCTTAACAAAAATCCCTTATATATGTGAGTAGATTGCTATTTCATATTAGGGAATCAATATTCACAAAAAATCGGAACTGAAATGATCCTCTCATAGTATTATCTTAAAATTATAAAATTAAGTACATGAAATATAATGAAGGATCACGGAAATCCAACTAAGATTATTAGAACAAATAATAAGCAAAATTCCCTTCAACCTAAAAGAGGGATTATAAAGAATTTGTGGGGAATCCCCTCCTAATTAGCCAAGATAGTTTTATGCAAGACCCTAGTAATATTATCTTGTGGGTGGGAGAGAAACTCAAACAGGAATTCTATATGAAAAGTTAAATGTGAAGGAAAGTGAATGCAATGAGCAACAAATTAATACGTCTACTAGAAATCCTAAATTTTTATTTCTACTAGAGTTTTTCTTATGTAATTTACAACATATTTTCTTCAAAGAGTCCATACATACTAAATATTTCTAGAATGGGTTTTCAACAAACATGAAGATAAATGGCTCATAAGTGTGTACACAAGGATGTATGAATGGATATGTGCAAGGAATTGTAATGGCTTTAAGAAATTTAAATTGTCAATCAATCTAGAAGCAGCCAACAAATGCAAAAAATGTTACATGCCGCCTTTTTTCATTAAGTTTCTTGTTTTAAACTTTTAAGGGAATACATTGTTTTACTTTTCAGGAATGCTAAAATTGTATTTGTGCTATAATTTGTATTTTGTAATTTACAATGTATTTTCTTCAAAAATTCCATACAAATTGGTTATTTCTATGATGGATTTCCAACAAAAAGAAAGGGAGATGATCGATAAGTGTGTATGCAAGACTGTAGGAATTGTATATGTGTAAGGAATTCTAATGATTTTAAGGAATTCAATTGCCACTCAAATAGAAGAGAAAATGCCACTTGTTTCATCAATTATTTTAAAAATGGCTAAAATATGATTAGGCAAGTTATGCTAGTTTCTGTGTCTGTTGCAGTTTATATTGGTATCTTGGCAGGAACATCTTGACAGATTGAGCCATGCAAATAGTGGTATTCTATCAATAGTTAGATTGATAAACCTATTTATTCCATTAATAAAAAAGGTCTGGATAGGTTGGTGTTGTAGATCTCTTATCTCTCGTGCAGGTTCACTTCGTGAATTATTTCCCTATCGTCGATCCATATTTTCTCCTTTAATCTAGATCGTCCAAATCTCTATTGAATGAACCGAATGTAATCTATGCAATCCTACTTTGATTGATCAGAGGATCGATCAATCAACCTTCATCTGGAATTCACCAAGATTGATCTCCTTCACTAGATCTATACATCACTTCTATGGTTTCATCCTTCCCATAGTTCAACTCCTTGGGCAAGTCCTTGATCCAACCTTGAACTTCACTTTTGTTCACCTTTTGTTGAACGTATAACAAGGAGCATCGATCCTTTCAGTGATCAATGACATAGGTTTTGCTCATGCATTTTAAGCACAAAAATCCATCAAACAATATCTGAAACCTTTAACCTTCAAAATCACTAATTCCACGATACACATACACTGATCTATCAACCATTAACAGGGATTAATCAAGCATTCAACTCATAAAATCGTATACCTAGACAGAGTTGCAATTACATAGAGATACACCGACATAATATTTCCTTCAATTAACACAAGGAATTTGTACATTCACATTTATCCAGAATCTACGTTCAGATCTACATAGACCTACTATAATTCTAACCAATGTCCTTGGCCTGATTTCTCCATGATTGGACCCCCCTTATCCAAATTTACAATATTTGGATACTTCATGGTTTCCCTTGGATACTTCTAGCTACTTACTTATGCCTCGAAGGCTTACAGACATATATATATAATAGGATTCATGAACTCATTATGGTTTAGATCCTTAATATACTTAAGAATTTGCTAATACACAACAATTGAAACCTAATTTTAGCAAACTCTTAAACCTAACTCTATGGTTCACGAAGAAATCATCAAATTCTTCATCAAATGTTTCCATCAGTTGTGGGATTTGTTACATGCTCACACTTTGAACCAATGACTCATTCATTTACCTATTTGACTCACCTAAATGATTCATCATCTATCTAGAATCGCACTTAACATAGATTTATTTACATATAATAGTCCAAGGACTATTAACGCAGGAAATGAAAACTCATTCTAGGTCTGATCCAACCATTGGGGTTATTTTTGGATGGAGAGCACGATTCTCGTGCATCCGACTCCCTAGGCAGAAAGAAATATGACCTCCTAGTCATAATCTCCAGTCTTCATTTTTCCAAGATCCCAAAGTTTGTTCTGTAGCTGGTCATTCATCTCATCATGTTGTTTTGTATTTGTCATATTCAATTCTCCTGGTTTCCATATTTTCTATTGCAATGCTCCATTAGCTTTGCTCAGAACATTCTACCCTCTTCTATAATGTATCCTATGTAACAAAAAGTGAAAAGATTCATGGAATCTTTCATATTTTGGGCATAAATTTTCGCTCTTAACTTGGAATTGGGCGGAATTTGGACCATTAGAAAGTTCTTGTAATTCTCTACAACGTTTTTGTTTTTATTTTTTCTTAATTCCTTATCTTTTTTTGGGGCAAGTGTTTTAGTAACAAAGCATATTTTAAAAGATGCTTTGTTACTAAAACGCTCGCCCCGGACAAACAGTAAGGAATTAGGAAAAACTCAAAATCTTAAAGTTGTAGATAGTTTTAATACCTTTCCAATGGTCCAAAGTACGCCCAATTCCGAGTTACAAGAAAAATTGTTTTCCCAAAATACGAATGATTCTTAGAATATTCTGGTCTTTTTTCAAATAGGATATTGGGAAAAATAAAACCTTATGTTCTGCAATATTCTTCTGTCATTTATCTTCTTCTATTGCTTTGTATTTTTTCTCTAATGATGTAAATCTTCATTCTTTCTTCATTCCTTCTCTGAGACACCTTCCCCATCGGCATCCTTAGTTCTTCAATATCCATGTCCAATCTATCCTTTGGCTGGTACGCTGGCATCTTCTTGTTCTAAAATTGTTGTTGTTCTCTTGACTCTCTCTGCTGCTATCCACTGTCTCACAAGACATTTCAATGTTCTTTCTATCTTCTCCTTACCAATGGTGCAACCAAGCATTAAGTGGTTATCTTTATGAGTCCTTGGATTGGTCAACCAATCTTCCAGTATTTCTAACTCTTCATCATACTTTCTGAGGTTAGTAAGTTCATCTTTGTCTTCATTATCCAACTCTGCAACAACAAGTTGTTCTAGGTACTAATCACCCTTTTGAGAAAATATGGTCTCTTCCTTTTTTGTGACATATTTCATCCTCTATCTACCTTCACTTTCTTCAATACCTACAAACACACACCAATAATCAATTTCAAAAACATGAGACTCTGAAGTCCCTAATGATATTTTTCTTGGCAATCTCCTTTTGTGTCGGTATGAGCACAAAATCAAACTTTCATCATTATCTATTTCTCCAATAGTATGAGCTATAGGTTGCGTACAATATTCATAGGATACCATCTCATCTCCTACTACAACATAATTATATTCTGTTTCCATGCTTCTAGAAATCACATCTTCTTCTTCTTCATATTTTATGATATTCTAAGGTGACTGTTCAACTTTTCCCTTCATCATAATGTAATTCTTACTCTTCCCTATAGAAATTCCTTTGTACATTTTGTTTCTTCCTTCATCTTCGTATAAGACCCAATTGACTATGTTCCTCCATCAAGCAACTCATTAATGAGTCCCAGTTGTTGCAATACTTCATACCTTTCCTCATTTGTGAGACTTTCTTCATCAAATTTTAAGACAGTTTCAAAAGAATGCCTATCATCTGCAACAAAACCTATAATCATCAATATCAAAAACATAATTCCTCTTGTTCTCATTTGGCCTCATAGTCATCTCCTCCATAAGTTGATATGTACTCTTTAGACAGTCCATGATACTTCCAGTTAGTCTCTCTTCATCATCGTCACTCACATCTTCTCCCAACAATGGGCCATGTTCTGGTTCACATACCAAAACATCCATCTCAGACTCAATTATCCAGAGTTCTTCATCTAGTATGATAGACATCCTTTTCTATAGCTTCACTTATAGTGAATGCCATCTCACTTTATTTTTCGCCATTATCCAACAATACCTCTCGTCCTCTTTCTGTAGAAACATCTCCAAACAAATAAGTTGCAATCCTATGCCAACTAATTATTTTTCATACTCCTCTTGACTCATCTTGTTAATGTATTCTACCTTAGAATATTTCCTTCCGTTATGGCTTGTCTTTGAACCCTTGCAATGACTTCTAGTAGTCATTATATTCATTTCCTCTTTCTCTTTTTCTGTGAACTTCCTCTAGTTCACCTGTGGACTACTCCCAAGTATCATCTCAACAAGTATTTGTACCTGCTACTTATACCTCAGCAAGTTATCTCTCCTTGAGCTTTTTATTTTGGTATCTCGGGTTCTTTCTCTAGAACCTATTGAGCAACTTCATTTTATCCTTTTGGATTCTGCAGATCCACTTCTTCTCTGAGAACATTCAACTTGTCCCCTTATTTTCCAACCTTTGTTGGATCTTTAGGTTTTGCGAAAGATTTCTCTTTCCTTTAAGAGTTTACAAACTCTTCATCAAGAATACAATTATCCTTGATACATCTCCTCTAGCCTCCATCACTTCTATCAAACCTTTGTTGTTTTTTTCAACAATTTCTTATAACCAGAGTTAAATAAAACATTGATTGGTCCATACCTTTAATACTTTTTCACTTATATAGTTGGCTGAAAACATCTACCCAATCTGCAATTATTTTTCCCTATTGTCTGCAACATGAACTTCTTATGGCCAGAATCAACATCAAACATCACATCAATCTCCTATAAGATATGTACAAATACCTTATCATCCTTCTTCATCAAGAAAATAATTGTTCTTGAACACATTCTTCAAGTTGTTACTGCTACCAAACTTTCATTGCTACCTGTGATCTATCACCAATTATAAAAAACTAGAATTATCATAAAAAAATTAATCTCATACCTTCAAAGATATTCTTGATCTTGTTTTCCTTTGAATGAACAAGTTAATTTCACGGTGTCTTTGTATCCATCACTTGTTCAAGAGTATTAACAACTCTTTTCATGCTCCATAAATCCATGCATATACCTGTTAATTCCTTCCAAGGATTTATTTTTCCTTCACTCCTCTATGGATAACAATTTAAACCACGCCTGCTCTATATGCAATTATTTTTTCATGGATAATTATAACCATAACTAAAAGAAAAGAATACCATTACCTCATTCTAAGAGAGAACTATGCTCTGATTTCCTTCAATATACATAGAATCTTCTATGCTCTGATTTCCTTCAATATACATAGAATCTTCTATGCTCTGATACCACTTGATGGTATCAGCATGAGTACTCATAGAAACATACCAAACTTATTCTATGATACCACTTGATGCAAGAGCAAACCTTAAATCAACATATCCCAACAGATTTCTCCTAGGAATAGTTTGCTTCTACATTTAGAAAACCTCTAAATATGGAAACTCAGAGTAATATTTCTCCAACTCTATTGTTTCTACAAGATCAATTCCTTTTGCAACATTTTTTGCGCAATAGTCTTTCCACAATTATGTATCCGCAACGCTCTTTCTGAAATTGCAGATTGCAGATTTCGGATGTACCATCCCACTTTTCCCAAAATGGTCTTCTGTAATTTCCTTCCGCAAGTCTCTTTCTGTAACTTCTTTGAGGCGTCGATTTCTTGCAACTTTGATCTTGTCTTTTTATCTGGTATCTCCTGTGGAACTTCACTTTATCCTGTTGGATCTCTTATCTCCTTTGCAAGTTCACTTCATGAATTCTTTCCCTATCATCGATCCATCTTTTCTCCTTTGATATGTATCATCCAAATCTCTATCGAGTGAACTAAATGTAATCTCTGAAATTCTGCGTTGATTGATCATAGGATCAATCAATCGACCTTCATCCAGACTTCACCAAGCTTGATTTACTTCACTAAATCTGTACATCACTTCTATGGTTTCATCATTCCCACAGTTCAATTCCTCGGGTGCATCCTTGATCCAACCATGAACTTCACTTTTGTGGAATGTATACAAAGGAGCATTGATCCTTTCAGTGATCGATGACATAAGGTTTATTCATGCGTTTTACGCATAGAAATCCATCAAACATTCTCTACAACCTTCAAACGCCCTAATTCCATGATAACATACACAAATCTATTAACCATTAACATGGATTAAGTAAGCATTCAACTCATACAGAGTTGCAATTACACAGAGATATGTCGATATAGGTTTTCCTTCAATTAACAAAAGGAATCTGTAGATTCACATTTATCTAGAATCTATGTTATGATTTGTATAGACCTTCTATAACTCTAACTAGTGTCCTTGGCCTGATTTCTCCTTAATTGGCCGCCCCTCAACCAAATTTACAATATTTTTCTACTTCTTGGTTTCCCTTGGCTACTTATGGCTACTTACTTATTCCTCTAAGGCTTATAGACATATATACAATAGGGTTCATGAACCCATTCTAGTTCAGATCCTTAATATACTCAACAATCTGCTAATGCACAGCAACTGAAACTTGATTTTAGCAAACTCTTAAACCTAACTCTATGAATCACCAAGGAATCATCGAATGCTTCATTAAATGTTTCCATCAGTTGTGGGATTTTTTACATGACTCACACTTTGACCCAATGACTCATTCATTTACCTAGTTGACTCACCTAAATGACTCATCATCTATCTAGAATCACACTTAACATAGATTTATTTACATATAATAGTGCAAGGACTATTAAATCGGGAAATAAAGACCCCTTCTAGGTCTGATCCAAACATTGGGCTTAGTTTTAGATGGAGAGCAAGATTCTCCTGCATAAAAAAGTACTAGTGATTCTAGAATCAACAAAATACCCACATCTTATGGATATGATATGTCAAATAATATTCAGCCATACTAGTAGTCATTATGCATAACATCGTTGTATTACATAGTATGCGCATCATCTATTACAATGAAGCCATTAATTATCATTTGAACTCGCATAAAAGGAGATAAAATATGCTAAACACCATATGAAATCACAATCCCACTGGATATCGATATCATCATATCATTAATGAGACATTTTCATAAACATTATCATTGCAACTGCATTATATATCAATATCATACCATGAAATATATTCAAACAATTATGTACAATCATAGCATACCAATGTACACCTCTCCTTGACATATGTAATGGAACCATGTGCATTCATTTTAATATCATAACTACTACCGCAACTACCGCATGACCAGGTAGGCCCCAACAGTAAAGAGAAATGTTTACTACGTGAAGGATAGTATTTTTTTATGTCCTTTTATCAATTCCCCATCCCAGGAATGAGGTGGTGGTGATGATCCTACGAGAGGAAGGATAAAGGCATACAAGCTCTGTCATAGTGTAGAGTGAATTCAGTACAGTTTTCATTATGTAATTAAGCTCACACCTATTGATTAGTGTGAATATTGTTGCTTGTCCTTATTTGATACCATGTATCTCATCGTTCAATCACTTACGAATAAATTGTTATTAATAGTCATCTCCACATATAGAATATGTAGAACTAGTCATGAAAATTCATACCATGCTTTCATAACGGAATTCATAGTATGCATGAAAATCAATAATATATACTAATGTTAGAGAAATATATCACCACCTCTCTTATACGATTGCTTAGATCATTTTATGCTTATACGTTTTATTTCATAAATTAATTATTCAAAGGAAAAAAATAGAATATTTAATAATATCACTAAACTCTAAAATTAAATTGAATTATTAATAGAAATTCTATCAATTGATTAATATTTACCTTTTGTTTAAGCATTTCACAAATCCATAGTACTAATTTTAAGAATCGTTATACTTGCACTCACTACATTTATTTGTGCTCTGATTAACTTTTATTATAAGAATTTATAGTTTGGGCATAATAATATCGTAAGTAATCCAAATGTACCATTTTAAAGTATTATTTCAAGGTTTTTGTTCTCTTTAAAAATTATTGAGTAGTATGAAAGTTATGACCTATCAGAGTGAGTCAAGCAAAAGTAGCTATTTAAAATTTAATTCAATATTATCTAATGAATAATTAGTACAAGGATAAGTAGCTACTTAAAACTTAGATTATTGCTACACAATAATCTTGTCTTATCTGAGTTTGACAAATCTTCCTAAATTATAATTTGAGCTAATTTTTTAAAACTCATCATCTTCACCAAAGTTATATTATTTTTTTGTTTTTAAGTTTGGAAAGAATATTAGTCTTCATTTAATGGTACTAATATTTTCATCAATGTGGATAACCTAACCACTAATACAAAATATCCTCCATTTTTATGGTCCATTTTCCCACTTAAAATATATGTTTGCCAAAAAACACTTATTCCACAAGAAAGACTACAATACTTGTTTCATATGTGACACTTGTCTTCCGTCTTGATCATTTGCTCTATTTACCCTCTTAGGGCGGTAAGTTATGGTCACCAATACCCTTTCCTTGTAGTAGTCATTGTTTTTTTCTTTTCATGTGCACTCACCTTAACTCTTTCTTGTCTGTATGTGAATCCTAATGTATATATTACAAATTATATATGGATCCTAAATCATCATTCTTGTATATAAGAATGCTCTCAAAATGAAAAGGAGTGTCACCGAAATAGAAAATAAATATAAAATTTTTAGGAAAGAGGAAAAATACACTAAAGAAAAGAAAAGAAATCCGTGGATTTTAAAGAAATAATATATAGAATTTATCCTATATATATCTTATCATATGTTTTCCCTTCTATCTTCAAATATTCATTAATCATTCTAATATAAGCAAGAATTCTCCTATAAATAATTGTAATTGTGTTGCAAATAAATGTACTTTAAACTAGATAATGGTAAGTCCTTTACTAATATTTCTAGTATATAATATATAAAGGAAAGAAATGATTTTTTTGTTTTTTCCTTCTTATACACCAAGCCTACTATATTTGACCCTACTAAGTTCATTCCAAGTTCTAAACCTGGAACCGAAAGGGCCTTCCCATTCCCAGTAGGTTACTTTCCCATTCCTAATAAGTTGTTGATGGTTGTTTCAAGTAATTTAAGCACTGAAACTTGCTAGGCACAGTGGAGTTGACTCCCCTTTTTTCTGTAATTTCTGCATAATTAAATGTATCCTATGTTTAGTCAGGGTACACCCCCTCTCTCTCTCTCTCTCTCTCTCTCTCTCTCTCTCTCTCTCTTTATATATATATATATATAGAGAGAGAGAGAGAGTCCATGAACCATATAAGTAAAATGACTTGATATATTATTGTTCAAATCCTCATGAACAAAACAATATGACAACAATGGTCACTAATATATAGAGTTACATGGAACAACAAGGGACGCATAACAATTCCCACTCTTTCTCTTTCTTGACTCAAACTTGTAAGGATAGAAAAATATCCATGTCAAACATAAAGGTATACTTCCCATAATACCACAATATAAATACAAAATACAAAAATCCAATTTACACTACCCAACTAAAAAAACATTATTTTACTCAGAAAAATTATCAAATCCTCTCACATGTAGTACATTCAACCTAGATAAATGATCTACGAAAATCCATCCACTTGTGAAGAATTTCATTGAAATAAGGACACTTTTTCCATTTCATTTCTATTGATTATAATATCTTCAAGGTTTCCTCCTAATTAGTGGGTTTTCATGGATTAAGGCCTTTTAAAAGTGGTAATGCGACAAATAATCTTTCACAATCATGCCTTTTACGCCACATATAAAAAAAAATTGATTGGTACATTATTGTTAGTATTAACAATTTATTTACAATTTATTTACCTTGAATCTAGTAAGTTTGAAATGTATGATGTTATCCTCAAAAAGTTGTTTCCTTCTAACTTTAAAAGTGCACTACATGTATTGCTATAGTAACGAACACCACACCCACAAAATGCATGCTAAATGGATAGTTTAGATTCCATGACACATTACCTCATATCCTTTCAATGCATTCCAAGTACATAAAATGCATGCTATATGGTTTAAAAGTTGTTTTTGTCATATCAAATTTAACATAATTTTTTATAATTCAAGACAACCTTTCTAAATTCACTTTTGAAATTAGAAAAATTAACATACTATTATATATGCATCTTAAACCTGATCCTAGAAGAGTCCATTTCATTAAGGTCACTTTGTATGAGTTTTTTTTATAAGTTTACCTCATTTTTTTAATTACTTTTTTATTTTAATAAGCTATAAGTGGATATAAATATCGTTAATTACTTTTTTGAAAACTTTATATGACAACATCTCCTCCAACATCTTTATACAAAAATTCAAAAAACACCTCCCTGCTGTCAATGCAAAAATACAATAATAAAAACTAACTAATACCTCACCCAGCCATCATTATAGACAAGGACTTAAAAAAAAAAGCTAATTATATAAATAAATAACTCATCAACCATCCATGTGTTAACGATAGTTCTTTAATAAATCAATTTGTTAACAAGATATGTAAGTCAGTCGGCTATTAATATAAATCCCCCCACAACGTTTCGTTATCTATAAAAAAAACATTGCATTAGATTAGATTTGTGAACACTATCCTTGTGAGTTCCTTCATAGACCGTATTTGCTTCCCCTGCATTGACGTTATGAATAGCCAGGCAGCCATGGATGAAGTACGCAGTAGTACTGATGAGATTGTCAGATTGGAGAGCTCGTATGGCGAAGTATTTGAGGTTGCCAAGTCGGTGGCATCGGTTTCGGAGCTCATAAATATGGTCATATCCGACTATGGCACTCACACCACCATTCCTCTTCCCAAGGTTTCCACCAATATTCTTCAAAAGGTTATCGACTACTGCAAATTATATGCACACTTAGCCGAGGAGGAGAATAATGAGTATGAGAGGCGTTGGAGGTTGCAGGATTTGGGTATTGATTTCATGAACAAAATGGAAATGGATACCCAAACTCTCTGTCAATTCATCGATGCATGCGACTATCTCAGAATCCCCACTGTTCTGGAGGTTGCAGGCGTATGTTGTGGTGATAGAATTATGGTGAAAACCATGTCATTATTCCAAAATAGTGAAACGAATCTTCCCTTCTCCAGTCTGATTGATACCAGACAGGGGTACTGGTGATCACTCATTGAAACTAAATACCTGTTACGCTGTTTTCTTTATTGCCCTCCCTTTGCATGCACAAATACATTTTAGCTCATATCAATTTCTTATCCATCCATCGAACTTGTGCTTGTAGAATATATATAAGTTCGGAGTAAACTAGTGAACAGACCATTTGCACAGATGGACGACCCCGCTCGCGTGAGCGGTCACGTCCGAGGGCCGCGGTCGTTCGATCGGTGCAAATGGTCGGGCAAATAGGTCCAGGCTATAAGTTCTATCTAATTTATAACAGATTTCTCTGTCTCGCTTTGAAACTCTACAGAGTTATTATCTTGTGCTTGCACTTATTTTGGAAATAAATTCTTGCCTAATGATGATTATTTTTTTAAATTTATAAAGATAACGCTTTGAATCCAATTATACCATTATCACAAACAAACACTAAAATGACCAATAAACTGTAAACTCTATAGACACAGACTTCCATAACAGGTGAATCTTGTATAAAGGATATCTATTTTTATTTATTTTTCTTTCTAATTAATTTAATTATTAATTTTGTTTTATGCGCTCACATTGTCTCGGTCAGTAGTTCGTATGAGAACAAAAGGAATCGTTCAGTAAATCATAGAATAAAAACAAAAGAAAAAAAATTCAAGACATAAATATAAGTTGGATTTTCATGACTCAAAGAATTATTTCTCATATATCATTAATTTTGTAGGTTTTTAATCATGAAGACAGTCTTGTTCATAAGAAATAGATAAACTCGTTTATAATTAAAATAGTGCATCGTACAAAAAAATTATGTACGTAATATTAGTAGAGTTATTTAACTTGTGGTTGGTGAAAATTCACAAAACCAACCACAAGAAAACTTGAAATAATTATTTAACTAACTAACTTGAAATGATCATGAGTAACAATTTCTTCTTTAGGAAGAAGTCAAGAAAACTTTGTGATGCCAAATGATTGTAAGGAATGTGAGAGATGATCTCTCTAACTAATTATTGCAACATAAACTTGTTCTAGATTTTTTTTATCACATGTATTTTAGGGCTTCCTTTTATAGGACAAATGGAGGTCTTCAAATATATAGTTCTCCATGTGAATGATATACCTTATGAAGTGGCTTTTAAGGTCTAGGGTCTCAAGGAACAAGGGTCTTACTTGGCTTTCAAGGCTAATGCATGTTAACTTTCTATTAATGCAGGTGTCTAAAAAGAGAGGGTTAGCTCCCTCCTAAGTAACAACTACAACCTAGAGTGACAAGCAAGAGCTCAGCATCGACAAAGAGGTTTTAATATTGATTTCATTTTACAAAAAGGGTCCACTCATAAAAGGCCTTGACCTTGTTGTAAACATTTAACCCATGGTCTTAATGTAAATTTTCGAAACTAAAAAGTATTATAGAGAAGTGGGTGAAAAGGATTTTTAACCATGTGGAGGTGGTAAAAACATGCCATGATAAGTTTTTAAGTGCTTTCCATCTATCGAATGGTGTAAACCCTAAAAAGGGTTTGAAACCTCTCCATTAAACTTCAACATTGCTCTGTTGTACTGTTGAAGGGTAAGGGGAGGTGAAGGCTCTCGGCCTTCCCATCGTTCGACTTTTCATTCCACTATGTGCACAAATAAAACCACATTCATGGTCTTCAATCCAATGCCACGGCTATACGCAGAGAACTTGTTTAACCAAGTAAGCTAGCTCCTTTACACAAATTGTTTTCCAGTTGTTGTGAAAACTATAAGTCGTAAATATGAGTTTTAACTTCCAACATTGTTTCCTGGCGGGGAGGGTTTCGCTGGTGGACAAAGGATGAAGATTGGTGAACAGATCTTAGTTGTGAGTACTAGCATCAACAAGGTTTTGGTAAGACCCATGAACCTTGGAACCTATGATCCATTGACGGTCTAGTGGTGTGAAAATGAAAAGGAAAAGCTCAAAGAAGGGTGCTATTCTAGTTTTAGGTTTTTTTTTTGCAGATTCGTGACTTTGCAAGGGTCATCCTCCATTTTGATGGTATACTTCTAATTTAGCAGAGTTAAAGTTTGAAAACCCCTTTTGAATCAGATCTTGGAGTATGTGGATATTCATATCTCACTTTTGTTTTAACACTTTTAATGTAAAATTTTCCATGAATATTAAGGAATAAAGTACTGTGATTTTACATTCAATCTCGGTTTCACGCCTTGGAATTTATTCTAAATGAGGTTAGAATGCTTATAGATTTAGTATGAATCTACTTTGTGCATGGTATATATAAGCTTACCTATGTATTTGGGTCAGTTTTTCAATTAAATGAGCAACAAGGCCAGTTCCTCTTTCCATGGGAACATGACCACAATTATAGGGATGTTTCCTCCCACAACAGCTAGAAAGTGAATGTTCTTGTTGCCACCTATTGTTTTGGCCTTATACAGTAGATCATTCCTCTTAGTGTGCCAGTGAACACTCTTCAACAGTGTTCTTTAGATATGTGTCTCTTCTTTTAATTATTAAATAATAAAATAATTCAATTACAGTCATCTTTGACCATCCTTGGTCAACAACATAAAACTTTACAATAATTTTTAAAGTAATGTCTTCTCAAAAATAAAATGATTTTAGTTCTAGGTGTGTTACAAACATCCCCTCTTAAGTTCACCATTGTCCTCGATGTTGCTTAAGTATCATCTGAGTCTTCCTGGAACAAAATTGGATATGCCTCTTTCATATGACTCTCCAATTCCCAAGTTGCTTCATCTGGACTAAGGTTCTTCCATTGCACCTTTACTTGTCCAATTGTGCGATTTCAAAGAAAACATTATGTCTTGTCGAGGATACAATCTGGTTCCACCTGAAAATCTCCTTCTGGTTCTATCTAAATAACATTCCAAACGATTACATGAGTAGCATCACACACATATGTTTTCAATATAGAAATATGAAATACGTTATGTATTTTGAGATTAGGTGGAAAAGCTAATTGATAAGACACCTGTCCAACTTTTGACAATATCTCGAATGGTCCACAATAACTGAGTACTAATTTAGCACAACTTCGCAACTTAAAGGATCTTTTTCTGGGTTTTAGCTTGACAAAAGCATGCTCACCTACTTGAAATTATTTCTGAGTTCTTTTGAGGTCTACATGACTCTTTTGTATGTCCAGTGTAATTTTTATATTGCTTTGTACATGTTTTACTGTTAGTTCCATTTATTTTAACAAGTCAGGTCCTAACATTAAACGGTCAACTGAATTACTCCATGAAATGGGAGTATTACATTTCCTACCATACATTATTTCAGAGGACTGAGTTTAGCTGAAGCTTGATAATGATTGTTATAAGAAAACTTGACTAAGTGCAGATATTCTTCTCATTTTTTTGGATGATCCCTAACATACATCCATAACATATCCTCTAAAACTTGATCTCTTTCTGTTTGTCCGTCCGTTTGTCTATGATAAGCGGTACTAAAATTTAAATTTGTGTCCAATTCTTTAAACAATGACTTCTAGAAATTTCCAATAATCTTAGAATCCCTTTCAAAAATTATTACCTTAGGAATTCCATGCAAACAAAAAAATTTCCTTTTAGCAGCCTTATAAGATTAGAGGAAATTTTTACTCAAAATGGGCCTCCTAAAATGAACTAATAAAATAATAGTTAAAATAATAAAATAATATTTATTAATTTTGGATGAAGAAAAGAAAAAAACTACTTTTTTGTTTGTATTTTTGACATATCTCCCCGTGTTTTTACTCAAATTTTGATGGGGAGAGCTCGTTGGATGCGGAATTCAATTCCACGTCCAATGAGTNTATTTCAAATTTAAAGCAATTTCATTGGCTAACACATGATGACATGGAATTTGAATAAAAGTTAAAAGGCCCATTTTGAGTTGAAATTTCCTCTAATAGTAGTTTTAACAGGTATAAAATGAGCTTCCTTGCTAAGTTTGTCTACCATTACCATTACATAATCATTTTGCCTTTGATTTTTACGCAGTCCAGTTATGAAATCAAGACTAATAATTTCCCATTTTCAATCTAGGATGGCTAACGGTTGCAATAAACCTATTGGGTGTCAATGCCCAGCCTTAACCTGATGGAATTCTATACACCTAACTATATATTCAACCACTTCATTCTTCATATTAGGCTAGAAATAATATCTTCTTAACATCGTTATCATCTTTTGGTAACCAGGATGTTATGAGTAAGGACTTTTATGTACTTCATTCAAAATCAACAATTTAATTTCTAGAACATTAGGTACATATAATATATTTTTATACAACATTAAATCTTTTCTATTCAAACTGAAATCTTCTTTTACATTTTCATATTCATTTTCTGTAGCTTTTTCTCTTAATTTTGATAATCTTTGTCCATTTTTACTCCATCTTCAAACTAATCGTCCAATTCTATTTTATAACTACTAACAATGGCTATAAAATTCAATTTTTCATTTCTGCTTAAGGCATGAGCCACCTTATTTTCCTTCCCTTTTATATGTTTGATCTCGAAATCATATTCTCTAAGGAAAGATAACCATCTTGCTTGCCTTGGGTTCATATTTTCTTGATCAAACAAGTATTTCAAACTTATGTTGTCAGACATTAACAAAAATATTCTACTGATTAGATGATGGCGCCACATTTTAAAGCATGTATTGTGGCATCCAACTCTAAATCATATATAGCATAATTATTTTCATGTATTTTTAATTTTCTTGACTCATATGCCATTACATGACCTTCTTGTGATAATAGTCCACCCAAGCCTTGATTGCATGCATCAGTGCACACAACAAAGTCTTTATTTGTATATGTTATTTTTAAGATAGGTGCAATGGTTAATAATTCTTTTAACTTGTTAAAACTTTCTTCACATTTTACATCCCATACAAATCTTTTTCACTTTTAATGTAAGGATTTTATGGGATTCACAATCTTCGAGAATCCTTCTATAAATTTTCGATAATAACCCGTAATCCCCATGAACGATCATACATATGATACATCCTTAGGAACATGTCATTCCATTGTTGTCCTTATCATATCAGGATCCACTAATATCCCTTCCTTGGATATCACATGGCCTAGATACTGTATTTTATCTTTAAAGAATTCACATTTATTGAATTTAGCATACAATTTGTGTTCTCTTAGAACTTGTAATATTATCTGTAGATGTGAATCATGTTCTTATTTTGTTTTTGAATAAATAGGTATGTAATCTATAAATACAACTATGAATTTAACCAAATATTTACCTAATAAATTTTTCATTAAACACATAAAAGATGCTGGAGCGTTTGTTAGCCCAAATGGCATAACTACAAATTCGTAATGCCCATAATGGGGTCTGAATGCAGTTTAAAACTATATTCATCTTTAATTCTGACTTGATGATATCCATATCTCAAGCTTGTTTTTTAGAATATCATTGTTCCACGTATCTAATCGAATATATCATCTATTCGAGGAAATGGATATATGTTTTTAATTGTCATCTTGTTTAACTGACGGTAATCTATACATAAACGTAAGGTACTGTCTTTCTTTTTAACAAATAATACAGGTGCTCCCTAATGGGATACAGTTTGTCTTATGTAATTCCTATCTATTAACTCTTGTAGTTTTAGTTTTAATTCATTAACTTCTAGGATATTCATCTGGTAAGGAGCCTTTGAATTGGGTACAACTCTTGGTACTAATTAAATAGTAAAAACTAATTCTCCTTTCGAAGGTAATCCTAGAATGTCTTTTGGGAATACATTTGAAAATTATTTTAAGATTGGTATATCATCGAATTTTAACTTATTTTCTTTATTCATGTGTTCATCATTCGTTACATGCACAACAAAAACTTTACAACCGTTACATACAGAATTTTTCATTTGCAAAGCTGAAATCTGTCTAACAGAAACTTTTCTAGGTATTCCTTTTACTGTATATGTTTCTCCTTTTTCACCAATACATGTAAATGTTTTCTCAAAACAGTTTAAAAATACTATGTGTTTTCCATCCATTCCATACCTATTAGGACATCATATGATCCTAGCAGTAATACATTTTCTTTCACTTGAGTTTCGAATTGACTCATAAACATTTCACAATTTTCAACATAGCTAACTACCTTTCTTTTGGTTCTTGTAGCTAACTGAACCAACCAAGATTTTTTAAACTTTTTCTAACTCAAGTTATTACTTTCTTATATACTAGGTGACACATAGCTTGAAATAGCACATGGGTATATCAAAATAGAAATAGGTTTGTTCTCAATCATACCTTCTATTTTGACCATGGATGTTTGGTAATCAGTCTGTCGATTCTCCAAAGTTGCATTAATTTTGGGCATTTCATTCACCAAGTCACAAACAATTGCTCCTTCATGTATTGTATGCACATTGCTAAAGTTCCTCTTCATGTTTGGACAGTCCTTCGCATAATGAGGTCCCTGACATTCCCATCATTTTATAGGTTGTCTTTGTTCATTATTTTTAGCATAATTATTAGGCATGCCTCTGTTATTTGGTGCCGCAAAATTATGTTGTGTTTTACTTTTAAAATCTTTCCCTTGGTAAGTATTCTTAGAATAGTTTCAGAAATTGTTTCTCAAAATTCTGTTGCACTTAAAACCTTTTCTTTTTTGTTAAAAGTTATTAATTACTTACCTTTCTAGTTAGGTACACCTTCTCTTTTATTTTTACTTTGTTTAAAACAGAAATTAGCCTTCCTCATTGCTTCCTCAAGGGTTTTTGGATTATCGTATTCAATTATGTCCTTAAAGCTAAGAGGTAAACAACTTAGAAACCTATGTATCTTAGGATTGTCATCGATAATATAAAGCACATATCATAATAAACTTAAAAATTTAATACTTAGTTCCTTCATAGACATTGAACCTGGCTTAGGATCATAAAGTTCCTTATTTCTTTCTTCGTAGTATTGTAATGTTCCCAAGTCTGGTATGCACACCTCAACACTAATTAATGCTTCAAATTAAATAAAATTTATGATATTAAATTACAACCACCCAGTGAATCTTCAGACTAGGTAATTCAAGGTGTTTTGTTGGAAAATTTACAGACATGGGAATAGGCAATGGAAAGAAACCAAGGTTAAGTTCATAAAATTGAATTCATTTCCCCTAACACATTTATATTAGGGACCATTTAGGTTTTAGAATTCTCTATGTGGAAACTTAATCCCCCGCTTCTGGGTAACCCAACCATGAAACTAGGGAAATTTATTTAGTCCTTTTGACCAGGGGATTGGGGAAAATCACATAGGTGTTATCAGGATTTCATACAGCATAAAATATGGTTTGGGACATTTTGAAAGAAATCAGTAAATGTCTAGAGAGTTTAGGGAAGAATTGGGGTTTTTAGGAAATTTTGTCCCAGGGAAGTCTTGCGCAATGGAGGCTCCAAACCATTGTACGACCTCAATGAATTTGTGATATGGAAGTATGTATGGGTATATGGTTATTTCAGTGGTACACAAGAACTTGCAAAACCAAATTTGAGAGGGTGGAACACTTTTTATTGCAAAAACTGTAAAACTAGTAATCTAGCTAAGGTCCCGAATTAAACATGAATTACATAGAAGAATGACTTCAGTACAAAATATGAAGTATGAAAGAATAATACCACATAAATGAAAATATAACACCCTTCATATCATTCCCACAATCCTTTCTTAATCATTACTACACTAAACCAATCAAATTCCCCCATTACACTGATAATCTAAGCTTGTACATGGAGAAATGAGTATGTAATATTATTGAAATGATTATTACAACATGATAGAGTAAAATGATTGTCTGTATCATCTACTACATATCATAAATAAATCACTTGACTGGCCATTACATTAGAGAACTCCAAAATGGTGGGCAGGAGGCCCAGAATGTAACAAGAGAAAGTCTAAGAGTGTAGGTGAAGCTTGGGCTTCACTGGAGCTCGAATTGACTGATATGGAGGCTACAAAATATGTCTGATATGATATTCAATGGCTGAACCTCATGCGCTCTCCACCTTCAAAGAGAAATGAATGGGGATGGAGGAGTGGGGAAGGAAAGGGTTGGGGATCATCTCCCAAATATCTGAGGTGCATCACTCAGAAGGTTATGCTCACATAAGCATGCATCAAATAATTCATCACCCAAAGTGTGTGAATGAGCTTGAATTGTTCTTTAATAGAAATCTAGGTGACTTGTTTAGCAAGTAGAGGCCAATGATGACCTATGAGATCAAGTCAACCACATAGCCACATATGCGCCCTCCTTGAGAAAATTGGAATGTAGAACCATGTGGAGTTATTTCCCTATCCAAGTCATCCCTTTGACTTAGAAACTATGCCCTCCTTATTCAAATATTTGTTGCTTTTATTCCTGACAGCTTCATGCTTTTCCTTGATTTTAAGACTGTGTCTCCATAAGGAAACTGCAACCTCCTTTTTGAAAACTTTGCTACTTTTGAACTAACAGCGTTTAAGAGTCTCCAAGAGGAAACTGCGCCCTCCTTTTCCAAATATTTCTTGCTTTTGTCTCTGGCTGATTTTCTGTGGATTTTAGACACTTTCCCTTATCCTCTCTGACTGCTTTTGTCATAGAGTTTCCCATTTTTTACCTTGGCAAGTTGACTTTCCCAATGCACCCCCGTGACATGGAAATATCATTTCCACATCATTAAATTTCATAACAAATAATAATGATGAATAAAAATTAAAAACATGCCTCAATAATAATTATTAGAAAATTTTCCCTAGGATGAATAATTAATTTCAATTTGCACCCCTAGGATTTTCAGCATGGTCATCGCTTTTAATGATTAGATTGAGGGGACATGATAGTCCTCCCCTCCCAAATCTGCTTGTCCTCAAGCAAAAGCAAAGCAGGGTATGGTAAGATCTTCTCACCCTCCCAAGTAGCATCCTCACTGGATAAACCTTTCCACTATATCAGATATTCCTTGATTGTTTTGTTCCTTAATTTCCTTTCTCTTCCCATCAACACTTTCATTGGTGAAAATACCAAATGGCCTTCATTATCCAGAGGTGGAATCTCTTCAAAAGCTAATATCTATTGGCCCACTACTTTCTTCAGACAAGACACATGAAACACATTATAGATTTTTCTTTTTGTTGGTAATTCCAATTCATAGGCCACTTCACCAACTTTTCTGAAAATCTTGTAGGGTCCATAAAATATTGGCTAGATTTTTTCATCCCATTTCTTCTTCAAGGAAGAATGTCTGTAAGTTTGCAGCCTTAGGTACACTAAGTGTTCTACTTGGAACACTCTTTCTATTTTGTGCTTATATGCATACACCTTTTGTTGGTTATGTTCCATTTCCAGATTGTCTTTTAGTTCCCTTAAGATGTCTTGGTTTTACTGCAACCAATCTTTCATTTTTTGTGCCCTGCAGTCTCCAAAAATTAATCCTACAAAATTCGGAGCTTCATTTCCATACAAGGCCATAAAGGGGGTCATTCTGGTAGAAATATGAAATGTGGTGTTATAAAAGAGCTCACCCAAGTGGATCCAAGTTTCCCAATCTTTTTGTTGTCTCGTAACATAGTTATGGAGGTGCCCTTCAATCCATTGATTCACCCTTTCAGTTTTTCCATATGTCTGGGCGTGATAACTTGTGCTCATGTTCAGATTTGTTCCAACCAGACCAAACAATGCATTCCAAAAAGAAATAGTGAAATTACAATCTTTGTCACTGATTATAATTCTAGGCAATCCATGCAGCCTGAAAATATCCTTGAAGAATAGTGCAGCAACCTCACTGGCTGAAATGGTGGATGTTACTACAAAAAAGTGTGCATATTTTCTCAACCTGTCCACCAAAACATAAATATTGTCTTTCCCTTATGACTTTGGAAGTCTAGTGATAAATTTCATGGAGAATCTTTCCCATTTTTATATGGAATAGGAAGAGGATGGAGAAGTTCAGCAAAGTGTGTGTGCTCCACTTTGTTCTATTGACATGCATGATAACATCATCTTTAAGGACTCTCCAAGTAAATCTTTGCCTTACCTTCCAGTATTTCTTCAAAAAACTAGGGTGACCAGCCACTAGTGCATCATGTTCAACTTCCAAAATATTCTTGTTTAGTGCAGATTCGGGCACTAAGAAAATTATGTTTTTGTAGTAGATGAGGTCATCATGATATTTTTACTCTTCATTCTGGTTCACTGCATCAAAAACTTTACAAGCAAACTAATCTTTATAGTATCCAGTGTCCAACTAGATCTTCCATTCATTTAACATCTGCAACAAAGCCTAATGTGGGCCTGCAGGAGAGTGAATCAGCCACAACATTCATTTTGCCCTTTTTACACTCAATGTCAAAATCATAGGACAGAACTTTACTCACCCATTTTTGCTTCCTTTCGTTGAGTTCCTTTTGGGTAAGGAAGTGTCTAAGGCTGTTGTGATCAGTCTTCACAAGGAATTTACTTCCCAGCAAATACTACTGGAATTTGGCCAATGCATGCATAATGGCTAACATTTCCTTGTCATATATGGAATACAGCCTTTCATGTGGTTGCAATTTTATACTCTCAAAGGAAATCGGGTGCCTATCTTACATCATGATAACTCCAATTCCTTCACCAAAAGCATCACATTCCAGCACAAAAGGTTTGGAAAAATCAGGCAAGGGAAGTACTGGACAACTGCTCATTATCTCTTTCAATTTCTAGAAATCCTTTTCATCCTCCTCACTCCAACTAAATGCACCCTTCTTAGTCAGATCTGTCAAGGGTGTAGTGTACCGGTAATATCCTTTGACAAATCTGTGGTAGTAATTACATAAGACAATGAATCCTTTGAGTTCAGTGAGGTTCCTTAGGCTGGCCCATCCTAATATGGCCTCCATTTGTTTTGGGTCCACCTTGAACCCTTCTTGGAAGATCACATGGCCAAGATATAACAGTTCTTTCATGCCAAACTCACACTTAGACATATCGGCAAAAAAGACATATCTGCAAACAAAGTGAGTACCTCCTCCAAGTGGTTCAAGTGCTCCTCCCATGTCATACTATAGATCAGGATGTCATAAAAAAACACAAGGTCATAATTACAAAGCTGCTTACTGAACACCTTGTTTATGCATGACTGGAAGGTTTCTAGTGCATTAGTCAAGACATATGGCATGACCAAAAACTCAAAGTGGCGAAAATGACAACAAGAGACTGTTTTTTTTATGTCTTCTTCCCTCATTCTGATTTGATGGTACCCTGACCGGAGATCTATTTTGGAGAAAAATCTAGCTCCATGCAGCTCCTCCATCATATCATCAATTCAGGGAATTGGGTACCAGTTCTTTAGTGTCTTCTTGTTCAAGGCCCGGTAATCTATGCACATATTGAGTATCCCATCCTTCTTCTTCACCACAACCACCGAAGAAGCAAAAGGACTCGAGCTTGATCTAATGAGGCCCAAGTCAAGGAGCTCCTTGATGGCCTTTTCAATTTCATACTTGAATATCTTTGGATTCTTATAGAGGTGAACTTTTAATGGAAGTGTACCAGCTTCCAACTCAATCCTATGTTCAATGCCATGGTCAAGTGGCCTACCATGTGGAAGGTCTTCAAAAACCCTCTTATGCTTGTGCAACAATTTTTTTTATTTCTTTGGGTCGGGAGGAAACTTTGGCAGTAGTTCCCTCAATGGTGATCTAGAATTCAATAGCCCATTCAATGTCCCCATTCCTCATAATAGATGACATTCTTTTGACATAAATTACTTGTCTTGGATAAGTATTCATGCCTTTCAATACCACTGGTTTTCTTTCAACATCCTTGAAACTTATTTGTGATATCTGGTAATTCACAGAGAGCTCTCCAATATAGCACAACCATTGCACCCCCAACACCATGTTGGTTTCTACCACATTGACAACATAAAATTTGTCTTTCAAAGTATAGTCATCGATATTCACTTGCAGATTTGAAATCCATCGATTGCATTCCATGGTATGGTTACCCAGAATGACCACAATGAATCCTTCAAAGGACTCAGTCGGTAGCTTTCTCCTCTCCACCAGGGATGAATCAATAAAATTATGGGTGGCACCCACATCAATAAATATTGTGATTTTCTTCCCTTGTAGTACTCCCTTCAGCCTTAAAGTATGGAACCGGGCTACTCCACTAAGAACTACAATTTTGCTGCTAGTTTGATGGATTTTGTCCTCTTCTTTAGCTATTTCATACTCTCCATCAACCATCTCAGCTTATTCCACCACCTCTTCATCACTTTCAGAAAATACTTCAATATAGTGTGCTTTTCCCTTCACACACTTGTGATCCGAAGCCCAAGGTTCTTGGCAGGGAAAACATATATTTTCCCTCCTCAATTCATCTTGCTCCTTGTTGGAGTAATCTCTCTTTCCAGGGGCAGGAAGGTTTATCATAGGAGGTCTTTGATTCTGAAATTTATGAGGCACAGGAGGTCTAGGAGGACACTTGGTCCTCAGAATCTCATCCTGCAAGTCTCTAGTTCTGCTCACCGCTTCCTGCAGAGTGGTGGGTCGGTAATATTTCACCAACCCCTTCAAAGGTTTAGCTAGTACTTCTGTAAACAAAAGGATCAACCTTGATTCTGATATGTTAGTGACCATTACAACCACCTTTTGAAACTTTGATATGTATGCTTCTTGAGTTCCAACTTGTCTAATGTGTGCCAAATATTGAAAAGAGATATCATGATCACTCTAGTCAAACCTTTTTGATAATTTTCTGGTGAACTCCTCGTATGTGACTGCTTGATCATGTCCTATGGTTTTCATGCCATGAAACCACCATTCAATGGCCTCCCTATCAATATGTAGAGTTTCCAACATGATTGCATCCCTTTTTTCCATAGGATTCAACTAAAAATATGTATCCATTTTTTGAATCCAAGAGCTCAATGAGAAATTAGAAGTGCCATTAAAATGTGGCAAGGTGATTTTCCAAATAGAATTCTTCATTTCATAATTCTTATATGGCTAACTAGGAGCTCCTCTTGGATTCCCCCTAAATTGAGTCTCACATAAATCTTTAAATGGCGGATCCCTTCTTCGGATTGATAAACATAAAACATTTCCTCCCATGTAGCAATTGTTTTAGCCTGTGCTTCACGGTCTTTACAAATTTGGGCATAGTAGGTTGGGGCTACAACTTTGGTCCATCTCCTTACTCTAGATGCCTATTTTGAGGTCTAGTTTTGTAGAAAATAGATCCACTCATTACCTTTCCTTCTTCGCATTAGGAACCAATGTTGCTCCCTTCACTAGTAGAAAATGAGAAATTAATGACTAAAAAAATGACTAAAATCAAGCTATAAACGACTATTTTTGAGTCGGTGACTAATAGTAGCAAATTTCCACTATCTTATAGCTAGTCGTATTTCACTAGTCATTAATAGCTTGACTTAGTAGTCATTGATTTAGTCATTGTTAGACAACGATTTAGTCATTGTTAGACAATGCTTTAGTCATTGATAGTCAATGATTTAGTCATTGTTTTAGTCATTGATAGTTAATGATTTAGTCATGGATTTAGTCATGGATTTAGTCACTGAGTTAGTCATTGATTTAGTCGTTGATTTAGTCACTGATTGCAACCATTAATGACCAAATATACGACTAAATAAACTACTAGATGTTAACATATTAATGACTAAGCTAAATACGACTAAGATACAAGAAATTAGCTACTAATAGTCATATATATGCAAATTTAGTCGTTTTTGTAGTCACAAATTTATGATAGGGCACGGAGGAATCGAACCACCAACCTCCTGCCTATAATTAGACAGGCGCTCTACCATTGAGCTAGCACCCTTTAAGAAGTTGTTATTGCTTGACAATGATGATATTCAAACAAATTTATGATAGATATCAATCTACAAACTACATAATTATTACTATTACAACTTACTAGTAACTAGTATTTATGATAAACTAATTCTCAAGAGCTATGTACAATTTTCCCTGTAACTAAAGCTAATAAAAATACTACAAATACTCTTACCAAAGATATTTAGTGATGAGTACCTCTTCCCATTCTTCATCACTATCATTCTCATAGTCCAAAGAAGAGTCCTTCCTGAAAGGATTTCGAAGCCCAATGCCATCACTCCATCAAAAACAAAGTCAGAAACAAAACTTTTCCTCTTGTCTACTACAATATTAAGAATCCATGAGCTTCAAGGTGTTTCAGATGTTCCTCATCATGGGCTATCAAAATTAAAACACAACCTGTTGCTTTGATAATTAATAAACTTAAAATTATGCAAAGTATATTCACTTTTTCTTTAACAAGGTTCCATAATAAGCAGGTCTATGGTTGTCATCAAACTGCAAAATGTTTCTTCTCTTATTGTGAAGCCTATTTTAGCTTTAAACCAAGTGATAAACATTCTAAGAGCCAGGCAGATTCATAAACTTATTGCTAATGGAGACTCGACGTTTATCATTTGCAAAATTAGAGACTTGACTCCCTATGCACCGTAATGTCTTGCAAAAATGATCTCTAGACCTAGAATTCAAAGAATTGCAAGTATTTTGACTTGGGGAATTGCAAGTATTGCAAGTATTTAGCATTGAATCATTTATTGTTTCAAAGGTACCATTTTGTATGGAGGAGTTATGCTTTGTGAATCATTATTCCTTGGCTATAAGGGCACCTAATAGTGGATTCAATAATTAAAGAGTCATGTTGCAAATATAAAGAGAAATACCCCGCTCCTACAACATTGCGTCTTTAGAGAAACCTCTAAAGGGTTGTATATTTGGCTTCTAGGTGATGATACCATTTATTTGAAAGGCAAGACAACTAGTTAAGCATGAATTAAACTTGAAAAACTTGCAAACTATTGGGTATAACAAAATATATATCAGCTCTGTGTTGAGATGTACAGGATCTGAAACAGCTTCCATGATGATTGGACAACAGTTCACAGAGAGAAATAACCATTGATAAGAACTGAACTTTCCTTAGAATGTATGGTCACCTAAAATAAGACTACACTAAAATTTATATTCTAGTAAGCTTTTGAGATTGACTAAACCTATCGAAAAGGTTGGAGAGACTGGTATTCTACAGTGTTCTTATAATGCACAGTTGCATAAAGGCATATTCTTATCAAGATTTGTGACTTTCAAAATGAAGGAATTTACTTGACCATGAAATGCACATTTATGATGAAGCAAAGGATAGAGAAAATCATTATGAGGTTCATATTCCCCATTTGAACAGCCTACAAGAAACTATTTCTTTGTAAAGGTAATAAAGCATGCCTCCATCCTGCTTGAGTGGAATGTGAAAGTGCCCTACCCTGATTATCTGATTATGAATTAGTTTTAAGTTCCAATTACATTCAGGCCCTATGGCATGTTTACGCCTTCCACTCTAACTCCCCACGTGGGATGCGTTGCTTCTTTAATGGAATATAAGAGCCTCACTAAGACCTGGGTCTCGTATTTTGGTGTGGAGTTATATTTACAAGTACAAATTTCAAGGCTCATGAAGAATTGTTCAAAACCTACCATTAGCACAGCATTATAACATAGGGTATGTTTCAGCGGGAGGATAGAGGTAGGGTAGAGCAGACGGTAAGAGTAAGAGAGGGTCTAACCTAGCTAATTTAAAGAAAAAATATATAAATCACACGAACAAAAAGCATCACTTGAAAATAATTTGTTTGTTGAAATTTCGTTCTATGTATCATGTAATTCCAATTCCCCAGGTTGTGAAGAGGCAGCAGTGCATACATTGCAGGTTTTGCCTCTTGCCAACCTACAAGCTGAAAATCCATGTGATCAAGCCATCTACTATCATAATAGTGGATCACAAATTGTGAAATCACTTGGCACTAATTTTGTTACCCTCCAAAATGTCGAGGATCTGAATGTTTCATTATTGACAGAATCAAAGAAATTTCAATTTGACAAATCTGTCATTGCCAGCTTGAATGAAAGTGGTGTCGTAAACAACTTAGAGATTGAAAATAATTCTACTTCATTAGAATCCTTACCTTCCCAAAAGGTGAGCAGTCAGAAGTCTAAAAATTTGATCACTGGATAGCTAATGCCGAAGGATAGTACAACTGTGTTGGAACTTGGAAATGAATTTTTGTTCTACAATGTCTTTAGTTTCGCTATCAAGTCTGAAAGTATAAAGAGGGAAAGCATTGCTCGTTATTATTTTAGTGGGTACTCAACAAATCACCATGGGTTAGAAGCCATCTTTTACACAACAGTCTAATGAATTGACATTGAATGTGCAGGAAAGTATGTTTACTGCTTGTAGATAAGCTGTGTAGATAACCAAAATGAGCATGGCAGTAGAGAATGGAGATATTGACAAGAATGGTCCAATGGCAGAGGAATGCGAAAAGAATGAGAAAGTGGCTCAGCTTACACCAGATGCCACTTATCATCAGAAACTTAATAATTTAACATTTCTTGTTGAAAAAATTATGACTCATGGTTATCAGCAAGCAATGCAAACTGCTCAGTTTATCATGAAGATGGTGAATGGTTGTGCCAAGCAAATTGAACACTCAAATCTAGAATTTCAAAACAGTGGTGAAGCAGTCATCATTAGCATGGATATGGATAATGATCATACTAGGCAGACTGGTCTTATGAACTAGGAATCTGAAGGGAGTGATAAAGCATTAGGGCCTAGTGCAGAAATAGAGGATGATCTTACTCAGCAGACTGGTCATATGAATCCAAACTTTGGAAAGAATGTTGAAGTAACCAAAAATAGCATAGAAATACCAAATAGTCTTACTAAATACAATCTTATGAACTTGAAATCTGAACATAGTTTTAAAATAGCTAGAATCGGCATGAAAGGAGGGAATGATAATGATGAGAAAGCTTGTCTTATCAACCAGGAATCTAAAATCAGTGTTAATGTAGGCTGCACAGCATTTGAAGCAACAAAACAAGATGGAGGGAAGCCAAAGCCTTATAATGAGCAATGCATCATGACTTCAGATTCAGGTAGTTATAAAATTGGTTCTCAAAGTCATTTGAAGCTTCATAATTAACATGCAATAGAATTCTCAGTTCAGGTTTGATATGCTCATCTTTGGGTCATATATATGTTTCTGTTATGTTCCAGCCTATCTGAGAATGTTTTGTTAACATGGTATTTTTACTCTTTTTAAATAAAGGACAGGATTTAAAAGTTTAACTTCTTGCTTAATGACTTGGAAAGTACAAAGCAAGTTAATTTAATTTCTTTGGGTATATTTAGATTCTGAAGTTCAGAGTGAAATAACAGATACTGATAAAAATATTTCCAAAGGAACAGTTATTCCTATATATTGATAATGGCATGGAGTTAAATGTTAAAAATTAAAATAGTTTATTGAACACTTAATATCCTTGCAGCTGGTGCAGAGTAACCGTAACATTTATTAGGTTGTTTTATTGTAGGGAATCCTAGCACCCAAGGTGGAGGAAAACTTGGTTATCTTGAAAACCTTGAAAAGGATGTCAAGGAAGCAACAATAGCAGGGTTATATGTGCCATGCATGACAGGAAAAGTTTTTAACAAAGATGAAAAAGAGACTGAGAAAGACGAGTTCAAGGTCAAGACTTCAGAGATTGGTCTTGACTCTGTTTCATCTAAAATTGAAGAGTGTGCACTCTCACAAGGTGGTGTGTTCCCAGGTGATAGTGAAGAGTCTGCCAACAAGTGTGATCTTTCTTTGGTGCAGTATTCATGCCAATCTAAGGATGGTCAAGTTGGGGCAGAAAGACTTGAAACAAAAATTCAACCTTTAAGATGCTTAAGATGTAAGGATAGAGAGGTTGAATCCAAAAAAATTGAAGCTAGAATCCAACAATGTCGCAGTATGTCCCAAAATCATGGTATATCTACAGTTAGAGTTAATTCAGGATAGATTTTCTCTGAAGGGAGCAGGAAATATCCTACTATTTTGCCTAATTCTGAGCATGGGAAACCTTTGAATGCTAGGAAACCTAATGAAATATCTCACGTGCGATTGTAAAATTTGTATCCACTATCAAGCTCACATTAATTATGTGGATATGGTGTTATCATTCCATGGTTATCTTTGAAGTGGATGCATTGTTTCATTGAATTATAAACCTGGATTTCCTTGCCATTCCTCTTAATTGTTTTCAGTCTTGTTCTGTGTAGAACCATGCCTTGAAAGACTTAACTGAATGTAGACAAGGTCAACCTGAAGATCCTATTTGGACCAAGACCTTCCAAAATGAGGTAGAAAACAATGGTACCAAAAACTTTGTTGCCTGTGAATTGCACTCAATGCCTCAAAAAGGAAACTATTTTCAAACTTCTAGTGAGGCAAATAAAGAGAAAAGACACCTTGTCATATCTTTGAATGCGCTGGACAACAGCTCTGATGAAAGACCAGAAATGGGTTTCTGTATTCCAGTGGATGGGAAAGTTGCACCAATGATCTCAGAAAATCGATCACTTAGCATCACTTTGCCATCAAGTGCATGTCTTCCTAATATTAACAAACATTGCTCATCGTTAAGTAATGTTTCAGCAAGGACTTTATCAGATTTGGATACCACAGCAGTACCGGTATCATCCTTTTAACAACCTTTCACTGATTCACAACAACTCGAATTGTGTGCACAGATTCTTGTGTATGGATCTCTTATGTGAGTTATTTTTAATTTCTTTGAGTCTTCTCAACCTTTGTGACACTTTTAATTGATATATGTTTATGTAGCTGGTGATGCTGATTGTCTGAGCATGTTTTTATATGACTAATTATGCTTGAAGTCCAATAGGCATTGCCTGTGGTTTAAATAAAAGCTGCTTTACTTGGACCTTGAAGGTTCACAACTTATGGAGGACATTTGAGCTCTGACCTTATTTTGACATGAATCAGTTAGCAACATAGCATATAAGAACAATAATAATAGATAGTATTTAATGATAATATTAATGATGACTGTAAAAATGGCTGATGCTCTTCAGAGAGGTCAATGCTAATGTTATAATGAATTTCTTTCCTCAGTCAGGGATTGATTCCAACTGTAATCTATGATGACAGCAACTTTTGGCGATATTATTGGTATATATTTTCTACCCAGATGTTTGTTATCATTCCCAATTTTGCCTACTTTTCTTATTGAAATGTATTTGGTCTAAAGAATCTCTTCATATCACTTATGATTTCCAAGCATGCATGGTCCAAGCAATCTGATAAGGTCCCCAATGTGGTTTTCCAGCAACTTGTAGTGGCAGTGTTTCATCCAATCACATGGAGAATTTGTGGGAACAATCTTGGCATTTGGCTGTAGCAAAAATACAAGCAAAGATATGTAGTAATGCTTGTGAGGCACACACTCCCAAAACTTCACGATTGAATATATCATCAGTTTTAGCTAGCACTATGTTTGAAGGTGGTATGCGGACTGTGAGTCCTGCTCCAAGTTTGTCTGATGCAAGAGTTATGGGCACGAGGTCAGTTGATTTAGCAGCTGCAAAAAGTCATTCTTCAAGGATTAGATTGGAAATTTCTCCTAATATGGGGAGGGTTGGGCACATGAACAATCCATCAGCCATTATGAGTTTAATATATCCATTTAGTTCTCCATCTCCTGTATGGAATATGCCAACTCCCATTCACGAGGGAGTTCAATTAACCAGTGTTGCAAGGAACCTTTACCTGGATTCTCCCCAAATCACTCCATCAAGGCATATTTCTCTAACCCCACAGCTTGGAAAGTATGCAATGGGAAAAATAGCTTATTGGACTTCTTGTAGTCCATCTTTACCCTGGGTAACTCCTCGAGAAAAATCTAAGTCTGAATTGTCATTTTCTCCCCTTGTTGTGTCCAAACCTATTCATAAAACCCTTAATGATAGGAGTTCAGTACCACTTTTTGTGCCTCATAAAATGAATACAGCTCCGGTTCCTTTTGTTTCTTCTACTATGATTGGAACTACTATTACTTTTATTGTTACTAATGATAAGATGGAAGCCCAAAAAGGTGGCATGGGAATTGATAGACAGTTGAGTGTTGAGCAAAGACCTAAAAAGAGGAGGAAGAGCCATGTATTCGAGGATATTGATGAAACTAGCAGGTTGACTCCTGCAAGGTTGACAATGCTTGCCTCCAGTGGCTCTATACCTTTGTCTACGTCTCAGGTGGTATTATCTCAGGGTTCATTGGCTGTTTCCAAGAATAGTCATGACTGTGGAAAATCAAATTCTTCCCTGACCCCAAGTTCAAGTATGCCATTTGTACCTTCTCCTTCTTATTATCAAACAATACCAAGAGCAGAGGGAGGGCACAGAGTCGTTTTTTCTGAGCAAACAACAAGCTGTATAGAGAAGGCTAGATTATATTCTAAAGAGGCTGCTTCTTTTGCAACAACCGTATTCAAGCACAGTTAGTTCATTTGGAGCCAGTTAGTTGTTCAAGAAGACTCCAGAGTGAGTTCTGACTGTGAAGTAAATAAGTTGTATCTGTTGTTGCTGCAGCATCTGCAGCTGCTTTGGTTGCAAAAGCGACAGCAACAACAGAAAGGTTGCACATGAAGCTGGTTTTCAAGCAAAACTCATGGCTGCAGAGGCATTGAATAGTGCTAACGCATTGCATGGTATTCAGTCTCATGCAGCTGAAGGTGGTAACGAAGGGAATCAAAGGAAAGAAATCCATAATATTTCATCAATGACAAAAGAGAGACAAATCGATGCTACTCCCTACTTGCTAATGTCAAATGGTGGTTGTTCCATAGACATCAATTCTGAAGCTGGTTCAGCTGCTACAAAACAAGCACAGAATTTGGATGCAATTGAAAGAGCTACTGGAATAGCCTCTGAAGCAGTATCACAAAATTTGGATGCAATTGAAAGAGCTGTTGAAATAGCCTCACAAGCAATATAACAGTATTAAAATAATTATCTCCCTGAATAAGCCATCCTCAAGATGCTCCCTAGGCAACACAAAGTAGCCCTTGTAGAAGTACAAGTTATCGACCAAAGAAAAGAGTTTTGTCATCAAAATTTCAATACTCTAGATAGCAACAAAACCAATATTATGCAATACTATCTAATATGATCAAAATTCTTCGCACAAATACAACTATAAATGCAACTTAACTAAAGATTTCCAGAATTGGATTTTCCATTGAAGGAGGCAAATAGAAACATGGAACTGAATGTTAATAATAAAAAAATCAAAGATAAGGGCCCTTCTCAAAGAAATTCCAACACATAAACCTAGTCCACTGGTGCAGACTTCAATATAAAAAAAAATGGTGAGAGAATCCCATGGGTCAACTACTCACACATGTCCGACCTGCTACAATGGGGGCATCTTCATTGAAGAATTGAGACAGGATTTCTGAGCTTGTGCACATGGAAAAATGTGTAAACAAAGAGGTGTACAAGCAATTGAATCATCAATACTGTAGCCTTCCTTACATCATGTATAATGAAGGCAAGCAACTTGAGAGAATCTGAGCACAAATATCCTATAGAGATTTGTAATACCAAGAAGACTGGGGAGTTCCATAAAGTCTCAAAGAGGCAAGCAGCCTCCAAACATTTGTATTCTCTCAAGATCAATGTGGACACCCATTTTATAGATGACAAATTAATGGAAAATGACAAATGAAAAATTAATGGCAAGCAAACAATTATCAGGGTGAGTTTAGAGCTTAATTTGTCAAGATTATGCAAGACTATCTGAAATGATCAAAATTTAATCGCACAAATGCAACTATAAATGTAATTGGCTAAAGATTTACAAATTTGGAGTATTTGTTGCAGGAGGGGGAAAAACATGGAACTGAATGCTAATATAATAGAAAAACACAAAGATGGCCCTTCTCAAAGAAATTCCAACACAAACCTAGTCCACTGGTTTAGACTTCGACATAAAAAAGAATAAAAATGGTAGCGATATCCAATATACCAATATATTTAAACTCTCTGAATACATATGGTCAGTAACGGTTGTTCAGGTTACGACCCTAGACATTCAAAAAATTAATTCTAGTATCATATATGGTGAGAGAATCATGTGGATCAATTACTAACACATATCTGACTTGCTACAATAGGGGCATCTTCGTTGAAGAATTGAGACAAGATTTCTTAGCTTGTGCACGAGGCAGAATTTCTAAACAAAGAGGTCTACAAGCAACTAACATCATCAACACTGCAGCCTTCCTCACAGCATGTATAATGAAGGTAATATTATTTGACAGACCCTCTTTGCATGCATTAGCTAAGGAGACAAGATCTGTCCTTTTTCTGCATAACAGATCTTGGAAGGACCTTACTTGAAGGCTCTCTTCTTCTCTAGACCTTTGAAGGTATGCATGGGAGGACTCATCTACTAGATCATCACAGGCTTTCAGTATAAACTAAAAATAACTAAAAGCATACACAAGATTTTCCCTCTGTCTTGCATAACACCTCTTGCAAGAAACCCATTATATTAAGAGCAAACAATATATCATTGTGCAGATAGTATAATGTGTATTCCATAGTAAATCAATCTTGGGACAGTTGCATCCAATCTAATCAACATAATACATCATTCAGCAAGACCCCTTAGCCTCAATTACATAAACTTCCATTCAAACTCAGGCATCTTAGCAACCTTCAGCATATCCATTCAAATCCATGCTTACAACATTAAGCAATACTATTTAGAAAAGCCTCCTGTACCCAAATGCATAAATTTCCCCAAATCCAACATCTAACAACTTTGTGTATAAAGGAATGGAAATAATGCAATACCTGTGGGTTGTTCCTTAGAAAGTCAAGAGCCCCAGCAACAGCCCTAGCACCAACCCCGGCACCAACACTAGCACTAGCACTAGCACCAACCCCAACACCAGCACTAGCACCAGCACCAGCACCAGCTCCGGCTCCCAAATTGGGGAGACCCTATAAAACCAAATTCATTTAAAATTCAATGTCTAAGATTTCAAAATTTCAATAATTGGAAAAAGCTGGAAATACACTGATAGAACATGTACCTATGGGAAAAGATCTAATGGAGCTGCATTAGGCCTGTTTTCTTCATAGATCCCCGTGGGGTGTTCTCCACACGTCCCCAATGTGCATTTCCCCACTCCCGATCCCGGAAACTTGAGGGAACATTGTGTAAAACTACAAAATATGCCTCCTGTCCAAAAATGAAATGCTAAGTTTGAATCGTTACCTATGAGATTGAGAAATAGAAAAGGAAATCTAATAAAAGTAGGAACTCCTATCAAAAGATAGAAGTAGGAATATACCAAAAATAAGACATGCTTGATTTAAACTTCCCCTGTTTGTATCTAATATTTCAACATACGGAGTTGAGCTTCTTTCAAAACATGGGCTACAAGAACTCCACTAGACAAAACCAAATTACATCAACCACTTTCTTGTAACCAAAATATATCCCTCTGTATACAATGTATGCTATGGAAGCTCATAAATGTGTACCAACAATACACAACACACCAAGAAAATGAACAATGACCCCATTGTTAATTACAAAACCAAATTATATCAACCACTTTCTTGTAACCGAAATGTATCCCTATGTATACAATGTATGCTATGAAGTATAACATAGAGCATAATAAAATTATTCATCTCTTTCAATCACTCTATCACAAAGCATTGTAAAGAACATTGACATAGTAATATCAACGTTATTACATTCCAATTTGCTATATATGCATCTTATTCATCATTTACCTTCATTCATATCCATGCTTCCACCCCCATAACTAAATCAATGCAATAAAATTAAATTTTCCTTAGAGAGTAAGTTGTCCTCCGATCTACACCCTAATCCGTTCACATTTGATTAAACGCTATCCCCCTCTCATATGTAGCATAACACAGCACTATCATGATACCTCATTTTCACTGCTCATGTGAGAGTCTCCATACTTCTGCAAAAGTACATTTTGGCCCGACTTTATCATGTATGATGGATGAAAGCACAATTTGAAAACTGTTTTTAGTATTAATTCATGGTTAATTTCAAGAATGACTGTATAACCTCGATACAAAAATGTTTGCTTCTCACCCACTTGAATCAATATCATGCCACAGATTAACCATCCAGAATTTTGGCTATGTATGTTATTAACATCCCCAATTTTCAAAGGTCTTGGAAATCTATGTTATTATAGTGCCTTTTATCCATATTAAAAGTATCAAATTTAATGGGCGGGTAGTAGCGCTCTAGTAATATTTCCAATGAACAAAAGTCAAGTTGGTAGTAGCACAACACTTTCTGTAAACAGAAAGAAACAAATAATAAATCCAAATATGAAAAATCTTAATAATCCAGTAGTGGAGTGAAGCAAAGGTTGACAGCTTAATTTTTCCAATTCCTGTTTCTTAACTTGAGGTAGATTCAGGTGCAAAAAGAAAGTTAGATGCTAATAAAGAAAGATCGTACAAATGCCTTGGAGTGTGCAGCTGTTGGAACCTTGTGATTTGAAACAATGACCCCATCCAATTATCCACAATACGCTAGGTTGAATAAAGTACATAAAAATTTCAGGTCCAAATTTTCAAATGAACTCAAATTTCTATTTGTACAGAAGTTGTTACAATTCCCCATGGAATGAATCATAGAGAAGATGCAATTGTTGTGGGATGGAAGTTATTTTGGTTTAGATAGCCAACGATCAAGAGAGAGCTACTTTAGTGGAGGTTTGTAATGCTTCTTATATGTTCTTGGACAGAGCCATTTACCAACAAAGAGTTGTGATTGCTGTGGATGTATAACAAGATTTCCACAGTCTGACAGTGGTTCTCTTAAGGAACGTTTGTTGCTGTTGCATCTTTTTCTTATTGATTAATGCGAAGATGCATGCAAATTCTCTTGCAATGAATCCTTATTATCTAATGCCATGTCCATATTTAATTTCATTGAAATAGGACAAGGTAATTCTTTCCTACTTTGAACTCTCTTATTATTTTCTGGCTCATCCTCTTTTCCAAAATCTGCAGCAACTATACTCTCTATTTCGGAATCTTCATTGGTTAACGATGTGTCCTCATTGTACTCAGATTCTTCCTTGGTATGGAGAGCTTCATTCAAATCATATGGTTTTGCACTGCCTTCCACATCATAATCTTCCTGTGAGTTCTCTTGCAAGGAATCCTCTTTGAATCCCATATTAATATCTAAACCCATAGAATGAGAACTAGAAAATATTTTCCTACTTTCAACAATATTATTTGTTTCTGAGTCATCCTCTATTTCAAAATCTGCAGCAACTGCATTCTTTGTTTCGGAATCTGCAATGGTTAACAATGTGTCCTTATTGTAATCAGATTCTTCCTTCATATGGAGAACTTCATTGAAGTCAACTGGTTTTGCTTTGCCTCCCAAATCATTAGCACAATCACCATGATTATCCTGGAAAAAAATTCATTTATAATTCATGAAAATCTTCTGGCACAAGCAGCCATAAGCATATATAAAAAGTTAAAACTAAAGGAAATAGAAGCATCAAAAGCAGTACCTGATGAGAAGTGGTTGTTCTCTATTTTTACTTTGTCTCTGGAGCCAAAAGCACATGTTCCTCCTCCTCCACTCCTTCCTATTTCTTTCTAGAGAAAACCCATTTACCCTTCGTATTTGGCACTTCGCTGTCACAAGGAATTACATTGCATGGCGATAATAGAACCCAACTAATTTTTGTTCCATATTAGTGGATGTCTTGTGTTTTAAGGTTTTTATACCTACAAATCACCCAACATTTCATCCCATAATAAAATTGTATGCATCTGTATACTTATTCTATCTTTTTACCTAGTAATCTTGATCCTTTCTTATCCTACACGCTTTCATAACTCTTTGCTGAGTTCTTCTATTGTTTGCTTCCACTATACAAGTTGATTTGGGGTTTGGACTTAGCCATGAGACTCCATAGGCCAGTAGTCAACCAAGCTACAAATTTCTCTTGTTTATGTATGTGCTTAAGCCTTAAGGTAATTAGTGTAGATTTCCTTCATGTGAATTTTCATTTTCTTTGCATTCAAATATAAAGTTGTGTTTTTACCGGTTGAAGTCATTTTGCACAATTTATGATTGTTGTAGTGAACAAGGAATGACCTATGTATTGCGAAACTTATCAGTCTTGAAGGAGTTGCATCCTGTATTGTTGTTCAGTTTGCAAGATCTTACATTCTTGTCATTGGCTGTCAATTTCTGTCATCACAACTAATACTGACTCGTGAAATATGACCAACACATACCTTGAAGTTTGTTCTATTTCTCCATGCCCACTGTAGGGCTCTTTAGTGCTGATGGAGGTCATGGCAGAGTATGCATTACACAAATTATGTGATTTACATGTGCACCCCTGTGACTCTTTCTTTTGATTAGACGTCTTTACCATTGCTAGTAAAGTACTCTTTGCACTATAATTTAACCATGTTGGCATGTAGTGTTCGGATTACTGTGTTATTTAAAATTTTGGTATGATGCAAATTTCAATTCGTTTTTCAATCTAGCATTCATCTTGCATTCTGATGTTTTTCAGGACCAAGGCCATCTGACCTCTATGGAAAATTTACCTAGAAAATTGAGAAATTTTCATAAATCAGCAAAAGAGAGCTCCGAAGTAATGTGTTTGAAGTTGGGGGCTATAGATGGTATATGCCATATCTCCTTTGTGCTTATAAGTATTAAAGTTGCCTCACTTTTTATCTAAATACAAAGCACTTAAATTTTTTACTATCATGTATATGCAGGTACATATTAGTATATCCCCAGGGGTGTGATGTCTGTAACCACATTTCTCTTTTTCTCTATGTCTCTCACTATGACAAGCTCTTTCCAGGTGATAATATCTACCAAGATTCTTGTGTTTTAGAATACTTTGCATTATGTGTAAAATATTTTTTTTTGTACTTCTAATGATGCAGATTGAAGAACCTTTTAGCTCTCTGTATAGTTATGGCTTCCATATATTGGTGTTTTAGATATTTGCAATTGTACAAGCCTAGGAATGCTTTACTGCAAAGGAAAAAGTTTTGTAAGGAATATTATATGATAGTATCACTAAATTCACACATGACTAGTGAATGATTATACTAAGAGTTATGTCTTTCTTGGAAGAATTGATCATGGTTACATTCCAGCACCGAGCTTTGCCCAAGTTAGACTAATCTCTATATCAAGACATTAAATGGATGTGTGTTCATGTTATCCTTTGCAAATATATGTTTGTACATTCAACTTCTTAGAGTCTCTTCCGTGACTTGATATTCACTAGTTATAATTTTTGGGTTGTTGCCACAAGTTTACACAAGGCAGTACATCGCGCGGCGACAATAAAACCCAATTGATTTTTTTTTCATATTACTGGATGTCTTGTTTTTTAACGTTTTTATACCTATAAATTACCTAGCATTTTAGCCCACAATATAATTGTATGCATATGTATACTTATTCGAGCTTTTTACCTAGTAATCTTGATCCTTTCTTAGCCTACACACTTTCAGAACTCTATGTTGCATTATTCTATTGTTTACTTACCCTATACAAGTTGCTTTGGGGTTTTTACTCAGCTATGATACTCCATAGGCTAGTAGTCAGCCCAGCTACAAAATTCTCCTATTTATTTATGTGCTTAATCCTTAAGGTAACTAGTGTAGATTGCTTTCATGTGAATTTTCATTTTCTTTGCATTGAAATATAAAGTTATGTTTTTACAGGTTGGAGTCATTATTTTAAGGAATCATACATATTTAAAAGTGTATAAATGTTGGCGAATCTTACCAATTCTTAAAACGCCAACTATAAAATGTTTGGCAATATTTTTCAAAAAATATTTTAATTTCCAAGGATTTGATATCATTTATATAATAATTTGGTGATTTTTAGGGTGAAAAATTTTTAGCCCATCAAAATTGGGCGAAACAAGGATTCAAAAAATGCAAAAAATGAATCTTTTTTTGGAAAAAAACATGGAAAAATAGCCCATTGGGCTAAATTTCGCCCCTAAAATTATCCCTGGTGGTTACACACATCACACCCCTGGGGATATACTAATATGTACCTGCATATACATGATAGTAAAAAATTTAAGTGCCTTGTATTTGGATAAAAAGTGAGGCAACTTTGTATATGTAGGTACATATTAGTATATCCCCAGGGGTGTGATGTGTGTAACCACCTTTCTCTTTTTCTCAGTGTCTCTAACTATGACAAGCTCCTTCCAAGTGATAATCTCTATCAAGATTCTTGTGTTTTAGAATACTTCGCATTTTGTGTAAATTAATTTTTTTTCCCACTTCTAATGATGCGGATTGAAGAACCTTTTAGCTCTCTATATAGTTATGGCTTCCATATATTGGTGTTTTATATATTTGCAATTTTACAAGCCTAGGAATGCTTCAGTGCGAAGGAAACA
Source organism: Pseudotsuga menziesii (assembly GCA_001517045.1). Classification (NCBI taxonomy): domain Eukaryota; kingdom Viridiplantae; phylum Streptophyta; class Pinopsida; order Pinales; family Pinaceae; genus Pseudotsuga; species Pseudotsuga menziesii. The sequence continues at coordinate 257,104 of LPNX010366569.1, read as the reverse complement.
ATTTTGTAAGGAATGTTATATGATAGTAGCACTAAAGTCACACATGACTAGTGAATGATTATACTAAGAGTTATGACTTTTTTGGAAGAATTGATCACAGTTTCATTCCAGCAGCAAACTTTTCCGAAGTTATACTAATCTCTATGTCAAGACAATAAACAGATTTGTTTTCATGCTAGCATTTGCAAATATATATTTGTACATTCAATTTCTTGGAGTCTCTTCCGTGACTTGATATTTACTAGTTATAATTTATGGGCTCCTGCCACAAGTTTACACAAGGGAGTACATTGCGCGGCGACAAAAAAAACCCAAATGATTTTTTTTCATATTAGTGGATGCCTTGTGTTTTAGCATTTTTATACCTACAAATCACTTGACATTTCGGCCCACAATATAATAGCATGCATCTGTATACTTATTCTAGCTTTTTACCTAGTAATCTTGATCCTTTCTTGGCCTACACGCTTTCAAAATTCTTTGTTGCATTCTTCTATTGTTTACTTACCCTATATAAGTTGCGTTGGGGTTTGGACTTAGCTATGAGACTCCACAGGCCAGTAGTCAACCCAACTACAAATTTCTCATGTTTATTTATGTGCTTAAGCCTTAAGGTAACTAGTGCAGATTACTTTCATGTGAATTTTCATTTTATTTGCATTCAAATATAAAGTTTTGTTTTTATAGGTTGGATTCATTTTGCATAATTTATGATTGCTGTAGTGAACAAGGATCCAAAGAAATCTAAATACTCAGGTATTTGTCATCCTTTTGGTATATTGATTTAGTTGTTTTACTAAGGATTTTTATGTTCTAGGAAGTCCGTGTTCCGTTATATTGTATTTTTGACAAGCCTATTAAAATTGAAATAGTTTTAGATGCTCTCCATCGATTCTATAAAAAAGAACATGATTGGGGATGGAAAAAATTTATGGAGATATCAAAAGTATCAAATGGCTTCATTTCGCAAGATAATATCCTTGTGATTAACGTTCAAGTTTAGGTTATTAGGTATGCATCAGTACATTATCTAGTTCTCTAAGACCCTTTTGTGGACCACTTATAATTGTTTCATATATTTTGTTTCCTAATCATGGTATATTTTTGTGCTTATTAGTGTATTTAGAAAAATAAATTGGATTTTAAGCTTAGATGTCTTTGGATCTTATTTTCTTTATTTGTTTGTACGCATGATCATGGCAGTTTTTTGTGCTTATTAGTGTATTTTGAAATATAAATTGGATTTTAAGCTTGGATGTCTTTGGATGCTATTGTTTTTACTTGTATGTATGCCACTTACAAAAGTAATTATGTTACACATTTTACCTTATGCCTTTGTATCTTCATAATGGTTATGGTCATATATGTCTATGGTCATGAGAAACTTAGCTCGTTTATTCTTTAAGTCGAATTTTGTTTTCTCATATATAAAATTACTATCTTGTTAGTTGCATTTTTTAGGTTTGTCTTCAGTCTTAATGCACTGGTTTTGTAGCATTGGGTTTCTGACAATGGTATCAGAATATTGTGTTGTAGAGAAGATATCCAGAAAGTGAACTAAGAACATCATCTATCCAGTATTGCAAAAATAAAGAATATAAATAAAGACTTGAGGCAAGGACCAACAATCTTCAACAAAATTTCAATGGGTTCCTTGAGGCATTCTTTGATTCAAGTGTGTTTTTTGTCATAACAGTTCATTGTTTTTCTACTTTACAAGTGAGATTTTTTAATTAGATTTTGCAGGAGTGAACTCAACTAAGTGGGTCATTGAGTATGAAGAGCATGTTGTTGAGTCTTTTCCATTGAGTATGAAGAGCCTGCTGATGAGGCTTTCAAGCTGCTAAGTATGGGTTAATTGAAGCTGTTGCGGGATCTAAGTATGGCTTAGCAGCCAAGTACAAGTGGGATGGTTTAGCCATTGTAATATTTTGAAAAGACATTGTTGTACTAGATGATTTTTCTGTAAAGTTACTTGGAGATAGTTTTTTGAGAAAAATCATATTTATTGTAATACTTGGCATTTCATATAATATAGTTTGTGCAGTTTAAAACTTATATGGTTGTACTTTATATTATTTATAAGTGTTGTAATTAACTAATTAATGTGACATTGCATAATTCACATGTGTATTAGATGATGATAAATAATGTATGATTCTTTTTTTAATTTAAACATTATATCATTATAAAAAATTATATTGATTAATAATGGACACCATTAAAACTACAAAAATATAATAACCACACATAAAGCAACTAAAATGACTAAATTGGTAACCAATAAATGAGATTAATGACCAAAATTCGCGTATAAAATGACCAAAAATTGAGAGATACGTGACCAAACAATGAGATATAATTGACCAAACAAAGATCAAAAAATAGTTTTGGTGGCTAATTTACGGTCTTTTATTATGCGACCAAATTTGGTCATATTCTAGTTTGCCATGTGGTCATTAATTTGGTCATAAATGTGGTCATATATTTGGTCATTGATTCAAATATATGACCAAATTAATGAACAACTGACAAGCTATAAATGAACAAAATAAAAATGACCAATTTTGGTCGCGTAATAAAAGATCGTAAATTAGCCACCAGCGATCACCAAACCAAAAGTGGTCATTGATATGCGGATTTTGGTCATTTTTTTTGTCACTAATCTCTCATTTTCCACTAGTGGAGAGTGAGAGAAGGATGGATAGTGAGGGAGGTACAAAGAAGGCGGAGAGAAGTTATGATAGAGGGCCACACACTCACACAAATTGTGTGGGAGAGAGAGGTGGAGGGGTGAGCGACAGAGAAAGAATTTGTGGGGTGAGTGATATAGAGAGAGTGATGGAGGGAGGATTAAAGAGGGAGGTAAAGAGAAGCTGGAGAGAGCTTATGAGAGAATGGGAGTGAGGGAGGGACATACACACACATAGAAATCGAGAGAGAGAGAGAGAGAGAGAGAGAGAGGTTGCAGGAGATAGGGGGAGGGGCACAAACACACACACACACATAGAGAGAGAGAGAGAGATTGTGTCAGAGAGAGAGGGAAAGGGGTGAGCGATATAGAGATAGTCAGGAGAGGTGAGTGATAGAGAGAGAGTGATCGAGGGAGGGATAATGCAGTATAAAGAAGGTGGAGAGATGTTATGACAGAATGGGAGTGAGGGAGGTAGACATGCACACATAAGTATATATATATATATAGAGAGAGAGAGAGAGAGAGAGAGGGAGGGAGGTTGTGAGAGAGAGGGGGAGAGGGATACACACACACATAGAAATAGAGAGAGAGGAAAATGCAAAGGCAGGGAAGGATATTGATTAAGGCATAGAGGGATATTGAGTAAGAGACATGCCTATCCCTAAATGTCAAAAATATTCATTTAGGGGTCAAGCCTTGGATTTCCTCCCTTGACCATGTTTAGGCCTTAATACCCATATCTAATGCTTAAGAACTCTTAAAGGAATCTACATAATTTCTTAGAGACTAAGCATACAAGTCACGTCCCCACCCCTCTACCAGAGAGAGGACACGACTTTAAACTGTTATCGTATCTAGGAAAATAGCCCCATAAACATAAAATGAAATGCACTGAACTAACAACATGCACAGATGCATAAATCATTAACATACAGTGGAAGAAAAATACATTCCATTCAAACATTTGACATGCTCATCATGATTCATCAGAAAATATAAATGCAGATATTAGCACAAGAGAGACTTATCTTGGAGAAGCTCATCCCGCAACCAGCTATGTCACTGCAACATTCGACCCAACCATAGGCCAGTGCTCATTAATCTCTTAGCAGTATTGCCACCCCCAAGTTGGGCATGATTCCCTCTAGGAATAAGGAACACTAGCAGGCTCACACATAGCCAAGGATACAACAAAACTCATCCAAGCCAACATAGTTGGGTTTATCAGGCTGCAAAGGAGCTGGAGAGGTTGAATACTAAGCTAGTGAACTCAACCATAGAGCTATGGACACTTACACCATATTTATCCTAGATTCTAAAACATCTACACACCCAACACAAGGAAGCATCCCATTCTCTGCTACATAGTCCCTCCGGCTATGCCTTCCCTTCAAGTGCTATTCAAGGTGTGCAAAGAAGAAAACTATCCCCCTAGATCTGTTTATGAGGTTCCTTCTCACAGTAGATTAATCAAGCTAGTTCATACCCCATTTCCACTCCCAAAGTGCTCCCAAACCAGTTCAGACCAAAACAACAGAGGCATACACAACAATTGCAAGTTTTTGGGCTTGAAGGAAACATCATGGGATCCAAAATCAAAAGTGTCAACTGAGGAAAAACAACCCCTCGACCAAAATCGATTTCACCAAATGATCAATAGTTTCACGTGGGTGAAAACAGCTCAACAACAACCTAGAAATCATGGTTTCTTCCTCAATTTGTTGGGCATTTCCAAAATCAACTTCTAGTCGTGGGAGAACGGAAGCAAACTGCAAAATTGTGCACGAGAAAATAGAGGATGGACGACTGAGGAGAACAACGTCCGCGTGAGTGAATGAGGAAATCATTGATGCCTACACATGAGTGTAGAATGTGGTTGTGTTTCTCCACGTGAGGGTAAAATGAATGAAAACTCCCCTTTGGGCATGCGTGTGGTCAAGGCTGACGACCCTTCTAGATTTGACGGTTGCCCATGCCTCCCAAGCTCCAAGGAAAAAACTGCCCAACTAACTCTTGGAGAATTTAAATGGCTCGTGAATAAGACAAGAAAGGTGGTTGGTAGCTGATGGGTTCTCCTCTTGACACTAGGATTTTTCCCAATGGCTCAAGGTTAAACATCCCCCCCCCCCCCCTTATCCTTAGGAAATCATGCCCCCGTCTCATTATTTATTGCATTGGCATATCTGGTTGTGGGTATTTTAATTAAAATGCATATGTACATGATGACCAAATTTATAATGTGCCTAGCTAGCACAAAATACCATCGGCACCGATCTAATTGCCGACCATAAAATACTAAATCGATGGTGGGGATTTTCCTTTAGCTCCTCACCATGATTAATTATAATATATACATCATATACATTGTTAATGCAAACGGGGTAAAAACCGGGGTGTTACAATACCTTGACTAAGTCATGTGTGGTGCTTCAAGGAATTGTTCATTAACATGGGTGCCTCAAATATTCCTTTATAGCCTAAGGCATGATCTTATTCCTTCAATCATGTCTTGGAGGTCCCATACGTACTACTCAAAAACACCTAATTCCACTAACATCCATACTCATAGTCCAAATATACCTATGATATGTCATGTGTCATTTTTTAAGGCATCGTTCCTTGCGTTGGATGCATAGAAAATTTGTTTAGGGACTAAGGCCCTAGTTTCCTCCCCTCACCATAATGTCCATGGCCTTGAGACACATACCTAGTGCTCAAAAAATGATGATGGCATCCATATCGCCATTATGATTCAAGGGATTCCCTTTCAACGTCATGTGTGGTGGTTGGAGGCATAAATTTTGGACCTAAAAGGTTAACAACTTCCTTTAAGACCTAAGGACCAAGTATTCCTCCCTTCCATTTCAAGGGGCCTAATAACTGTACTTAGTGCTAAAAATGTTATAATGGCACTATTATCCATTTCCAAGGTAAATGATACCATGAAGGCTCTCTTTAGGTTGTTCAACACATCATTTTTTCTCTAGATGCCTAGAAGCATATTCTAGGGACTGAGGCATAGGTTTTCTCCCCTTATTATGTCTAAGGCCCCATGACACATACATAGTACTTAGAAACCCTTAATGGTTCTCATAGCCCCATTCAAATGAAAAAAATCAACTTAAGAGGTCATGTATGGTGATTCAAGGTGTTACTCTTGGACCTTTTAAGCCCTAAAAGTCGGTTTACAACCTAAAATCAAAGATTTCTCTACTAACTGTGATTAACACCTTATCCTCCATATCTAATGTTAAAAAACTCTTAATCATAACCATATCCCAAATTATATAATATGTGTTGTTTAAATGACAAATAATTTCTACAATTTACATTTCTTTAAATTTTATTTCTCTACCTAGAGTTTCAATCCTTTGGAAAAGTTTATCAATTTTGATCATTATACTAACAACCCATGTTTTCAAATTATACCTTAGGTTGAAATGGTTCAATTTCGATCATTAAACCAACAACCCATTTTTTCAAATTATACATTATTTTAATTATTAATAAATATTTTATTTTTTAAATTATACATTCTTTAATTATATTCATAAATATTTTATATAAATAAATATATAAAGCAAAACAAAAAAATTGATGTTTTTCAATAAAACCTTTACACCATATAAAGTATACATTTTCTTACTTGTCGAATCATGTCAGTACTTGATAGATTAGCTTTAAAATAGATATACTTAGTTGAAGAACACTTAGCTTCTTCTCTAGATAAAATAATTTCAACATTTTGAAGATACATGAACAACACCTATCCAATCCAATCATCCAATCGTATAACTTAACGATGATAAAAATACAATAATTTTGTAGATACATGAGCAACACTTATCCAATCCACTCGTGACGTAACCATGATAAAAATACAAAACTTTCTAACATTGAGCCTGGATGGCTGGATGGTGGTACCAACTCACTCAAAGCCATATGATCATTGAGCCTGGTTGGTGGTACGAACTCACTCAAAGTCATATGATCTTAAAATGTTTGACGCAACCCTAATCAAAGCCATATGATCTTAAAGATTGTTGGCACAACCCTAACCCTAATCAAAGCATATAATGATCCAAAATGAAAAATCTAAACATATTTAGAGACATCAATACACAGGAGTACACAGGAGTGTCACACCAGCTTACACAATATGACCTAGCCAGACAATTTGCTTTACACAAGTAGAACTATTGGAAACTATCGAGACGACTGAAAGTTCATGGTGTCACCCCGCACATTCAAGCTTTGCTTTCTCAGTATTCCACGTCAGGGAGCCGGGCATGCGTTTCACAGACGAAGATATTCTCGTACACAAACCCAGCGAGGCCACCTCCGACGAGAGGGCCGACCCAATATACCCAATGGTCTTTCCAGATCCCGGTGACCAACGCCGGCCCAAACGAGCGAGCAGGATTCATGGAAGCGCCCGAGAACGGCCCGCCTGCGAAGATATTCGCTCCAACAACTAACCCAACACACAATGGCGCTGTGATCCCTACGCTTCCTTTCTTGGGATCCACAGCCGTTGGATACACAGTGAACAGCAACGAAAACGTGAGAACAATCTCCATTATCACTCCCTGGAAATAGGTCATGCCCGACGACAATGTATGCACAGGAGTTGCCTGAAAACACACATGATCAATGGGTTAATAATTTTATTTATTCAGAATAGAAGCTATCAAAAGGATGGAAGGATTAAGTAAGCTTACTAAGCCTCCGGTGAGAAAGTTGAGGAGAAAGCAGGCAAGTGCAGAGGCAAGCAACTGTGCAATCCAGTAGAGAAAAGACCTAATAATGGTTATGTGCCCTCCCACTGCTAAACCCAATGTGACCGCAGGGTTCAGGTGTCCTCCAGAGATGTTGAATCCAGCAGAGATCATTGCATACACTACGAAAGCATGAGCTAGGGCAACCACAACTAACCCTGTTGGAGACTTAGCCGGAACAGACATTTCCTCTGCATGATATTAACTCCATTACATACGAGTTCAGAAGTCATAACAAACCCTAAATGGAAAAGTGTAAGCAAATACATCTATATGGAAAAGTGTAAGCAAATACATATATATTTATGGGAGTTGTTTAACTAGGTCCCTATTTTCAGTTGGTTTTTACTGGTTTTTTGTTATGAATCATTATAAAATTTCAAAACTTGCAAAAACATTGCTACTATATCTTACAGAGAGTAGGTGTTTGGGGTTTTTGTGTCAGGTGATTTCATTTTTCACTTAAGATAGCTTAACAAACACAAAAATTACAAGATTTTCTGAATTAAATTCACTAAATTCCAACTGATTTCATTTTTCACTTAAAATCACCCAACAAACACAAAAATTACAAGATTTTGTGAATTACTAGATTCCAACTGAAAATCAATAGGAAAAAGAAAATCGTCAGCTAATTAGATCTATATTTATGTAAGAAATGCAAGGACTAATTATTACCCATGGCCATGGCCGATCCAACTCCTGCAAAGACAAAAAGAAAAGTGCATATCAATTCTGCAAGTACTGCCCTGACACAGTCTTGACTGGCTGCCTCATCTCGATTCCCCAGGGCAATCTTCGCCATTTCTATTAACTGAGTTATGCCGAGCTGAAAGGAGAAATGTAGCTTTATGCAGTGCACATAGTTCAGTTCACAGGAGGAGCATAAATAGCGCCAATTAGATTCCATACTTGTGAGTACTCGTCCATGTTCAGTTCCACTACATTTTATTAATTATTAATTTGGGTCTTGTTGGACGTTGATATTGCTCTCAATTACATTGCAATTATTGGTGATAATGCAGGCCCATGGCAATTAAAATAAAATTGATAAGAATTATGTTTCCAGTACACAGCGTTTCTGTAAGTAGATTCCATGCCTTTTTAGCAATGCGACCTGTGCGGGATGGCGACGCCACTTACAAAAAGTTTGTCAATACAGGTTGAAGCCTGAGATTCCAAAACTTTTGGTTTTAATAGAGTTTGAGTAAAGGAAAACAGCATAAACGTCATAAATGCAAACTTATTCCTGCAAATTGCACCTAGTAAACGACTAATCATTACATACGAGGAACACTAACAGAGTTGATCATTATATACGAGGAACACTAACAGAGTTTATCTTATGATTTGATGTAGGAAGGCTACTCTTGTGGTGGAATTTAAAAATATTAGTACAATCGTTGTAATGATGATAGTTTGAGGGTGTGCATTTTGCATTATAAAATGATACATGTTGGTAAGAATTTTGTTGTTTGGAGGTTGTATTCTTTGAGATTTGTATTAGTATACATTGTTAAAATTCACCGTACCCTTTTAACGATAAGTGTGAAGAAAATGTTTTTTAATTTAAAAAGCAAAGTTTCACAATTATAATTAGCTCTATACTAGTACGCTAACAAGAATAGGAGTAGGCTAACCAGAATAAGTTGTTGGTAAATAAGAATATGTGTAGTTAGTTACTTAGTTTTGTATAGGTTTAATTAGCCACTTAATTTTGTAAAGATAGGTGACTATTAAATAAATACTAAACATTAAACTAATCAGGATATTTTTATAAATCTCTATTTAAAGTATAACACAAATATTAAACTAAGAAAAAAACATAAAACAAATACTATTTAATAAATAATAAGAAAAAAACAAAAGCTAATACAAACTATAAAATTTAGTGATTATAGATTTATAAATAATTAACTAGTGAATTCTTAATTGAAGATTATTTAAATCTTAATATGTGGATAGAGGTTTTTATTTGAGATTTGGGGTGGATTAGGACCTTTGCTTTTTCATCTATGGACAAAGATGAGACAAGTGTAATCTCGAAATTGATTCTATGGCACTAGTTCAAAATTGGAAATAAGCAATTATAAAAAAAGGAATATGAAAAATAGTTGGTGGCTATTGAATGGATAATTGGTAGTAATGCATGGATAACTCATAGCTGATGAATGGATAATTGGTAATAATGCATGGATAACTCATAGCTCATGAATATATAACCAACACTTCATTGCAGCTAACTAGAAGAATGTGAGATAAAAATAAAAAGAATATAAAAAATAACTGATAGTATAAATGGATAAGAGGAAGAATGTGGATGATTACATGTAACTAGGCATGGATAACTCATAGTTGAACCAGTTTAACTAGAAGAATATGAGGAATAAACAATTATTTCCAAACCTTCTTCCATTCCAAAACTATCTCTCAATCATTTGATCTCAATAGACTTGATCCAACCAAAAACAAACTATGTGGTTGTGCTAGTTAAGATGCATTTAATCATAACAAGATACGACTACCATGAAATGAATCTCCACTTTACACTTAAACTATATCTAAATTTCTAAAAATGAACTTTGTTAAAGTTAAGAACTTTATATTTTCACTAGAAGCTCTTTCTTTTACCAAAAACCAAAAAAAAATTAAATAAAATTTAGGAAAACTAAGAATAACTATTGTTATTAGAAACTAACAAAATTATTTATAACTGTTTTTTAATAATAAAATAATATTTTAATATACAACATTATGCAATTTATTACAATGAAGGCTCAAGAAAAAATGTGAACCAACAAAACTATTTATAACAAAATAATATTTTCTTTTAAAATAAAAATTTGTAAACATTTTTGTTAATTTCAAATTTATCATTGATACTAAATACTTAATTGTTGTTTAAGATGGTGGCTTTGTAATCATTTCAAGATTTTTCAAAATTGTTTAATAAAATTATTTTCGAAATTGTTTAATAAAATTACAACTATTATTACAATTGTTATTAAAAATTTAATTTATTTTAAATTAAACTTTTTAAAATTAAATTCTTTTCTTTATTTAATAAAATTATATATCTTAACCAAAATTCAATTTTATTTTTTATATTTTATATAAAATTAAACAAAAATATATTAATAATAATAACAACAACATACCATTTAAATAAAATATTAAATTATGTCCCGTGTGTAACCATTAAGTTTATTTTATGTATCCTATCAATCATCGTCATCTATATTGTATGTTGACTACACATTATGACTTTATGTTTTGTTGGTCCTAACAAAGAAATACGGCTAATTAAAGAAAACTAAATCTTTTCAAAATGAAAAAATATACATACAAATTAAATAATTAATCACTACATAATAATAATAATAATCACTACAAATAAAACTATACTGCCTCACTAATCACCAATAAACCCTTTTATTTTCACTCATGATCACCTTAAGGCCATGATGTGACTAAACAATATGCTAAAAGGTGCTTTACTGAATATAAAATTATAAGTCCCTATGGATATTTATGAAGTCATTTATATTTCCCTAGGTTGTACCTCCATAATCTTGATTTGTTTATTTTAGTTTTGTTTTTCCTCGAAAGTAATATATAGTGGAAATTTAACATGGGAGTATCTACTGATGTAAGTACTCAAGGAGCCCTTTAGTTGTGATAAAAAAGGACTTAAAGGAGACCTTTATGACTTCTCTTGACAATGGTATGTAGAAAAATCTCATTATTTAATGACTATTTATTGCGCATTAATGACATTTATTATGCTAATCATGTTGTTCGTAGAAGGACAACACTTGATTACATGGTTTGTGGTTGGTCGGTGGTACATACTATCTCGTCTAGTCAATTCAGGCTATATAATAATTCATTGTCAACTAGTTAGCGAAGTATATATATTTAAAGTAGTAGTTGGGAGTCGGTGACTAGAGATGAGTCGGCTGATGAAGTCACATTATAGGTTAGTGTTGGTGACCATGACTGATCGAAAGACTAATAAATATAAAAAACGCAAACACTAATTACCAACATAATAATAAGTTAGTGTTGGTGACCATGGATCATCCAAAGGCTAATAAATATAATAACAAGAGAAAGTTGCGTTGCAACATATTTCTTGAAAAAAAAATGTGAACTAAAAGAGAGGAACGAAATTTATGCAAGATCCTAAAAGATGTGAACCAAAAGAGAAGAGATGGGACATTTTGTTGAACCTAAAGAAGATGGGATTCGTAGATTATGATTTGCGGAAGTTCTTTAAACTGGCTATGTCGTGATACACGACCTCTGTGCGAGAGACCGAAGAGTGACCTATTCACCTCGTTGCAATGGAGTGGGTGCGAGGACTGCATAAGTTGGGCATTCTGTCGTTGATGCACATGCCCCATTTTGGCTGCACAATGGAAGTTAATATGTGTGTCAAACAATTGTTGGTTTGCTTACATGGAGGTTGTGTTTGGCTGGATCGACGAATTTCGGTGGATGTCGACTTGATAACTTCAATCATTGGACTGCCTCTTGTAGAGATCAACCCGACGTTATTCTTTTCCGGAAAGTGTTAGTTTTTCTACTTTAATTCAACTAGGATCTTTATCTGAAAGAATAACACACACCACAATATATCCAAGAGACACAAGAGACACAAGACACAAATATTTTCCTCGAGGAAACCATAAAGGAGAAAACCCCACAAACTTCCTCTTAATAGTTATGTCACTAAGACAATATCACAAGATTGAAAAACCCAAGAATAATATGTCTCATGCAACTCTTTCTCTTTCCTTCTTGTCCTCTCTCTCCTAATGAGCACTTAAGAGAGTGTGAGTGTATGTCCAAATAGGGAGGGAACCTCCCTATTTATATTCTTTCGTTGAGTGGCTTACTCAACTCACTAGGCCGGCCAGGTAACCTATTTGGGGCCGACCTACCTAGGAATACTCATAAGTACATTTTACTTTATTTATCTTGGGGACTATTGCCTCGACTTACAATGAAGCATTTACCTCAATGACCATACACAATAATGACATATCGAAAGGAGGGAAACACATCTACGATGGGGGTACAACGATATACAATTATAATATACATCAGAATATCTTCTAAAGTTACAAATACAACAACACTCCCTCTTAACTAGGAATATATTCTCTCGCCACAGTCATCAACACATATGGTCACACCACCATTACCGAGTCATCATCGTCATTTTTTCCATAGTCCTCATCTTGTTGATCATTGAATAGTGCCATCTATTTGTCATCGAAAGTTTCTACAGAGCCAGACCTATTTCATGTTGGGTGTAGGCCTAGTCCTCATCTAGGTCTTCATCGTATCCACGAGTAAGCCCTCGCGTATGTACAACCCAGAACCATTCATTACATTTCCACTACAATCACCTGCGTCTCCGACAGTCATCTCGCCATATCCAGATCATCTCATCATCATACACGAAGCACAACCCAGATGCATATCACAAACCACCTATGTTATATCAACATAGGAGCACGCGAGGACTTTTACATCACCAAGACAACATGCGTCTTCCACTATGTTAGAATCACCTAGGAGCACACCAAGTGCATTACGTCTATCCACGGTGATCTCGCTTTCTACCAACATAGGAGCACGCCATGACTTTTATGTCATCAAAAAAACCTGTGTCTTCCACAATGTGAGAATCACCTGGACACACCAAGTGCCTTATGACCGATCATCTCTAACATGGGAACACACATAAGGACTGATTACGTCCGTACAACCTATGTACCATGCTACGACTTTTACGTTCCAGGTCACATCAAGGACTTATTACATATAAGGAAAATTTGTGTACCACGCTAGGACTTTTACATCCAAATATCACCTTCCAGGACTTATTACATCCGAACAACCTGCATACCACGCCATGACTTTTATGTTCAAGGACAGCCTACATGACTGATTGCATCCGAACAACCTATGCACCACGCCAGGAATTTTACGTTCCAGGAAAACCCATACCCAGACTAATTACATCCAAGTTTAACCTGCATACCACGCCAAGATTGATTACATTTGAGGACAACCCACGAGACTAATTACATCCGAAAAGCCTGCGTACCACACCAGGACTTTTATGTTCAGCTAGGATTCTTCTAGGATTTTCAAGCATGAAACCCAATTGCAGCTACTACTACAATTGTAATTGCAGCTAGGTTTCCTAGAGACACAGTGACAAAAGAAAGAACTTCAGAAGAATAAAAGAATCACGATATGACCAAACCATAGAAAGCAATAGATCCACCTCGAGAGATGAATACCATTTTGGGAACAGGATATCGTCCAAGATGAAGAAAAGTATGACGAGAATTCCAATTAAAGTAAGAGGGCTCAAACACACTCTGCCTATGTGGCACTATTGAAACCACTTATACTATGAAACAAGAACTATATACTATGAACGAGAACTCTACCCATAAAAACGATGATTTTTGCAAAAAAAACACCAAAAACACCTCCCAAATAGAAAAGTGTTGATACCAGTATACACGTTTTTTTTTTTAGGGTAAAATATAGAGCCATGGACTAAACATCCCATATTGTTGTTTAACAAAAATTTAAAATCAACCTTAAAA
>LPNX010366569.1:202658-236825 GCA_001517045.1 Pseudotsuga menziesii | reverse complement strand
AGTGAAACACTTGTGGCAAAGATGTCAAAAGAGCCCCAACCCCCGTTAGGAGCGGTGTTTGGAAAGGAGCACTTTGGGGATCTTGCAGACATAGAAGACCAAATGGAAGAGGACATTGATGTCCCTGAGGAAATTCAAGCTCCAGAAAATTCCAATGTCGATGAAGAATTTGGCATGCATGATATTGTTGAATAGTTTCATGTTTTGAAGAAAATGTTAATTTTGACAATTTTTGACAATTTTTTGATCAGATATATTAGTAATGTTTTGACTTTCAGACTTTATTTTAGAAATAAAATTTCTAAATATAATGTTTTTAATATGTGTTTTACAAATAATTTGTATATTTTTTCTCGACTTTATGTGAGTCATCACTTTTCGATAACTAATATGAAATATGATCATTTTTAGAGAAAAATTCATTGAAAATGGTTTTAAATGTCTTTATTTTCTGGAATTATTTACACTTTTGTCAATAAAAATGCCTTATTTTGTACATAAAAATGTCTTATTTTATAGAAAAAATCGTAAAATGTATATGTTTTTCATTATAAATTGCTTAAAAATGTATGTTATTTTGTTAAATTTCAAAAAACACACTTGAAAATAGAAATTAAAAATATTTTACAACAAAGATAATTCAAAGGCCCCAAAAAATGTCTGAAAATGAAAATGTGTGATACTGGCATCAACCATTTTTGAAACGGGGGTAAAAATAGCTACTAAAATTAGGAGAGAGAAAAACGAGAACTGTGTCGAGTTCTCGTTTCATAGTATAAGTGGTTTTGAGTGACATCATTGATACAAACCCTTCCAAGCTATGAAGAAGGAACCGAGAAGAAATGGAAATAGAATATGATCAAAGAGCACTAGTTAATCATGGAGAATGATGTCTAAGATGCAGTTCCGAGACCTGGAGGGAAGTTCATAGTGTGTTCCATGTGGATCTACAAGATCAAGCATGCAGCAGAGGGCATCATCAAGGGATACAAAGCAATGTTCATAGTTTCTCTCAAAGAGAGGGAGTATATTATGGCAAGACATGCTCCGTTGACTAGACACACTTCTCCAGTGAAGTAGAAGTGTATATCGAGCATAGAACCACATGTGTGCATAAGGATTTGTATGAACTCAGAAATCACCCATGGGATAGCACATACAGTTACAAGAGGAGGTTGAAGATCACCTAGAGTGATGGAGATGTCAACCTTTGCTACAAGGTTTAAGATTGAATCCTATAGAGGACGACAAGCTCATAGATGGGTGGAAGAGGAACTTTCAACAAAGTTCAAGATATAGGATCTTGGTATATCCAATAGAGATGACATAAATGTATACATAGCATAGTAGTAACAGAGGAAGCTACCTGTCACTCCAATACATAATGTTCTGATACATAGAGTACAAAATGCAGAGGGAGGATGGTTCTTCGCTTAAGATGGAGTGACTGCAAAAGATCTCCGAGTTCGAGAATATTGACATGGTACAACAGGATGGACAACTTCCTAATGAAATTAGGATTTACCAAGAGTAAAGCGGGTTCCAACCTTTACTTTAAGGTTGAAGGCAGAGTACTGGTATATGTCAATGACCTATTTCTGATAGGAGAGGACGAACTCATTGTAGATGAAAAGAGGATACTTTCCACTGAAATACCTAGGGATGATGCACTACTTCTTAGGCATGGAGGTGTGTTAGAGTGCGGATGGGGTTTTCCTTGGTCAAGGAAATTTTGAAGAGATTTAGAATGTTGGATGGTAAGGTGATATCCACACCTATGGTATCGAACATGAAGCTATTGTGTGATGCTTCATCAGAGCCAGTTGATGTCACAATGTAGCATCATATGATTGGTTTATTGATGTACCTGAAGAATACGGAACAAGACATATGCTTTGCCTTGAATACCCTGAGCCAGTTCTTGATGGATCAGAGACATGTTCACCTGGTTGTTTCAAAGCATGCATTTAGGTACTTGAAGGGTACAATTGAGTATGGGATCAAGTATGATGCGAATCAAAAGATTAACTTGCATGGTTATGTTGATTTGGATTAGGTAGGAATCACCACTGATAGGAAGAACACTTCGAGATGCTGCTTCAGTTTGGGTTCCAACATGGTCTCTTGGTTTAGTAGGAAGCAATCCTGCATGGAACTAAGTACAAACGAGGAAAAATATGTTGCAACTTGCTCGTCTATTTGTGAGGTAGTATGTGTTAGCTGGAATATTTCACCTCCTGCGGACAGCAAGGTGTTCCACAGGTCTGAATGGTTCAGATCCAAAACAAATAGAGGACAAAGGTTTAAGACTCTCCCTAGGCGCTGTATATATCTGGAATACAAGGCTTTGATAGTCCACTTGTGTACCTGCAATCAAGCTCAACACAAAACAGATCAAAGCAACCAGAATATGATCTACTAATCTATGCTAGTGACTAAGGAATTTAGCAACATATATGCAAAATCATAACAACAACAACATATGTGGGACAGAAATCAACTTGCATTAATGAAATATGAAGAAGTTTACAACCAAGCCGTAGTGTTGCCATGCATCTCCATGAAACCAAATTCTCATCTCCAAAAGCTCCGCCTTTAGCTCTCTATGCTCTCTCCAAATGATCTTGGGCCAAGGATCAATCCAACAGCATAACAATACCTTCAATGTTCTCCCCCTCAACCATGGCCATAAGCTTGTATTTATAAGGCTAGATGGATAGGATAGGTTGAGAGATTTGTGGGTGAGGTGGCCTCCAAGATCCTAGGATGGGGGATATCAAGCTCAACTAACCCACTACAGTAGGGATAAGGGATATCTCGAGGCTTATCATCTAGAAGCCTCGAGAAGCTTCTCTTTTTCCCTTTTTACCCAGGGTACCACATTTTTCCTTCAGTGACAGAGCGGTTCTGGTAATAATCGCTTATGGACTAAGGGCTATAAGCGGTGGCACTGCTTATGGGCAACAGAGTATGGGCGGTGCGAACAAGGGTACCGCTCCTGGATAAAGGGGGCATGCGCGGTGCTGGGAATTTTCATGTAAGATTGATGAAAAACCATTTATTTTCCACTCCAGAAGCTGGGATTCAAGGCAAGTAGGTATGTCAAATGTCTTATCACATGATGGTGACAGGATTTTGGTATAATAGGATGCCCCCCAAAGCATGAATCTTAGAGGGATACGATAAACGAGAGCTTTGAGAACAAGTCGTCGCCAGGAGATGAAAATATTGGCTCGATCGGAGTATGTCGTCAAGTAGGCATCTGTAGTACATCAGTATGTTGACTCATAGACACAAGTAACCAAACTCATAGCTACAGACCGATACAAGGTAGATCTATGAGTGGAATAAACAAGCATGGCTACTAGAATACAGCGTAGATCCATGTGATAGAGGACTCAATCTTGGACATAGCTACCAGACATACAACATAGATCTATGTCATACAGACGCAAATTTCAGCATAGCCACGACCATACAAATGTGGATCCATGCTAGATATACAAAACTCCATTGCAACCTGTGGAAAAAGCAATGAGCGCTTTAAACAAATGCCTAGGGTCTTCATCTCGTCTTCCACAAAGTACGATTCTATCCACGTGATTACAATGATCTGAAGTCGAACATGGTAGAAACCACTTGATTACCGCCCAATGATGTGAACCGTTAACAAGTGCGAGGGAAATCACCATTAATGTCAATGATTCCCAAGGTACCCTAGTACAATCTACTGAGTGTGAATAGATGTCCTGATGTCGAACACCCAGTCGATTCTATCGATCAAAGGTCAATGATGTGAACCTATGTCGAGAGCGAGAGGATCTGTCATTAAGGCATACAGATCTCAAGGTACTAAACATTGTTTCTAAGACTATTTCCCGGATGATGAGCTAATGTCGACGGGGATAGTCTCATCGAAGGAGGGCCATGATGATTCCCACATCGATGACACGAAACTCAAAACATAGTTCTGGAATGATGCGAATGTAGTAACCATATCACTGACTCAAAGATACTGACACAAAGACTGTGTAGACTGCATAGGTAAGACTTCTTCAAATCCCCTTTGAACATCGGGCGACACGACAAAAAAACTTGGTAGCATGACTAAATAGGACAGATACACAATGCAACAGTGGACAATGCATTCTTTTGAAAAACTCAAAGGATTGACATGACTCATGAAATTGGATCGTCACAGAGATCAGCTGAATACCCAATTGACTGACATGATTGTGCAGACAAGTGCCATATTCAAAGGTAACGACAAACAACTGCCATTATTTGCAAGATGATTCCCTTCCCATTTCCCCCATCATGATTGATGAGTGCCTCTTTTCGGTTTTACGAGTTCAAAGAGGGTAACAAACACTCGATATAGCTTGTCGAAAGACAAGTCCAAACTCATATGTTTTACGAACCTAAGAGAGGAGGGGTTCGATCCCAAAACGGGTCTCTCAATGTTTAATTTGAACGAGTCCACTGAAATAAAAATCGATATTGTTCATGTTTAGAGAGTCTGAATGAATACGGAAGAAGAGTCCAAAGGGGTCCTTTTTCGTATGATTTAGTCTCTAAGGCCCAAAAAAGTATAAAATCATACCTTAGAGAAATCTTCCATTCATGATTGGCTGGAGTGATCCTTTTTCATAAATAGTCCTATCCGAACCAAAAAAGAGATAACCTATCGTCGGATAGATGACTCTTCAAATACTTTAACGAGCGTGAATAAGACAAGATCACTCGACGATCTTTTCATATTTAGGGAGCCTGAAAAGGGTTTAAAGAGAACTCCATGAGGTTTCTTTACACAATGTCACTTTTCACGATCCTGGAAAGATTCGGAAACAGACTCGACTATCTTTTCATGTTTAAGGAGTCTGAAAAAGAGGTGAAAATAGGACTCTGTGACGCTTCTTTACACAACGTTGTATTTTACAAGCCTGGAAAGAAACTTGAAATGGACTCGGAACTTTGATACTATATTTTAATGAGCATGACAAAGTGTCGTAATAAACGCTCGACGACCTTTTCCATTTTGCGAAAGTATGAAAAATCCATAAACAAACTTCCCAAATATTTTTACTAGAGTTCTCTTATCCTGCAGATGACTCAGCAACAAGTGTTAAATGCATTCAAAACCAACATTAAGGGATTATGACAAATAGACTTTAACTAAAACATGATTTTATATCAAAACTATAGTAAGTCGGACACAAAAAATGTCTATATAAGTCAAGTAAATAGTAAAAAAAATCAAAACATTTCAGTATTTACCTCTAGCAGAGAGCACTTGGAGCATTTTTTAGCTAGATCTTCCACAGCTGATACCGGGAGTTTCCATCGTTCGTTTTCAGCCTCGTCAATTTCAGGTAATAGCTAAGACCCTTATCTTTCATTTCATAGCTTCTATTTTGAGATTTGGTGGGGTTTTAGGCTTAAATGGTGAGCCCTAAAACTCATAATGCGGGTACCCCTTGCGGGATACGCGGTTCCACCCTAGAACCACGCCGATAACACAGTGGAAAGGCGGTGCCACCATAGGAAAACTAAATATATGTACATAAAAAAAAAACCAAATTACTTATTTGCAAAAACAAAATATAAATGTTGAATATGTACAAATGGAACCTTCGGTTATTGAGGGGCCATTCTTAGCAATCAGAGGCTAGTCTACGTCAATGAATTACTTCAAAGAAGACTAAAACATGCATACACAGCTAAACATAGAGTTTTATTTAATTTGAGTAGAATTTTACAAAGTCTATTTAGCGACGACTAGCTACCTAGCTCTCAAGAAGAGGCTGGTATATATAGCGTATACAGGAGATGAGCAAGTCGACCCTTTAGTGGTCGACTGCTCTCTAAATTTAATTAATCATAAAGACTGCCAACTGATCGCACGCCAACGCATAGCATCCTCCTCCTTCAGCGCGAACGGATCTTCTCCAACGTGCATGATGTGGCATCAATCCCTCCCTTAGCATGGTTGATGGCGGCATGTTGAGCGAAGGCAGCGTACACGGTGGGTTTCTAGAACAAGAAACATTCCATCCGTTGAATGTGTAGATAACGAACAGCTTGGTGTTGGGCGAAAACAGCGTGATGGAGATCCTTCTAGATTGGGAGGTTCTTCATCATTCAATTGCGTGGACAGCAGGTCGGTTACAAACCATGCAACGTTTTAATGGCTGGAATCACGGTCATCAACAACGCATTGCTTAATTAATGAGCTGAGTGGTGAGCTGCATCATAAGCTAGGCAGTAAGCTGAATGCGCTGTCTGTTTATTTGGCTGTGAGAAAGCTAGATAGTCAGCTTAATGCATAGTTGAATTATATTGGTTGGGTGCCAAGTTTGATTAAAACTGGATTTTATTTGCTAAGTGTTTGGTTTAACTATGGTTGGGCTTCATCACTATCCATTTTGTGACTGCGCGTTTCCGTTGTGCCGCTCCATTCCTTCACGGCGTGCGTTTATATTATTCACGGCCTGCACAAAAACATAAGATCCGTTAGTAAAAAAAAATGAAATGGTAATACATATTAAACATAAAGTCTTTAAGGAAAAGTGTTTATGTAAATAAATGATATATGAGAAAATAATATATATGAGCTCAACAACCTTTTAAATGGATCCCTTCATGACTCATTATGATTTGTTTCAATGACATGGAAATCATATGATTTAAAATTTGATATCCTCCTTTTAAAATGGGTCATGGTAAATTAATGGTAACTTTATAATCGACAGATGGCTATTAATATTCTTTACAACACATTACCTTTCTTCCTCGTATTCATGCTGACACAATACTAAAAAAAAGTGTTAAATGAAGGAATTGGAATTGGATTTAAAGAATTAGTTTATAATAATCTCTTAAGAGGAGGCCCCAATAATCTTGTATATACTCTATGGTTACAAACTTAAGATTGAAAAAATGGTGATAAAAATTTACGACATATAAAGTTGGTGTGTAAAACCTTTTAATATCAAACTAAAGAAACTCCTATTTATTATAAAAATTAAAGTTACTTTATATAGAAAAAGGGCCTTTTAACATTATTTATATAAAATATTAATATGTCTTTTTCGTAGAGTATTATAAAGTAGGTTCATAATGTTTAAAAGAGTTTCTTCAAAAGACATTAAAATGTAATTGGGGAGTATATATATATCATTAAGCCTAATGTAGGAATACCAGAAGGAGTATATATTTTCTATGCTAGACATTAAAACGTTGCATGGTTTGCAACCGACCTACTGTCCACGCAATTGAATGATGAAGAACCTCCCAATCTAGAAGGATCGCCATCACTCTGTTTTCGCCCAACACCAAGTTGTTTGTTATCTACGCATTCAAAGGATGGAATGTTTCTTGTTCTAGAAACCCACCATAGTACACTGCCTTCGCTCAACATGCTACCATCAATCACGCTAAGGGAGGGATTGATGCCACATCATGCATGCTAGAGAAGATCCGTTTGCGCTGAAGGAGGAGGATGATATGCATTGGCCCGCAATCAGTTGGTATTCTTTATGATTAATTAAATTTAGAGAGCAATCGACCACTAAAGGGTTGACTTTCTCATCTCCTATATACGCTATATATACTAGCCTCTTCTTGAGAGCTGGGTTAACTAGTAGCTGGGTAGCTAGTCGCCAGTGAATAGACTTTGTAAAATTCTCCTCAAATTAAATAAAACTCTATGTTTAGTTATGTATGCTTGTTTCAGTCTTCTGTGAAGTAATTCATTGATGTAGACTAGCCTCTGATTGCTGAGAAGGGACCCTCAACAACCAGAGGTTCCATTTGTACATATTCAACATTTATCTTTTGTTTTTGGAGATAAGTAATTTAGTTTTTTTTTATGTACATATATTTAGTTTTCCTGTAGATGATTTTTGTTGCTGATAAACTGTAATTTTCCTGAGTTTTTATGCAATTTTCCATACGACCAACCATTTGTCCCTCTGTTTAGATTGTCTTTACAGCCTTCTGTTTGTCCCTTTATGTAGACTATTTTTCAACCTTCTGTCCGCACCTTAATCCAGTCTGTCTTTCAGCCTTTAATTTGAATTTAGATAGAATTTTACAGAATTTTTATTCATTTCCAGAATTTCTAATATTACGTTTTGTGTAGAAATAATTAGCGAAGGTATAGGTTAATTTTCCATCATTTTACTGTGTTTTGTAGTTAGTGGGGATTTGAATCCATCTTCAACATTTCATATTCAATTTTATATTAATGCATAAGATTAATTATTTCAGTTTTAGTTCAGAATATAAATGAGTATACATGTTTTCTTCTTGTATATGTTAATTTTGTGTCACATTAATAAAATAATTTGAACTACTTTATAATTATTTTTTAATGTGGGTTAAAGTGTTTATTTATAATTAAATTTATTTAATACAAGTGAGAATTTATATAACTATGTTATATTTTTGTATTTAATATGTGTATTGTATTTATTTTGTATTTTGAATTTCTTTCATTTATATTTTGTTATTAAATTGCTTAATGTGTTATTTTATGATAAATTTGTTTTAGGTTAATCTAGTTTATTTCTACTATTTTGTTTAAGTTTCATTTTAGTTTAGTTTATGAAATTCTTTTAGTTTAGTTTAGTTTTATTTTTAGAGTGAATCCTATTTATTTGCATTAGTCTAATTTATTTTATTTTTGGCTTAGTTTAGTTCCCTTTATTTTTTTATCTTTAACTTTAATTTAATTTTATGCTTATATGAATTAATAAATTTTGCACATAGAGGTTGTTTTAAATTGTTTTCATTTTTTTCCTTTATATTAGATGTATTATTTTTATCTTGAAAGTTCTCATAGCTTAGTTTACTTTCTAAATTCATAGATTAGTTGTTGATTAAATTAGATTTGTTAAACTAGTTTGCTTACATTAGTTTATGATTCCTCGCAAAGTATTTGTTTACACTTGGTCCTTAGATTAATGTTTCAATTTGCTTTATACGATTGCATAAGTTTGATAACCAGAGTATGATAGTTGGTTAGTTTGCTCTTTGGAAAGTATAGAGTAGTTTCACTCATAGAATAGATAGATTAGTTGCTCTTTTCACTTATAGGATAATTTCCTGTTTTATAGTAATTAATTTCATATTTTCTTTTGTAATTAATTTCAGTATTTGCTTTCATAGTTAATCGTATGGTTAATTCTCATCCCTGCATAAGCATATAGTTCATGCATTCATGAAATAGTTTAGTTGATTTGTTGCATGTTTTGAATAGTTAAATTTACTTTCATTACACTAGATTGCTTTTGGACTAAGTGACAGCTTTCCTAGATTAGTTGTTGCAATTTCATTTCATAGAATAGATTAGCGTAGCATTAGACTAGTTTGAATCTCAGTTGTTAATCAGTTTCCTGCCTTTATAGAATAGATTAATATAACATTACATTAGATTTGAATTTCAAGTTCTTAGTTAATTTCCTGTTTTCATAGATAAATTAAATTCTTGCATTTAACTCATGATAACCATGCATGTAGATTAAAATCATATAGTTGCATATTAGCGCATATGCATATTTAGTTAGCTTAGGAATTCTGCATATATAGTGATTGCATCTCACAAGCTCCCTCTCTAGGTTGAAAATTAAGTGTTGAATTAAATAGTGCATATTTTTCTCAACATTTTGGCGCTGTTGCCGGGGAGGTGCTAAAGGGATTGGAGTCTAGGTAGATAAGGGTAGGTAGGTTGCCTTTACATTAAACAACAAGGGGGAGGGGAAACGATAAGATGCAAAGATGAATTTACTACGGGATTTCCATAATATGATAGCCTGACGCACCCACTTTAGTGGGTTTCCCCCATGCTTTATTGTTCCTTTTTTGCAAAAGTGTTTTTACTTCATGCAAAGTTTGATTTACTTCTCTTATGTGTACTTTTTATGTAGGTGTTTTAGTGTGTTGTATTTAAATCACAAATTTGTTTTATTAGTAGATAGTTTCTCAAAAACACATATTTTTTTTTTGTACTGTAAGAACCCTAGGGACTAATCCTTGTGTGAAGAAGGACCTACCAACCAATGACATGGACTCAAAGGTGCTCATTAGTATGAGAGAATTTTCTCAACTCCTAGAAACAGCTGGGATCTCAATCTCTACCTCTCAAGAAGAGAATCTCTTGATAGCAGTTGAGAGCTTATCATCCGCTCCTAAAATGACAAACAAATCGAAATCCTAAGAATTACAAAAGGATTTTTTTTGCAAGACTATAGAATAAGTTGACATATTAGGGATTACATCCGAAGGAGAGCAACCAAAAATTAAAGAGTTATTTACATGTAAGCTAACAGATCCATCATATGCTCAAACAACTGGTCAACTAGAAGAAGAGGATCTGTATGACATAGCGAAGGAAGGTGAGTACCAAGACTACATTGAAAGATGGTTTGAGGAGGTAAATCGACCGCAATATCATTCCTTCATTCGACACCTGTTGATGCAAATAAAAGTAAGTGGGCTAAACTTCCACATTCAGGTAACCACTGCAACAATTTTTTCATATGTGGATAAAGGTACAATTCTCATTTTGCTTCACACTTGGTATCATTGGAAAAGCTAATATACTTGAATAAATATGTTTTCTTTCTTCGTAGGGTAGGGAAATATGTATATAAATAAAATGTTTCATTCCTAGTTTAGGGAATAATGCAACTTTGTTTTTTCTTGCTTTCTTTCCAAATAAAAGAACTAAGAATACGATCATGTTAATGACTAAACCAAAACAATCTTACATCATTATTTATTTTCATACATGCATATTTCTAATTATACCACTTATTCAAGACCAACTTTAAACATCATGGGGATTTCTCATAAATTAAGGTCTATGTAGAACCTAGAGGTCACTCGTACATCCTAGCTTCATTATTAGGGCATGCTATTTAAACGTCTTTTCTACAGGTAGCATAAGGGTGAATGAAATTCCTAGTTTGTGGGGAACACTTCTTTAATTCTATATGAAAGAGATGAATTTTGGGACTAGAGACACCTTTCACTCATTATCTTATGGCTCCATCTACTTTATACTAAATCCATCAATCATGTGTATCTTTGATTCAGTAGATTCCTCTTGCAGCCTTTATTTTGGTTCCATGATAATAAAAAAGAGAAGACTAGTTGTCCTCCAATCCATATACCATCCCACCATATAGCATGGTTTTCAAAGATGCTCCCCCACCACTTCTTCATAGGCAAAATCATTTGCCAAATATATTTAGCGACTAGAAACATTGGGACAAGAGCCTCTGATAGAAAACGAGTTTAATAGGTTAACCCACCGGGGTACTGAACAGGCTCGCTGGCAGTGGGTACCAGCCTGTGGTATGACCAGGTAAACCCAACGGGGTACTAAACAGGCCTGACTGAAAGAGGGGAATCTTCCTAGGGAGGACAACTTGTTAAAAAAGAGAGAGAAAAATTCTAAAAAATAAAATAAAAAAATATATGAAAATGACTTTATCATAATAAAGGTTGTTGTGGGTCTGCTAGAGGAAGGTATGCATGGTTGATCTAAAATGAACTTCATAAATCTGCCATTTGAGAATGCTTGTAAGTTGCACTTAAGACCCTGTTGTCTAATTCATACTATACCTAGGATGTCATTATCCTAGAAGTAGGACCCATAAACTTAGGAGTCGAATGAACTTGAAATGCAAACTTTGTCCATAATTACTTGAATAATGATAAACCTTTGAGAAGTAGCAGGGATGACTGGTTTCCTATAGGCTTTACTAACTATCTATACCCTCATGTTTTCCATTGTTACCTAGCCTTAATTCATTCATGGCACGAGGACATGCCATACCTTCAGTTTGAGGGAGGGAGTCTCGATTTATATGGTCTTCATAAGCATGAATTATTACTTGTAGCAGAATTGTATGTATTAATAAATCTTAAATAATATGAAGTTGTTTTGACCATCTCATAACATAACTTTTTTTTTAAGTTCTAGTTTTCATGTAGTAATACATATTGCTTCATTTTGCTGAATGATTTCCTATACACTATTAATGATCAAGTAGAGTTTTTGAATAAATGAAAGACCACTTCTGATTCATTCATGACACGAGGACATGCTATACCTTTGGTCTGGGGGTATGTTGGGCCTCGAAATTGTCTTTTATAATGATGTTATTTACATTAATTTCCTGGGCTATTTACCGAAATCCAATACATTTATCTTTAATTTGTCTACCTTTTACTATGTTTTCATCAATTATAACTTATAAATGTAAAAGAATCTCAATTCATCATTTTTGATGTATTATTGCATTTAGTGCGCATTTCGGTACTCCATCCGACACTTCTTCTAGTATTCCTACATTATGCTTAATGATAAATCCATTGACTCATTAAAATTTCTTGTGTTTCTTATTATTAAGATATATATATATATATATACTCCCCAATTACATTTCAATGTCTCTTGAAGAAACTCTTTTAAACATTATGTACCTACTTTATAATACTCTATGAAAAAGACATATTAATATTTTATATAAATAATGTTAAAAGGCCTTTTTCTAATAAAGTAACTTTACTTTTTATAATAAATAGGAGTTTCTTTAGTTTGATATTAAAAGGTTTTACACACCAACTTTATATGTCGTAACTTTTTATCACCATTTTTTCAATGTTAAGTTTGTAACCATAGAGTATATACGAGATTATTGGGGGCTCCTCTTAAGAGATTATTATAAATTAATTCTTTAAATCCAATTCCTTCATTTAACACTTGTTTTTTAGTATTGTGTCAGCATGAATACGAGGAAGAAAGTTAATGAGTTGTAAAGAATATTAATAGCCATCTATCCATTATAAAGTTACCATTAATTTACCATGACCCATTTTAAAAGGAGGATATCAAATTTTAAATCATATGATTTCCATGTCATTGAAACAAATCATAATGAGTCATGAAGGGATCCGTTTAAAAGGTTGTTGAGCTCATATATATATATTATTTTCTCATATATCATTTATTTACATAAACACTTTTCCTTAAAGACTTTATGTTTAATATGTATTACCATTTCATGTTTTTTTACTAACGAATCTTATGTTTTTGTGCAGGCTGTGAATAATATAAACGTACGCCGTGAAGGAATGGAGTGGCACAATGGAAACGCGTAGCCACGAAATGGATAGTGATGAAGCCCAACCATAGTTAAACCAAGCACTTAGCAAATAAAATCCAGTTTTAATCAAACTTGGCACCCAACCAATACAATTCAGCCATGCATTACGCTGACTATCCAGCTTTCTCATAGCCAAATAAACAGACAGCGCACCCAACTTACTGCCCAGCTTATGATTCAGCTCACCACTCAGCTCATTAATTAAGCAACGCGTTGTTGATGACCGTGATTCCAGCCATTAAAACGTTGCATGGTTTGTAACCGACCTGCTGTCCACTCAATTGAATGATGAAGAACCTCCCAATCTAGAAGGATCTCCATCACGCTATTTTCACCCAACACCAAGTTGTTCGTTATCTACACATTCAATGGAGTTGGGGGTTGTCTAAAGCTGTTCGTTAATAGGGTTTAATGTGTTGTAAATCATGTCTGAACCCTTCACTCTTGGTTGTTTGGTCTGTAAAATTTCAAGAGACGAAGATTTTCTATGCTAGGCATTTAGGCTTAAGGAATATAAATGATATATAAATTCCTGAGTGAATGGATTTATCATTAAACCTAATGTAGGAATACCAGAAGAAGTGTCGAATGGAGTACCGAAATGCACACTAAATGCAATAATACATCAAAAATGATGAATTGAGCTTCTTTTACATTTATAAGTTATAATTGATGAAAACATAGTAAAAGGTAGACAAATTAAATAGAAATGTATTAGATTTCGATAAATAGGCCAGGAAATTAATGTAAATAACATCATTATAAAAGACAATTTCGAGGCCCAATAGTCCTCAAAGGTAGGGGGAAATAAAATTTTATTAACATTCAAACAAAAGAAAAAAAGTTTAAATGCTTCTTTTTAATAATGAAGAATATTCCTTCATAAGAAATAATTTTTTTTAGCACATTGGTTACCTAGGCGTTCTAAGACACAAGCCTGGAAGGAGGTGACCCTGTCTCCTTCCTCATCGGTGCTCTTAACCTGCAAAAAACACATAGCTGCAATCAAAACAACTTTTAAAAATATTAGTGTAAAAAAGTTTAAACATTAAGTTTTTCTTACATTATGCGAGTTGCAGAGAGGGCCAGGGGTTGGCTCCTTCAAGGTTACCCTTATCCATCCTTTTCCTACACAAAAACCACCAACAAGTATCAGTTACAGTAAAAACATTAAAATAAACCTTTTAATAAAATCTTATAGCTTTAACAATCGAATTTTTACTTGGTGAAGGGAAGCATCGAAGCCGGAGTTGGTAGCTGAGGCTTTTGAAAGTGTAACAACATGTTGTAGGAGGACATGGAAGCCATCAAAAATGCAGGAACACATTGGGAAGAAATTAGTCACAATGCCATTAAAACCGTATCAATCTTTTACTCAAGAAAACCCTAACAATTCTCCATTAGCATAGAAAATCTTCGTCTCTTGAAATTTTACAGACCAAACAACCAAGAGTGAAGAGTTCAGACATGATTTACAACACATTAAACCCTATTAATCCCTTTGCATAATGGTGTACAACTAGGAGACCGAGATGATATCTCAAATCCAACGTGGAAATCCTAGAGGCGTTGTTAATGCGTACCCAAGACAACGCTTTTAAGTCCCAAGTCAACCAAGGTACGGTTCATTAACTCATGGCCAGATCTAATGATGGTCTATAATCATTGCATTGGCCCATTGTTTTACAAACTATGGTATATACCCGTATCACATAATAACCATTTCCATTTAAACATACAACCATATAACCCAACGACCATTTTATTAACATTTCAAACCATGGCATAACACCATAACAACGTTTATTAATCAACCTTACTCTACACTCTTCGCACCTTAGGACCAAGGTCCTTTCTAATGTTAAAATATACATTGTGCTTTAGGACTATGGTAAGTCATGTAGTCCTCACAAACCTTATTACATTTGCAAGGTGGGATTCAAGACTATGGTCTAGTCTCCCAAGTCTTGAGGCTAAGTAAGGCCCGAGTAAAACAAGACAAAAAACCAAAGCAAGTATTTTAAACATCACCTTTGGGGTGTGGCTATATAAACACAATGTTTAAAACTCTATTATTACTGTAGCTAGTGAAACCTGACATTAGCAGCGTAATCATGTAAGCAACTTTACATAACATCATTAATTAAACTCAAAAGTAATAATGCTAGTTTTGTATGAAACGTTTCTAGTAAAACGAAAGTATACTTTTTTTTACGATTTTTTAGGTGTGTGACGGAATGGTATTAGAGCATGGTTGCAACACTAGAGCTGAACCGGATCAACACTAAAACTGCTAAAGAAACCAGAAAACTAATTTTACTTTATTTTTTGGTTTGATTCTCTTTCAAAACATGAAGAGAAGGATAACTTTATTTTTGCATGAAAAACTTGGCAGAAGTAGGGATGTCTATAGAAGAAAAGTCTCACCCTAGAGATCCTATAAATAATGAAGAGGGTAATATAAGGGATGGTGAGGTCTGAGTAAAACTGAATGAAATTCAAGATAATAAATATGAATTGCAAAGAACTCTTAAGGAACTAAGATCAGAGTTAAAAAGAGTTAATGAGGATAATGAAGGAATCCTGAAAGCTCAAGAGGAAATGAATAATATTTTACTAGCTAAAATAAATAATGATGAAAAAGAGAAAAGCAAAGAACTTGAACATAATATGCAAAAACTTACACCGTACAAATGTAATGGGAGGGAACTGAAATTTTTGAGTCATAGGGCTGAAACTTCCAATGAGGAATCAATCAAACATCATGCAGAAAAATAACAAGATTCCAGTGAAAGTAGTGATGATAGTAAAAAGAAAAATAAGTACAAACCATATGAAGAAATCTCTGGGTATTTTAAAAATATTAAATCGCCAATGTTTAACTATTATATTGAAAAAGGAGAAGAGGAAGAAGCTTGGTTGTCGAGGATGAAGAAATACTTCTGAATCTATAATTACTCTAGCGAACTGAAAGAAAAAATGGCTATATATAACTTAACTAGAAAAGAGGACATATGGTGGCAGGATATAAAGAAAGTAAAGTTAATAAAGAAAATATATCTAACGTATATTAAGCCTTTAAAAAACATTTTAAACTAAAATATCTTTGAGAACAGTTTTACGAAGAGAAGTCTAAGGAATTTTATGAGTTAAGACTAGGAGCTATGAATATGAAAGATATCTATAGTAAATTCCTGAGTCGACTTCGTTACGTACCATATATAATAGATGAAATGTTACCAGAAATACTCATCTAGTGCGGACAGAAGTTGTTTCCCTAGCCTGAAACATTCAGTACTAGAACAAAACAATCACAACATAAAATAACTTTCCCTAGGATGGCATAAACTTCTTGAATAAAATACTCTTTTTACCTTCCACATGCTGCAAAGTTTTGTCTTTGGAGTGCTTGATTCAAGCATATTTCTTGCAAGATACACAACAAAAACACAAACCAATTCATAGTAACAAGTTAGTCTATGATCTTATGTCAAGGACCAAGGAATTCAACAATAAACACAATGATAATAAAAAACATAAATTTTTATGGGAAAGAAACATTTATTTGCATTAAAACATGAAGAGAGAGAGCATACAACCTAATCCTTGGTGTTGAGAAACCCTTCTCAAATGAACCTTGTCTCAAAGCCTCAAGATAGCCTACAAATTGCTCACTAGTCTTAGCTGAATTTGGCCAAAGTTTAGATGCAATAACATAATCTTCCTCCGTTTACCCATGAGGGGTAAGTTAGTATATAAAGGTATTAGAGGATAGGATAGGTTGAGGATATCATGGGAGAGGTGGAAGGAGGATGCTACAATGGGTCATCTCGAGCTCCAAGCAGTCATGGACCATAGGGATGAGACTCCACGAAGGCTATCTTTGAGAAGCCTATCGAATCTTCCTTTTTTTCCTTTATAACTCGAGCACCGCTCATTGCCTAAGGGGAAAGAGAGTTACCAAGTGAGCACCGCACACTGTACATGAGTGACAAGCAGTGGCACCGCTTTCTGCTCTCAGCAAAAGGCTGTTACTGATATAGGTACTGCACGTTGACCATAAGGAAAGTGCGGTGGTTCCCAAAGGTATGAAAATATTGCTCCTTGCCCATTTTCAACTTCAAAACTTAAGGATTTAAGGAAAATACTAATATTTTGAACTCATGACATGATGTTGACAAGAATCAGGTATAAAATAATGCCCCCCCAAAGCATGAGGATTGAGGGTAAGGATAGGAAAAGGCTTTGTAGGAACAAGTTATCACTTCGAGGCAATAATCCAATGGTCTGAAATCTTCAACCACCAGGGTCATTCTGCGGTACATTTACACTTTGATACATGTCCATATGACTAACAACATGGATTTTGACCAATACAATGCAGATCCATGTGCAATATAAACAATCATGGCTACTAGAATACAGCATAAATCCATATGAAGAAGACTCAAACTTAGACATATCTACTAGACATACAATGTAGATATATGTCATACAGCACAAATTTGAGCACAACCACGAACATACAAATGTGGATGGATGCTATAACTCATATAAATACTCCATTGTAACCTGGGGAAAGCAATGAGAACTTATCATACACCCAGGTTGTTCGTCTCATCTTCAACAAAGTACAATTCTATCCATGAGAATAAATGTCTTGAAGTCAAACATGGTAGAAACCACTTGATTACCGACCAATAATCAAAATCGTTAACAAGTGAGAGGGATATAACCATTAATGTCGATGATTCCCAAGGTACTCGAGTACATTCCTCTGAATGTGAATAGATGATCTGATGTCAAACACTCAACTGACTCTTTCAATCAAAGGTAAATGATGTAAACCTATTGTCGAAAGCAAGGAAATTTGTCATTGATGCATACATATTTCAAGGTATTGCTTTGTTTCTAAGACTAATTCTTGGAAGATGAGTTGAAGTCGACAGGAATAGTCTCTTTGAAGGAGGGCCATGATGAATACCACATCAATGACATGAAACTAGGAAAAAAGTTATGGAATCTGAGTATGAAGTAATCATAGGAGTGATTCAAAGGTAACTGACACAAAGGTGGTGTTGACTGCAGAGTAAAACTCTCAACACAAATTTCCTTTGAACATCAGGCTGCACTATCGAAGACTTGGCTACATTAACTTGACAAGGAAGATACAGTTCAAAGAGTGATTTTTTCAAGGATGACATGCTGCCACTGTTTATAACCCAAAAGAGAGAAATTATTCCTTATGCTTCTTATTAAGTTTTAACGAGTCCATGAAATTCAACTCGATCCTCTCTTCATTTTTGACAAGATTGAAGAGGGGAGAGAATAATGCTTGATATGCACTGCTTCATGGATTTTATAAGACTGATCTAGTAGATGCCCGTTGGTGTTTTCATATTTTTAAGAGTCTAAAAACTCCGAATAAGACTCTAGGGGGGTTTTTTTTTGTACAATTTAGTCTCTTGAGGCCGAAAAGTATAAAAAAATCCACAGAAGAACTCTCTTAGCTCTCGAAGGACTAAGGTATACTTTTTTCGTACTTAGTCGATAAGGTACGAAAAAGGGGTAAACTAATACCACACCGACACACCTTCAAAAGAAACATATATCCTAAGTTTAAGAAGTGTGAAGGAAGGAAAGATCAGTCGGAAATATCCATTTGATTACAAGAAATGGGGCTTACAACAGTAAACTCGATGCTTTGTTGTTTAGGTTTTGCGAGCATGACAAAGACATCAAGTACACTCGGAATCTTTTTCATGTTTGGTTCCAAAGCATGAAATAGAGAAAAATAAGCTCATATCGGTTGTTCCTTTTTCGTAAATTTAGTCCCTCGGGTCGGGAAAAGAGATAAACCTATGCTTGAAGATACTCTTCTCAATTCCACAGAAAAGAGAGTATTCCTTTCGCACGTAAATAATATACATGGTCCAAGAAATAGATAACTTACCACCAATGTAGATGATCGTTCACTTATTCTTAATGAGTCTGAACGAACAATTTTATTTGACATTCTAATCTATTTCAGGGAGTCAAACCAGGGCCTAAAGAAAACTCCATAAGTGTTAGGAGCCTTATAATCAGGTGTAGCTCATAAAAAATATGCAAAATGAGGTTCATTTTGTCATGAAAAACAACTAGGAAGGCTCCCGCAAACCTAACACAACTGTTTGGGTACTAGAAAGACAATAAAGTGTTCTAAGCTAGGATATCCATGAGAAGGAGGCCCTATCCACAAAATAACAATGATGTGTACGAGGTAAAAGTG
Organism: Pseudotsuga menziesii; assembly: GCA_001517045.1. Lineage (NCBI taxonomy): Eukaryota > Viridiplantae > Streptophyta > Pinopsida > Pinales > Pinaceae > Pseudotsuga > Pseudotsuga menziesii. Next base: position 217,376 of record LPNX010366569.1, on the reverse strand, counting down.
GTTTTAGACCATAGTCCATGGACGAAAAAGTGATCCTAAGGTTTAGAGATGGATAAGGTATAAGTACAGAATATGCAAAGAAGACCAAATCCTACCCTATATACAACGGAAAGCAACTTTTCGATGATCTAGGACTTGTTACAACTAGCAAAAAGACCATGGTATTAGTCCATACATTAAAAGTTTATTTTAAACTATAGACAATGGGTAAAATTTTGAAATTTTTATTATAAATAGTTCAAAAACCCAAAATAGACATACCATTTGGAAAAATTACTATATTTGGCAATTTTTACCTTTAGTATTCAGTTTATCACAATGGATAAACTGCTGGACCAATTCCGATTCTGCAAGTTGCAGGTTGGCTATATCTCCTTTCTCCTCCTTTCAATCCATTCAATTTTTATTTTTAGTGTAAAATTGTATGTTTTTATGCGTTCCCTAAGAGCCTCATGTAGCATTCATGGGTCATCTTAATAACAGTTGAGAATACGCTTTTTATTTGCGGGTTGATGCACTGCATCCCGCGTATGCTTCGCGCTATGCTGAAACCACAGTTGTGAATACTACGTGACCTCTAAAAATTTTAAAATGCACCTATACAACAGAATTTTGATAGATTCTAATGGTTGGATGTGTGCATTGGATAGGAACAAAATGGTCTTACAAGGGATAGAGAGGGAACATGAAGACATGGACCAAGAGGCAATGCGAGATGCCCCAACCGTACAAGCATTACAATGAATTAGCTTGCTAAAATTCTATTGCACATCCAATATGATAGCACAAGTCCATCTATTGGAGACTCTAGTAGACTACAGGGACCATGAGCTCGAACTTTTTGACCTCCAGGGAGAGGCTTTGGAACTTACAATAGATGTTATTTATTTCATCACATGACTTTCTCGTAGAGGCATACCTGTAAACCTTTAGGGAACTGGTAGGGGTGGTGACCATATAAGCATGCAAGATTACAATGATACGTATTGCCTACCTAGTACACAGGAGTCGAGAGCATGTGTTCCAATCTCGAAGATAACTAGCTTCCCAATGAAATTGATGGTAAGCATGGTAGCTAGGGTTGCTGGTTCTTCTGCGTTACACTTGGCCACATAGACCCACATGTGGGTTGCAGCAAAAATTATGTGGGGAATGTTGTTTGACTGGTGTTCAGGAATGATCTCGATAATGAAATAACAACTTTCTGATTGCAAGAGGGGGTGAAGAAAGAAATTTGGATATGTTATCATCTTGGTAGTGTTTTTCTTCGAGAGGGTTCCTTCCCTCAGCCCTACAGTACCATTACCACCGCTCTCAACCCGTTATCCTAGACTTACAAGATGGGGAGACATATTTATCTGTCAAGGTCATGAAGGTGGGGTCCAAAGTGGTTATGATGTTGATTTCTATACCTGGTGAGAAAGACAAGTGCATTCTCCCAAGCAGTTTTCATATGTCAGACTAGATTTCTGAGGAGATCCTGAACTCATCCTCCCTCAACAGGAGGCATGGGGAGAGATAGGTATGTTTTCTATTTTTATATTATTTGTTTTTATGAGTTTTTAATCATAAAATTATATATACATATGTATAAGAGCTTGACCCTTCTTTATATTTTATATCTAGATGTTTGGCTCAGTGTGCCCCGATGGATATCCTAGGACATTCGTGCAGCTTGTATAGGGTCGGGATGACAGTTTACTATGTGTAATTGAGGGGAAGCTAGCCAAGCTTACCCAATATTTCCCTACACTATCGATGGATCAAATCCGTATGATCATGCAGGAGTATGTTGTTGGGGTTCCTTCGACCTGGATATGCCTTCTCAGAAGGGTGGCTAGGGTCATTCTCCATTATAGGTAGGCTAAGGACCAGGCCTAGACCTAGGCATATTTGGATTATGATCCCATTTTNACACACACACACACACACACACACACACACACACACACACACACATATATATATATATTATTGGTTATGTACATGTGTCTCAAATGTGTTAGTTATATTTATTTTGTAATATGTGTGTTAAGTGCCAATCCAGTATGTAATTCGCATATGCATCAGTAATTTTGTTTTCATTTCTTGAAATGTGATTGAATAAAATATACTAAAAGTTTCTTTCGAGTAATCTAACACGTAAAAACTGATGCAGTAAGTTAGGTTTTCGCACCTGATAATCACCATTGAGTTGGGAAACTACTAACTGAGAGTCAAGTCTGACTTCTAGATAGGTAATTCCACATAGTGTAGAATCCCATAACAAATCAATAATTGCATTGTACTCAGCCATATTATTAGTCACAGGACCCAAGCAGACGTCACCAAAGGAAACTAGTTGTCTTGAGAGTGAAAAGATAACCCAGGCGGCTGAATCCAAATTACAAGTATGGAAGCTAGCACCATCAACAAAACCTATGAACCACTCAAACGACATCTGAAACAACCAACAGACTCTATAAGAAACACTAACCAGTTAACGATCTATTGTACATAAAAATACAAGAACAAGTACCATGCCTAGGCGTAGTACTTCTTCAGGTAGAGCCCATTTCTAGGCTTCAGAAACTTATTTACATCATAATCAGTTAATTCATAAGCTCCCTTTTTCAAAACATTTGACACCCCATAGGGACCTAACCACATCGACTTAAATTTTCCTACCCCCAAGGGTTCCTTCTCTTGATCCCAAAGAAAAACAAGTTCTCCCTCGGAGAAAAATCTTAGTTTGATAGATTTTTCATATTGGTTCTTGACCCTATTCTTGTGAGACTCATTTGTAGTCAACACATCTCAGCGTTGTTTAACCAGGTTCTCTAGGTGAATCAAACGTTCTTCCATATCCGTAGTATCAGGAAGCACATGAATAACAATATTAAAGGATGGAATCTCACACTCAATCGATGTGACTGCTTCCACTCTGTGGACGAGTTGGAATGGTGAGAAACCACTAGCAGTATTGACATTAGTCAGGTATGCCCAAAGTGCAAGGTACAACATGATGTTCCAATTTGATCGACTCACATTAATGATGCGCTTTAGAATGGTTTTCAAGGTTTTGTTAACTTCCTCTACTTGTCCATTCTCCTAAGGGTAAAAGGAAGATGAATGATCTTGCTTGAACCCTGGCATGTTGGTCAACTTGGTCATCACGTTGTTCTGAAAGAAACTGCCATGGTTAGTGACAATCTATTTTGGTATACCAAAGCAATCATTTATTTGGTTGAATACAAAGTAAGTTGTAGATAAGGGCACTTCAGGCTCATGACGAGAAGGAAGGACCAAGGATCAGTTCTATCGACAACCCTCATGATAGACTTCCCTACACTCGTAGAACCTCAACCCTCATGATAGACTTCCCTACACTCGTAGAACCTAGTTGGTTTTGCCTAATCTATCAAAGGTACCATGGACTCATTAGTCTCCAAATGACCCTTCTGAGTAAAATTGAGTTACTCAATTGTAACCAACTTCCCTTCGTGTGGAAACACTACAACTTGGAGAACGGTCAAGGCAATCACACACATAGATTAAGTCCAACTTCTCCCCAACAACAAGTTATAATCCAATTGGGCATCGATCACTTCCACCTCAGCAAAAACTGCTTTCCCTACCAACTTTATTTTGAAATATGGTAGGATACCATGGGGACAGAAAGATCTTCCATTAAAAGCAATAAGTAGAGTGTTCGATGGAATTAGCTCTAGGGATCCTAAGGCTTTCCAACAAGACATCGACATTACGTGCATGGAAATACCTTCATCAACCACTGTACATCCAATGGTTTTATCTCCATGGAGAACATCAATTGACAAAGCCAGATGGTATGGCAGGCATATTTTAACATCGGAAAGATTAAATTTTTCCAACAGGCTCGATGAATCCATGCTACCTATGGATGCTAAAATGGAATACCGCTGAGAACGACAACTCTGTAACACCTCCAATTCTGACATCGCACAAGGAGTTTGAGCTAAGTATTCAAGGATGGAGTAGTTAGAAGAAGCCCTATAATTAGGGTTGTGAAATTCTTTCTTAAAGACACATTTCAGTATCTTGGGCATTGGATCAGCTGGTTTTTCAATGGTGACAAGGTTTGAAGATTCAGCAATAGCCTTACCCTTCTCCAGAGCCTTTGATTCATAATTCTTATTTCTTGTTTGGATTAAAGTGTTGGATCATACCATATTGATATAATTTTGATCAGGATGAGCAATAGAAGTTCCCTAGAAACATTCAAAACAGAACCTGCATTCTGTCCTTGGGGAAAAGGATCCTTTAGGACAACCGGCTGTTGATTCTTCAACAACTTTTTATCATTTTTCATAAAAGGGAATTTATAAGTAAGGTGGTTTCCCTAGCACAACTTACAAGGAAACTTGACCTTTTTCTTATTTTTTCCCCCCCATCAGCATTGTTTGTAGGATTTTGCTTGTTTTGGTTAACCTCACCCTTCTTCCCTTTCTTTTTTTTCCCACCGAGATGTTGATTTCCCTTCTGAGAAGAATGTGCAGAAACATTTTCATTTTGTGGTGAGGGGGAGGTAGCCTAAGCCGTAGATTTCTTCACTAACAACTCATGGATTTTCTTATCCAGTGATTCTAAATTAGGAGAACTAACTGAACCAACCATGCCATCAGCATGGGGTCGATGATTGGGTTTCTCTTGATCGTTTGTAGACCTTGGCACCTCGGGTATGATTTCATACAAAATCCCAGACCGAGCATATATCAAGTCTCACTACTCAGCTCTGAGGATAAATTCTTCTTCCGTGGTCCCCCCCGAAGTGGATACGTCCTTAGAAATGTAAGGTAGTAAAGATTTTAAGAAGCACTCTAATAAAAACTTGGGAGGTATAGTGTCTTTAATAAGCCTCTTTCCTCTTCGCCACTCTTGAATATGATCAGAAATATGTGTGTCCTTGTTTTGTCGAAAAGTTGAAAACAAATCTATGCCGACATCATAATAGACAGGAAGCTGAAACTGGTTAAGGAACACGGTTGCTAAATCCAAAAAACTATCATATGCAGCGATGGGAAGTTCTATGTACCATTTTTCTACCACATGAGTCAATGTTCTCTAAAAAATCTTCAACTGAATGGAGTCATCGTTCAGTGAGTTCGAAGAGTGCCAAAGGTGAAAATTAGTAATGTGCGCACCTGGATATTCACCAGCTTTTCCTTCAAACTTAGGAATTTCTGATGGAAATTTAATAGGTACATGTGTCCATGCCACTTTGTATCACACAGGGTCATTCATTAGCTTTAACAAATCTAACAAGTTTAACGTTTCCAGGAAAGGGAATTTGGGCTGAACCGGGGTTAAATAATGAGTTTGGGGTGTGGAATTAACTACCCCTTGACTCCCAAACAAAAAGGCGGGGTTTCCTCCAACCACTAGTTGTGAATTGGTTGCAACATTCTGGAAAGGATTCCACATGAAAGCCAGTGGATTACTAGTTTGTGGTGCATTACATGTGGTTTGACCTACTCGAGATGAAATTGGAATTTGAAACATAGAAGCAGGAATCCCTCCACTAAAAAATGAAAAGGGGGACCTCATGAAAGGAGATAGAACTTGACTAAGTGTCTAAAAATTATCACCCATGAAGGAATTTGTTTGCAGACGACATGCCTATGTATGCAGGTTTAGGACCTACATCAGGAGTGGATGGAGGAATATGTCCTCCATTCCACGGAAAACTATGCACCAACGAAGTGGACCCACTTGGACCACTTTGATCAGTTTGCATGAAAGAAGGAGAAGTAAATGGTGCACAGGGAATCCCAATGACCACCCCACTAGAATGACATGCCATACTAGAAGGTGTTGAGGGTTGAACCACTCAAGGACTTGGTGAAAGAGGTGCAATGGATGCACTAGGTCTAGGAGCACTCACCGGGGGAGGTGAGACTCCACCAGCCAAAACGGCTGAAGTCAGGGTAGACATACCCTTTCCTGAGCTAGAAATAACTTTGATCAAAGGAACACCAGAACCAAGTGAACTAAATGGGAGTACCTAGACTATCACATGATCGTTCAGATCAGTCAGAGGTGGATTAAAGTTTCTTGCAAACTCATCATTCTGAAATTCTTCGATCTCTACTGTTGATGTTTCTTCTTGATTAAGTTTGAATTCTGGTTCACCAGGAACTTCTGTAACACCAGTCAGTTGAAAGGAACCGTCTCTATCAATTATGCACCTTTGAGGTGGCAGTGGAAGCTCCACTGTAGGATATGGAGGAAGGTTTTTGCAAGCTTCTAGACCAACGAAGAGGTTGGTCCTCCACAACTATAAATTTGACTCACACACCTAAAGGCCAACACAAAACAAACAAGCCAAACAACACTGACTAAAAATGTCCTAAGTAACATAGACACACTAGATAGAAGATACACCTTCCAAAGGAAATACTGTGATGATTAGGGCCCAAGTCCAACTAGTGAAGATCGAAGGATGGTTACTTAGCGTCTCGTGAAAATGTTTCTGGGTGCAAGTGCTGGAATCACCTAACCTCCCTCCCAAATTGTCTATCAAGGTTACCTTTCAAGTCCCTCATAGGTGTACTGGAAATATCCTTCCAATACCACCTATCTAAGATCCTAGTGTCTAGAGACTAAGGCTACCAAATCTACACCGAGAGTGCGACAGAACCATCGCAAGCCTGATCCTTATGCATGGGCAGGGTAGCTGAGCCTGAAACCCTATCAACATTGGCACCACACAGGGTCCACAAGGTGGTATTTACAAGATCCCCAAATGCATAAAAATCCTAGTGGACGATCGAACAAGGAAGCGAAGGGTTATCTCCTCAACTGACCTCTCACGTGGCCTTGTGCTTAACTCCTATGTGAGAGGAGATTTCTGGATTGTCTCTTGTAGAAGAGGATTTACTTAATGAAAATCCACTTTGTTTGAAATCAAATTCTTTTGGACAGTTTAAACTCCTAGTCCAAAACCTAGCCTAATCTAGTTGATGTATGAACCTAAAAAAAGATACTTACTAATAAATTTTAATTAAGCGTTCTTTTTAATGGACTATATTAGTCAAAGGTAGTGGAATGAGACTGAATGGTGTTATAGACTCAACAAAGTGAAAGAAAATTATGTATAAAAATTTAAAATGAATGCAACTTCAAATGCAAATTTTTCCTTTATGTTTCTTTGCAAATGAAAGCTAATGAAATTTTTAAACAATATGAGGAACTACAAGACTTACAACTTTTTTATTTTTCTGAAAAAATAGTGAAAAGAACAACTAATGAAAAATGCAACAAAAATTCTTTTTGTCTTTCCTTTTTCAAATAATTCAAAAGTTATATGAAACTAAATGCATTATGAGGAAATTAACAATATGATCATATAAAGTGTAAATGATGGAAGTCAAACCCTACAGTAACATTCTTCAACCAACAGGAAAATATTACTCAAACCCTAGACTTGGCAGAACTATCGACTTGCAAGGACCAATAGATCTAAAAAATGGAAAGAATGACTCACTCAAACTACTAGAAAAGAAGCCTCAAGTATATCAGTGTCTCAAAGGACCGATCAATGACCAAAAAAACACAAGAACTTAGACAAAGAAACCAAGGAAGAAGGACCCAACACATTCGCACACGAATAAATCAAACCAAACTTACTCAAAAAACTTGAATTAACAAGCAAGCGGTGAAATGTATACACCCTGAGTTAGAGTATCATGCTAAATAAGAACCTTATCAGACTCTTGAAGGATCGAAAAATGAAGGATAAGAAAAACCTTATTGACTGGCAAACACCTACAGGAAATTCGTGATTGTCATAACAGTAGCCCACGTACCATACATGACTGTTACTAAAGCAACCCACGTATACAACTGATAATTCACGATTGTATATACTGACAGGTCACGAATACTGTCAAAAGTTTTCAAAGAGAAAAATGAATGACACAAATTTTCTGAGCATGAAGCACTGACAGCCGAAGGAAAAAATTGAACAAATCACTAACAGAATCAATCAGAGAAAAACTGACAGAAACCAAAATAAAGGACCCACAATAGGTTGGACTCCCCAATGGAGTCGCCAGTTATATTGTTCAGGAGAATACAACCTTATAAACTAGTGTTTCTCTGGGTTACCAACATACTAAATATACTTGCATAAATTCATACATTAAATAATTTGACGGAGAAATAAGGAAGAAATTAGGTGTACCTTGCTTATGATGGTTGATCCTATCTTTCTTGTTCAATCCAAAATTGCTCCAATAGCTTCTAGGGAATATCGAATACCTACAAAGAGCAATACCTTTCCTGCAATATCTTTTATATTATATAGATGATTAATGAAATAAAATGCTTGCAATGAAATAACAAGACAATTCATAAATCACAATACATAAGAGTACAAAGACACATACTAGAAGAAAGAATCTCTTTATTGATAAACAAGTGATGGAATATTACAACTAGTATCTAAAACAAGTGCTCCACTGCTAGCCAAGGACATTTGAGTTCTGCTGCTCCAAAGAAAGAATCTCTTTATTGATAAACAAGTGATGGAATATTACAACTAGTATCTAAAACAAGTGCTCCACTGCTAGCCAAGGACATTTGAGTTCTACTGCTCCAATATATCCAAAGGCAAACCACCAGCATAACTTTGCTCTAGAATTGATGATGTGTAGCCTCAACCCCTACCCTCTATTTATACATGAGGAAAGAGAAAGGTTACGAAGGTTGAAATGGTTGGGGAAATTGGGATAGTATTGATTAAGATCCCAACTGTCCTCGACTAAACTTTTTTATATTTTTAATTTTGGATTAAGGCATTCACGACTATTAATACTAGTAGGTCGTGCATGATACGCAACTTTCATAATGGCAACCCGTGAATTCCAACCCTGATCATGTATACGCGGGTTGCAATGCCAATACTCGCGAATGATATGCGAGTTACAATGGAAATAGTCACGGATTCACCCTAATGACCATATAAAAAATAGGTTAGGCTGGAAAGAGGATGATGCATCAAAGGTCATGCACATCTATAGTGCTTTTTCCACTTCTATCCATTTTTACCTTTTGTGTAGCGACACATTGAGTGTCGGTACTCAAACGAAGAAGTGCCATTTCATAGAATAATAGAGGATGGTGTGATTAATAATTAGCCCACACGTGATCAACATCCAGGAAAGGAATGACGCAGAGCACTAGTGTTTAGCAACATAGTACAAGTTGACAAACGAATCATTTTATGCCATTATTGATGAATGGCTTCTAGAATGGAAGGTTTCGGTTAGCATTGATGAGTTTTCAGACACAGACAAGGGATTACCACCGGACATTCCAGTTGAGCATGCGTAAGCGGTCTCTGATGAGGATTCACAAGAGGAATCATTCGTGACTATGGTAGATACACAGTTGGAGAGGCAACAAGAAGAGGGCAAACAAAGCATAGATTTGAAAAAGGAGAAGGGAGTAGTACAACTAATATTTCAGATGAGAAGGTACGCAAGATACTAGTTGCAATTACTACAATGACTAGTGAGATTCAAGCGTAAGTAAAGCAACATGAAATGGAGTATTTTCACTAGGTGAAGGGATTGTTGCAATATTTGAGGAATGTTGTACTAGAAAAAAGGGTGCAAGAGAAATATTTGTTGCAAAGGGAAGCCAAAGTAAGTATTGACAAGAAAGTGAGGATGATCAAGATTTCCTCGCAAGTACTAACGATAGGGGATGAATATGTCGACGCTACCCTGCATAAATATGACTTAATTGGCCTTAACATCAATAAGATTTCGATGAATATGATTCTCGGACTCCATAATGAAGCGACCCACGAGATCCAGGATCACGAGGTGATAGTGCATGACCAATTCATTTAGTCGCGCGAGCACTAACAAAGGCAGAAGCATAGATAGAGTTGATGAAGACGATGTAAGAGGTGGTGATGAACGAAAAGACCAAAGATTTTGAGGATAGGAAAATCCTGGAGAAAGCAATTTCAATTGCATGTGAATACATCCCGGACATTACTCCATAAATGTTCGCAGAAGCCCAAGTGTTGCGACTAGGAAAAATAGTCTCTAACTTGAAGAAAGAGAATAAGGAATTGCAAGCATGAGAATTACCCAATACACCACTGAAGGAACTAGTAGAGTGAAGGAGTACAATAGAAGAAGAGGCAACACATCTATAAGAGATGGAAAAAACTAGCCAATCAAAGGCAAAGGAAACAACACAATTTTGGATGAGTGTGGTCCAAGACAAACAGTTGCATTAGTTGGGTATGCAACTTAGCGAGGCAAAAGCGCAGCTAACAACACTGAGGGGATCATTCAAGACGATTCCCCAAATTTTGTAGGTGACCGATGCAACCAAGCTGAAAGAGCTGGAGCAACAAGTCAACAAGGAAGGTATTCTCTCGCCATAGTCATCAACACATATGGTCACACCACCATTACCGAGTCATCATCGTCATTGTTTCCATAGTCCTCATGTTGTCGATCATTGAATAGTGCCATCTATTTGTCATCGAAAGTTTCTACAGAGCCAGACCTGTTTCATGTTGGGTGTAGGCCTAGTCCTCATCTAGGTCTTCATCCTATCCATGAGTAAGCCCTCGCGTATGTACAAACCAGTACCATTCATTACATTTCCACTACAATCACCTGCGTCTCCTACCGTCATCTCGCCATATCCAGATCATCTCATCATCATACACAGACCACAACCCAAATGCATATCACAGACCACCTATGTTATATCAACATAGGAGCACGCGAGGACTTTTACTTCACCAAGACAAAATGCATCTTCCACTATGTTAGAATCACCTAGGAGCACACCAAGTGCATTACGTCTATCCACAGTCATCTCACTTTCTACCAACATAAGAGCACACTAGGACTTTTACGTCACCAAGACAACCTGTGTCTTCCACAATGTGAGAATCACCTGGACACACCAAGTGCCTTGTGACCGATCATCTCTAACATGGGAACACACAGAAGTACTAATTACATCCTAACAACCTATGTACCATGCCAAGACTTTTACGTTCCAGGACAACCTCAAGGAATTATTACATATAAGGAAAACCTGTGTACCACGCTAGGACTTTTACATCCAAATATCACCTTCCAAGACTTATTACTTCCGAACAACCTGCATACCACGCCATGACTTTTACATTCAAGGACAACCTACATGACTGATTACATCTGAAAAACCTATGTACCACGCCAGGAATTTTACGTTCCAGGAAAACCCATACCGAGACTAAGTTACATCCAAGTTTAACCTACATACCACGCCAAGATTGATTACGTCTTAGGACAACCCACAGGACTGATTACATCCGAAAAACCTTTGTACCACACCAGGACTTTTATGTTCAGCTAGGATTCTTCTAGGATTTTCAAGCATGAAACCCAATTGCAGCTACTACTACAATTGCAATTGCAGCTAGGTTTCCTGGAGACACGGTGACAAAAGAAATAAATTCAGAAGAATAAAAGAATCATGATATGACCAAACCATAGAAAGCAGTAGATCCACCTCAAGAAATGAATACCATCTTGGGAACAGGATATCGTCCAAGATGAAGAAAAGTATGACAAGAATTTTAATTAAAGTAAGAGGGCTCAGACACACTCCACCTATGTGGCACTATTGAGTGACATCATTGATACAAACCCTTCTAAGCTATGAAGAAGCAATCGAGAAGAAATGGAAATAGAATATGATCAAAGAGCACCAATTGATCATGGAGAATGATGTCTAAGATGCGGTTCCGAGACCTGGAGGGAAGTCTGTAGTGTGTTCCATGTGGATCTACAAGATCAAGCATGCAGCAGAGGGCATCATCAAGGGGTACAAAGCAATGTTCATAGTTTCTCTCAAAGAGAGGGAGTATATTATGGCACGACATGCCCCGTTGACTAGACACACTTCTCCAATGAAGTAGAAGTGTATATCGAGCATAGAACCACATGTGTGCATAAGGATTTGTACAAACTCGGAAGTCACCCATGAGATAGCACATACAGTTACAAGAGGAGGCTCAAGATCACCTAAAGTGATGGAGATGTCAACCTTTTCTACAAGTTTTAAGATTGAATCCTATAGAGGACAAGAAGCTCACAGATGGGTGGAAGAGGAACTTTCAACAAAGTTCAAGATAGAGGATCTTGGTATATCCAATAGAGATGACATAAATGTATACATAGTAGATCAGTAACAGAGGAAGCTACATGTCACTCCATTACATAATGTTCTGATACATAGAGTACAAAATGCAGAGGGAGGATGGTTCTTTGCTTAAGATGGAGTGACTGCAAAAGATCTCCGAGTTCAAGAATCTTGACATGGTACAATAGGATGGACAGCTTCCTGATGAACTTAGGATTTACCAAGAGTAAAGCAGGTTCCAACCTTTACTTTAAGGTTGAAGGCATAGTACTAGTATATGTCGATGACCTATTTCTAACAGGAGGGGATGAACTCATTGTAGATGAAAAGAGGATACTTTCCACTAAAATAACTAGGGATGATGCACTACTTCTTAGGCATGGAGGTGTGTTAGAGTGCGGATGGGATTTTCCTTGGTCAAGGAAAATTTGAAGAGATTTAGAATGTTGGATGGTAAGGCGATATCCACTCCTATGGTATCGAACTTGAAGCTATCGTGTGATGCTTCATTAGAGCCAGTTGATGTCATGATGTAGCATCATATGATTGGTTTATTGATGTACCTAAAGAATACGAAACGAAACATATGCTTTGCTGTGAATACCCTGAGCCATTTCTTGATGGATCAGAGACATGTTCACCTGGTTTTTTCAAAGCATGTATTTAGGTACTTAAAGGGTACAATTGAGTATGGGATCAAGTATGACACGAATCAAAAGATTAACTTGATGTTTATGTTGATTTGGATTGGGTAGGCATCACCACTAATAGGAAGAACACTTCGAGATGCTACTTTAGTTTGGGTTTTGACATGGTCTCCTAGTTTAGTAGGAAGCAATCCTACATGGAACTGAGTACAAACAAGGCAAAATATGTTGCATCTTTCTCATCTATTTGTGAGGTAGTATGGCTTCAAAATCTACTGTCTGATTTGTTTGATCCGAATTGAATTTTTTGTGACAACCAGAGTTACATGAAGTTGTCGAAGAACCCGATTTTCCATGACAAGTTGAAGCATATCGAGATCAAGTACCACTATATCCAAGATATGTTGTAGAGAGGAGTAGAGAAGCTCCAATATGTGGTGATTGATGAGCAAATAACCGATATATTGACCAAGCCACTAGCCATAGTAAAGTTTGAGTATTTCAGAGAAAGGCTTGTTGTGACCCAGAATGAGGCCCCTAGAAAGAGGGAGTGACTAGTTTTAGCATGGTCAGAGGCACAGGTTTTCTTGTTGACGTAATCAGTCATGGTGTGCTCACATGCTAGAGATGACGAGAGACTAGAAGATGCAGATGCACGAGATCTCACATGGGAAATTATAAATGTTTTCCTTGAACATAAAAGTCCTAGTGTGGTATGCAGGTTTTTTAGATGTAATCAATACGATGGGTTGTCCTCAGATGTAATCAATCTTGGTGTGGTACGTAGGCCAATGTAAGGCCACCAACTCTAGATGTTTTATCGACCTTCCATTTCTTATGACTCTTCTGCAAGTCTTTAGATCTTTTTCGCTTGTTTCCTAGTTCTGGATCCGTCGAGGACATGCTGGATTCTTCTTTGCTTTCATAGGGGGAGCTATATGGGATTTATTCTCCTTATTAGAGGCAATAGAGATCTGCTCTTATCTCTTGTTAGTTTGTATTTATCCTTCATACGGTTGAATAGTCCTGGGTCATGTTCCTTTCTGTTATTGTATTTGTAACTTTGGAATATATTCTGATGTATATTATCATTGTATAGTGTTGTACCCCCATTGAATATGTGTTTCCCTCCGTTCGGGATGTCATTATTGTCTATGGTCCTTGAGGTAAACCCTTCATTGTAAGTCATGGCAATAGCCCCCAAGATAAATAAATTAAAATGTACTTATCAGTATTCCTAGGTAGGTTGGCCCAAAATGGGTTACCTCGGTGACCTAGTTACTTGAGTAAGTCACTCAACGAAAGAATACAAATAGGGAGGCACCCTCGCTATTTGGACATACACTCACACTCTCTCAAGTGTGCATTAGGAGAGACAGGACAAGGAGGAAAGAGAGAGAGTTGCAGTCCCGACATTTTATTCTTGGGTTTTTCCATCTTTCAATATTGTCTTAGTGACATAACTATTCTGAGGAAGTTTGTTGGGTTTTTTCCTTTATGGTTTCCCCGAGGAAAATCTTTGTGTCTTGTGTCTCTTGTGTATCTTGGATATATTGTTGTGCTTGTTATTCTTTCAAATAAATATTTTAGTTGAATTAAAGTATAAAAACTAACATGATATCCTAGCAACTCTGAAACATGACACTGTGCAGCCAAAATACTACTACAATTGCAGCTATTGGAAACTAGGGTTTCATGCTTGAAAATCCTAGAAGAATATGTAGGTTTCCTAGAGATAATACAACCCAATTGTAGCTACTACTACAATTGTAGCTATTGGAAACTAGGGTTTCATGCTTCAGGCACATTTGTTGGAGTGAATCTTCTAGTTGGATCATCATCACTTGTTCTTTGGAACAATTCTCATCCTTCTTTTCTTTTTCTT
>LPNX010366569.1:144317-186547 GCA_001517045.1 Pseudotsuga menziesii | reverse complement strand
ATACTTGCATGCACCAACTAGGCTTTCATGAACAACAATTTGTATGCTCCAACTAGGGTTACCAAGGTATGAGATGGAACTAGGGTTTAGTGAGCAATCATGAAAGTTAGGAGAGGGAACTAGAAACACATGATCACCAATAATTGCATGCACCAACTAGGCTTTCATGAACACAAATTTGCATGCACCAACTAGGGTTTACTTCAACCAATTTAGGGTTTGTAGGGTACATGATGTATGTTAGTATGGTATGATGAACTAGTATCATAGGGTATTGTAGGGTATGATATGGTATATATTACACATGCATGCATGGCTTAGTGTTAAATGGTACACATTGTTAGTATGTTATGTTATGGTACATGTTATTGTATCATAGTATGGTATGATGTTAGTGTCGTAGGGTAATGTAGAGTATGTTATTGTGTGTATGTTAGAATTGTAGAGTATGCTAGCGTGTGTTACTGTGTGTAAATTAGGGTATGTTATTGTATGTTAGAATTGTATGATGTTAAAAAGTTGATGAGTCATTAAAATTGTTCCTTTAAGTATTGGAAATCCATGTAAGTTAGCACACATGCACGAACCACACATATCATTATATCACATAGGTGAACCACACATATCATGTTCCAAGACCAATTCAACCATGATATCATGTTCCAAGCTCAAGTCAACCATATATATGTATAAATTTGAACCTTGCTTTATATTATATATGTATAGCAATAATGTTGTACAAAAATTGCCATGCCACATGGCCATAATACAAAATAGTGGATCAAAAAGTACATTTGTGTGTACATATGAACAAAAAGTTACATCTATGTATGCCCCCTATACATTTTTTCTAGTTATCCCCCGTTTTACTGCCACTGCCAGAGTCTTCGGAGAAGTGTAGCTTTCTTTTGCGACTGCTCACTGGTGATCCCCATTGTTGAAAAAGAGGGATAGGTCTCATCAGTGGAGACTGCAAAAAAACCAAATTTTGTAAGTTAATTTACCAACCTTTAAAAATTATATGTACATTTGTTCAAATTCCAAAACCAAAATAACATTTCTACTTACTGTACATGAGTAAGTAATGACGGTTCCTGGTGCCTCACTAACAGCGACCCTGATTGGGTGCTCTTCTTGCACCACTTTCTCACTATCAGGCTGCATATATATATATATATATATGCCAATGTCAACAAATATACATGTACCTTGGGGGGGGAGAGGGTCACCAATTTGAGTCTCTTCAAGCACCAAATCAGAGAAATATATGTACACAAACGTACAAAGAAATCGATCTACATAAACATACCTGCTGGCTCGTTAAAGGTGGGCCACAGATTTGGTGCTCTTCATGCATCGGTGCCTCACTAGGGGCCTGCATATAAAGTAACATATCTATGTCATTTTCATATAAAATAGTGAATCAGAGACATATATACTACCTGGAAGGAAAATGATGAACTACCAAAGAAAGCAAAACATACATACTTGGCTGGGGGGAAGAGGTGGGTTGACAACAACCTCGCTTTGGTGCTCTTCAAGCACCACTGTTACAATAGGTTCCTACATAAAGTAACATATGTCAAAGCGATACAAGTTACAAAATGATTTTTCCAAAGAAAGCGAAACATAATTAAAATCATATTTCAAATAATACCGATGTCTGCGAATCTATCTCTGCATGAGAGGGAATAGGATATGATACAATATACTCATCCTGGTCAACCTGCATAAAACGTGTTGTATCAAAATTAGGATACATATTGAATGTCACAATCTATACTATAAATATGTAAATAAAGTTGACAAACTAACAAGTATAGTTCTTACCCCTATTGGTGAAGAACCAAACCCATAAGCAATATTGACAGCTGCATCAATGTTCTCAACGTTGATCGGCGGACTATGCGACTGTGGTTTGCCATGGGACACCAGCTGTATATTTGTTCACATAATTTGTTAGATAATTAAATAGAAATAAATTGCGAAACAATTGAACATTTTGACATGAAACAAAATATAATATGAAAATAATGAGTTTTACTTACAAAGCGAAGTAATCCATCGTCTCGAAAGTTAGAAGCAGGGCCATAGCATATGCCTCCACACGATGTGCAAGGGTGTGGAGTAACACGATGCTCTAAAGACTCTACATCTCCTCTGTGATCTGTAGATGGGCCCGCCTTAGAAGTGCCAACCCCTTGGTCTACATTGCCTTGGACATCAGTCCCATGCTGAAGCAATGTATCTGCCATGTCAAATAATGCCTCCTGTGTATACTCAATCACAGGAACTGCAGGAGGATGTACCCGAGGGGGTTTTGGTGTGCGTGGTGGGAGTGGCACACGGTTAGGATCTGTCCTGGCACCTTCCCTATCTTGGGGCATCCCATGACCAACACCCTGGTTTCCTAAGAGATCGAAGTAGTTAACATGTTTCCCTAGGATGAATTCTGCATACAACTTCCTAAGGAAATAAAATGGGATGTCCCTATTCCCATGGGGGTCTTCATCGAAGACCATATACCAACGATCCATCCAATTGGCCTTTATATTTGGTTCAATGCACCAGCCTATGGAAATGTGTGCTCGACTAATGGGTGGAACCAATCTAGTGCTAGGGTCCCCGAATAATGAGAATAACTGGTCTTTTGTAATTTTAAGGGCTTTGATGTCTTTATGAGTCAATCCATCGGAGTAGTATTGCCTCCTGGATTCTTTGTACAAGGTAATGTTGTACAAAGCTCCTTGGGAATCAGATATTGTGTCTATTATTGTGTCTAAGTATCGGCTAAAGACTCTCTCAAACGATCCCCCCCCTCTAATAGATGAGCTAAGGCACCTCAATGACGCCAAGCGCGCAATAATCTGTGCGTTTGTATATTGTTCCCCCTTCGGGTTTGGGTTTGGGTTTGGGTTAGGTTGTGGGTGAGATTGTTGTGGGTTAGGTTGTTGTGGGTTAGGTTGTGGGTTAGGTTGTTGTGGGTTATTAGAGGGTGGGTTTTCCACATTGTGTTCTTCGTTTGTGTTGTCTTTTAAGATTTAAGCAAAAAACTACAAGTTATTTTACTTTTAATCATTATTTGATTGAACATTCAATTTTTTTTTTAAATTTGTTTAAAATAATTACAAAAAAAATGAAATTATGGAAAAAATTAAAGAATGGAAGACTAAGTGAAAAGGATAATCTAGCATTTACCTGCCATTGGAGCAATCCACCTCGAACTCGACCTCGAAAAGCAAAAACACAAATAGCACTTGCGCTATTTCACCCTTGCGGTTTTTCGCTGTCCCGATCTTGTGCAAATGAAATTTGAGGGGCCTACGACCTCTGTTTTATTTTATTTTTTG
Source organism: Pseudotsuga menziesii (assembly GCA_001517045.1). Lineage (NCBI taxonomy): Eukaryota > Viridiplantae > Streptophyta > Pinopsida > Pinales > Pinaceae > Pseudotsuga > Pseudotsuga menziesii. The sequence continues at coordinate 183,197 of LPNX010366569.1, read as the reverse complement.
CTTTTCAATATCGCATATGCGATATATCGCACTGGCGATATATATCGCATATGCGATATTGAAAAGTAAGGAACTAATATATATAGAAATATCAAACACATTTTTTTCTAGAAGATAATATTGAAGGAATCTTTAGAAAAGTGGAATTAAATAATCTAAAAGAATTAGAAGGGAGAAGGGATTTTGTTGGGAAAGAGGAAATATAATGCAAGTTGAAGAAGTAGATCAAATTGGTTAGCGAAAGGGGATCATAATACAAAATTATTTCAAATTTATGCTAAACATATAAAAATAATTCATACATTTAGGAAGATAAAAACATGGAGGGGTTTGGAGTAATTTTTTTTGGAGAAATGTAATATGCAAGAGTAAATTGTTTTAGTAACTTCCAAGAACATTTAAGGGAAAATATTGTTGAAATATTGAATACTGTCTCTTTGTTTTTGAAAATGATGGAGGATAAGGGAAATAAGGATTTGAAAGATGATGTTACAAAGGAAGAACTCAATTTTTTCCTAATATCGCCATTCAAGAAGGAAAAGGATCCAAGCCCAGCTGGGTGGACAATAAAATTTTATTTATGTTTCTTTGAGATGATAGAAGATTCTAATAAGAATAATTAAAGAATAGGAAAGTATTGGGGGAACTATATTATATCTTTATAGAAATTATCTCAAAGAAAAATAACCCATTTCTTTGTGTAACCTCGGTATCTAAGATAATAGAACATATTTTGGCTAATGGATTAAAAAGTAAGAAACACTATATTACATGCCTTTTTATCAAGGGTAATATGTGGTATCATTTGTGTATATTTTCTAGGAACGTTGTGGAGATCCATTATTAGCCATATGTACTATGCAATGTTAACATACTACTTTCTGGAGATAATATCACTATTTTGTTATTATTTAATAGCATTGATCATTATTTCCTTTTGCACATACTGCTTTCAACTTACAAGCACTAAATATCTTATGGTATGTAAGAAACATTTATGAGTCCTCTTACATTCCTTGTTCTATCCAGATATAATTTAATTGGAAGAATTCATGATACAATACCAAATGGATTATTGTGTCTTAATAGCTCATATGTTAATGAAGAAAAATTTAGGCTTGCCTATCTACTAGTTGATGGAAGGTTGATGGAAGGTTGGAAAGAGTAGGAAGGATGAAAAGAGTGTCATTCAAAGCTCATTATACTATGAAGGCTATGAGAAATTATATGATTGATCTTGTTCCTTCTGAGATTACAATATTGGCACAAACATTCTATTCAAACAAACTCGAATAGAACAATATATATAATTCACATTTTTCATTTATGACATATTGTTTTGTATGAACAATAAATTCTAGGAAAATCTATAGATATGTTTTGGACCTTGCTATTGTAGTCCATTCAATGCAAATATCAAAATGAAATTGATTGATTGGGTGTTTTTGGAAGTAGGAAACCTTCATTGGGAAGGTAGTGGAAGAAGAGAGTGAGATGGAAGGGTTATTTAATGGTTACTCTAAAATCATGGCTTTCGATCTCTACATTTCGAATATATTTAGATCGTATATCCTCCACAATGGTTTCTTCATAAAACCTAACAAATCCACCCTACTCATATCTATAGATATGTTTTGGACCTTGCTATTGTAGTCCATCCAATGCAAATATCAAAATGAAATTGATTGATTGGGTGTTCTTGGAAGTAGGAAACCTTCTTTGGGAGGGTAGTGGAAGAAGAGAGTGAGATGGAAGGGTTGTTGAATGGTTACTCTAAAATCATGGCTTTTGATCTATACATTTCGAATATCTTTAGATCTTATATCCTCCACAATGGTTTCTTCATAAAACCTAAAAAATCCACCCTACTCATATCATCCCATGAACCATCACCTTTAATGAAGCAAGATTGAAGCATGAAGCAAGGAACCAACATGATGTATGGATGCAAGGAACCAACATGATGCATGGATGGGTATCATTAGTATGGATAGGTATCAACCGTGTCTTCCACATCCATTATGATCATTTAACAATCCTTCCAACAATAATGTTAAATATCGCATATGTGATATATCGCATATGCGATATGCAACATTTACAAAATGCATATGTGTTTTGTAAATGTTACATATCGCATATGTGATATATCGTATATGCGATATTTAACATTACAAAACGCATATGCGATACATTTTCACAAACCTTAGCCTTGTGTTTGGGCTCAGGTTATTCCGAACGTACCATCAATAACGCATATGCATTCTTGATTTGCACTTCGAAAGTGCGTTTTTGATTTCCTAAGTGGCACCAAAAAGTGGAACCAACTTCGTGCGAGCGCCCAATACCTTTCGCTATAATCTCTCCAGTAGCTTTTTTTGTTATCTCAATTGATTCTGAATTGAATGTAACTCTCTTGGGAGAGCCTGTATGGGGCATCTGATAAATAGACAACAAATTAGCTGCAAGGGAGGGAACATAGAGAACATTTTTGAACTCACCATCCTTTTTTTTAACTGAACCTCTTCCTTCTACTAGAATTTGGGCATCATCTCGCATGTGAATGTTAGGACCTTTTGATAGTGTGAGGATGGAGAAGGATTCTTTGGAAGCAACCATGTGATTGGATGCTCCAGAATCAATTATATATGTTGTTGACTGAGTAAGGCTAGCCTTCAAGGAATGGAACCTTTCATCATCTTTTGTCTATGGTCCATCATCAGACTTCTTTTCTCTTTGTGGCAGAGCAATGTTATTCTGCTTGAGGGAAATCAACTAGTCAACTTGCTTCTTCATACAAGAGTCTTCTAGATGAAAACCCCTCATACAATAGAGAGACATATTATTTTCAAACTTCTTCTTCTTCTTAGAGCTGGAGGCTCCTTCAGAAGTCTTATGATTCTCTTTAGGCTTCAAATCAAGTGTTTTATGCTCCTTCCCTTTAAAATTCCATTTAGCTTATGCTTTGGTAGATTTTGTCACTAAGAGAGCTTGATCTTTGGAAGTCTTGGTGACTCCCATCTAGACCAACTTCTCTTGCTCCTATAGTAAGGACTCGACAAAGAAATCAAGTGAGGGCATCTTCCAATTAGGAATGGAAGATTGATACAAATACAAATAACTTAGTACCTAGTTTCTCGAGTATGGAGAGCACACACTTCTCATCCTTTCTTTCTATTTCGCATTGTCTGCATTGAAGTGCAAGAGACCTGAATTTAGTAAAGAATTGTTGGATGGTCTCAAAACTGATGGGGTGTAAGGCTATCAACTCGCTCACCAAAATCTATCGCCGAAGCTCATCTTGATTGAAAAACAAGACTTCAATCTTCTCCTTAGATTCCTAGGGAGTCCTCAAACCTTCAAGGTGAAAGAGGAGATATTTGGATATCTGAGTACATAGATAATCGAAAGCTTCATCTAAGCGATTCATAAACTTGTTTTTCTTAGCTGGATAATGGGGATCGACCTCCCTTCCAAGTATTATCCTAAAGTAGCCCTTTCTGCGCAAGGATACTTGCATATCTTCCCTCCAATCAACATAATTTAAGGGTGTTAGGATCCGAGGTGTAGAAGGTTGAGAATCCACAATTCTCCTACTGGACAAGACAATATCTTCACACAAGCTACGTAGCACCTGTATAAATTTCATTGCAAAACCAAAATCATTCGAACTATGTTAGAATAAAGTATCCCTCTCGACATGAACACTTTCTCAGGGTCTGTCACACCCGCACCGCCACTCTGAATAAATTCAGAGGAAGCAAGGCACTCTTTGCAGGATTTTTGTGGAAACCCATGTGCTTCTGGTGTTCAATGGAGAGTAGACAGACTTGAAGCTTTCTTGAAATGGCTCTAATACCATGTTAGATTTGTTATGTCATTTAGATCATCAAGCAATGAGTGCAATCGAATTATAATGCAATGAATAGGAATGAAAAATACAAACTGAACAAATCAAATGGAAACAAACAATTATTGCTCAGAGAATTAAAATATTATCTTCATTAAAGAATATGGTGTTACAATAGTGTTACATAAGGAAGAATTTGAATTCATTAGGGATGATTTCAAATCTACCAATTGAATCTAACTGTATCTGACTGCATGGCTAACTAAATATGTCTAAAATAGCATAGATCCATCTTAAAGGTGGCTCTACCAAGTGCCGATAGGGATCAAATATCTGTAGGTGCAAACCCTTTCCCCTCTAACGAATCCAATACTCACCCATTTTGTCCTTAAAATCACATCTTCAACATAATATGTGTAGTTTAAATGTAGGTTGCCATGGATTATCGTTCTACGAGGTATCCCTGCACATTATTGCACACTTCCATGGATAATACACGAAGGGGTATCACTTCATATATTTTATTGTGCAAGTAATATTTGTGGTAATTAATATCATATTGTTATGGCATTGTATTAATACTCTTATTACCTATGCAAATCAATTTGTTACCTGCACAAATTAGTTCCATATACCACAAATTAATTGTTGCATTGGATGGCTCATGTATTTATGCATATTCTTGTAGTCTCTGGAAGCATAAGAAATGATAATGTTGTTCTAGTCGTGAGGGAGTTAATGTTTGTAAATTAGGTCATTAATTATTTGTATTCCTAGGTATTAATCCATATTGTTGCAGTCTCTGCATCCACTAAAAATTATAATATTGTTGCATTGAACTGACATGCTCAAGTATTATTTGCATTACATTGATATATTTTGTTTGTATTACAATCATATCTAGATAGGGTATGTTTTATTTACGTTACAACAAATAAAAAATTGATTATAATATTTGAATGTTTTAATATTTATGGTTTTAAATATTAAATGGTTATTACAAGGGATTTAAGAGAAAGGATTTAGACGAGATTTCATTATTTTTGCATATGACGGTGATCAGTGAATTATAAGAGGTTGAGTAGTTAGTGTAATAGAGTGACTTGAAATGTGGTGAAGCATATTAATTATTGCTCATGATTTATAATAAAAATCAATATTTTGAAAAAAAAATATTTTTAAAAGTTTGAAAAATAACTACAATACTACTACCTCTTAAATATATTTTGAAAAGTTTGAAAATATCCAAAACAATGATTAATGTGGGTTAGTTAGAATCTAGTTATTAAATTTAACTTAAATCATTTTTTTTAATTTAGCTTTAAATTGGTATTTTTAATGCCATGTTAGTTCTTAAAATGTTATAATGTGAAAATGACAACCTCTAGAAATTTTAAGTGTATATAAATTTTTTTAATAAGAGCATAATCTTTTTCTTTTTTCTTTTTTTTAACAAAAACGGTTATATTATAATGGAGAACTCAGTAAGGAAAATACTGAACCGAGGAACACAATACTACAAATGACCAGCATCTCAGCCAGTGCCAGGCATATAGCCTTTTGCAGATATAGGGAGGAATATCAAGGGATACAACTAAGTTAATATTTAGCTCATTAAGGCCAATAGCTATGGACTTATTGGCTGTCGAGTCCTCCTGAACATTAAGATTTCTAAGAACATGATAAAATTTAAACTTCCTGAACGTGTTGGCCTTGGATCTGATTCTCTTAATCAGTCTTGCAGTACGCTCATTCTTGCCCCTACTTCCCCCATTCAACTCCTGGATAATTAGTCTGTAATCTCCAAAAACCATAACATCATCCGCTCCTATAACCTTTAGCTGTTTAAGACCCTGCCAAAGCCCATATGCCTCCGCCATATTATTGGTATCATATCCTATGTTCCAGAAGAATTCTGACTCCTTATTCCCGCCTGGATAAAAAATAACGCCACCTCCTCCCGCTTTGCCAGGGTTCTCTTTGGAGGCTCCGTCGAAGAAAAGTTTGAAACTTTTCCTCTCATTTAGCCAATTCTCAAACTGTGATTTATCTATCCCGATCTCCCAATCCTCCACCTTATTAACCACCATATTATTTACAGTCTTGATGTCAAGACTATGCATCAAATTGTTTTCATTGACAGTCAGATTTTCTTTATTATTTGGGATTTTTGACGTTCTAACAACTTCCTTAAACAGGGCACTATTCTTGATGGCTGTCTTCTATGCTGGTTGGATTTTGTCTTTAAAAATTATGTGGTTTCTTTCGATCCAAAGACCCCAGCAGATTATTTTGGGGAGTTTCCGCCAGCAGGCCTTCAACCCATTTTTATTGGTCATCTCTCCCTGATATAAATTATCCCAGCCAAGAAAGCAGGCCTGAATATTATCCGGTAGTTGCATTCCATATCCCCAGCTCTTCATCACGTCCTTCCAAACTGATATGGCATATGGACAATTTAAAAAAAGATGGTTGATATTCTCGGATTCTTCAGCACATAGTGGACAACAAAACGGCCCAGCAAACCCCTTTTTTATCAAGTTCTCCCCCGTGAGAGTTCTCTCGTGCAGCAGTGTCCAAGTAAACAAGTCAATCTTTGGCAACGTGCTGTTGTTCCACAAATTATTCCATTTCTTTGGGTTTCCCGGCACATTGTAATTGGCTGCAAAACGCTGGTAACCTGCAGAGGCTGAATAAATTCCTGAACCCCAACCACGCCTGTCCTTCTTGAGTTTAGAGAGAGGTGCAAGTCCTGCCAAATGTTGTAGCAACCGTTTTCTATCTTCCTCCAGCTCCTCAGGGCATGCTGGAATAGCCCATCCTCCCCATCGATTTGGCACATCGCTCTCCCAGGAGGAAATATCCCATAAAGTAGTGAGGCACAACGACTCCATCAAAATTTGAAGACGTGGGAGATGAGGTGGATTTTTGGAGAGGATCGTGTCATTCCACACATTGATGGATTTTCCATTACCCAGAATCCAGTGTAGCTCCTCCCTGAATTGAGGCAGTGCCTTCAAACAGAGCTTGTAGATTGCTGAACCATTTCTAACGTGGTTGTCCTCATCAAGGCATCTCAATCGCTGGCCTGGGAAATATTTACATCTCAGCATAGTGCTGCACCAGGATGGTTTGACATCTAGCATGCTCCAGAGCAGCTTGGATCCCATGGCAAGATTTTGAATCCTTAAATCTCTGATATGGAGGCCCCCCTCCTGTTTAGGCATTTTAACAGTTTTCCAATTTACCAGAGAAAATTTTTTACTTCCATTAGCTCCACCTTGCCACAGAAAAGATCTCATCAGACCTTCAATTTGAGAAATGGCTTTGACAGAAGCAAGAATCAAAGAGAATTGGTACAGCAAGTAACTATTCAACACTGCCTTAATTAAAAGTACCTTCCCAGCCAGATTTAACTAGGCTGTCCCCCATCCCGTGATTTTACTTTTAATTTTTTCCACAATAGGCTGCCAGGCTGAGCTATTGGTCTTGGTTTTGAAAATGGGCACCCCTAAGTAGTTGAAAGACTCCCAAAGGACAACTCCTTTCATATTAAGAACTCGGGAGATCTCTAGCATTTCCCTGGGATTTACATTCCAGCCATAGATTTGGCTCTTCCTTACGTTGATTTTGCTTCCAGAGGCATGACAATAGCGAGTAATTTCACTCTTGAAGCGGTGAGCAATGATTTGGCTGGCTCCTTCGAGTAAGATGGTATCATCCACGAATTGCGCGTGGTTAATATATTTAGTGCCTCTTGCCATTCTAATGCCTGGGAGGTCCTGCTCTTGCCTGGAATTTTCCAACTGATAGCTAAGGAAAGAATCCTGAATGGCATACAGTAGGGGGGAGAGAGGGCATCCTTGCCTCAGTCCTCTCGAAGCTTGAAAAAAAGGGGCTACTCTTCCATTGACTAGTGGGGCTATCCAAGGCTTACTGATGCAGGCCTTGACCCAGCTGATAAAATATGGGGCGAATCCATATCTCTGCATTACCTGGAAAAGAAATGTGTGGCTGACCATGTCAAAAGAATTGGCTAAATCAAGCTTTACCACCATCCCTTTATCCCCATTCTTCAAGCTAGAATGAATAGCCTCTTGGACTAATATGATATTATCCCAGATCTTTCTACCTTTAACAAAACCTCCTTCGTTCTCCGGAACAAGGTAAGGTAGAATATTTTTTAGTCTGCTGGCCATGATCTTTGTAATAATTTTATACCCTATGTTGCACAGGGATATTGGCCTGAACCGATCAAAAGACTTGGCATCCTTCTCTTTTGGGATGAGGGCCAAGAATGCCGAGTTTGTACTACCTCCAATTCTGCTGCATCTCTGAGATTTAGAAATCATTTTAAATAAATCATGTTTTACTATGTCCCAACAGATTTTTATGAAGTTGACAGTGTAACCGTCTGGCCCCGGAGCTCGATCCTCCTCCATAACATCGACTGCTTGCTTAATCTCCTCCAGCGTGATGGTCTTTATCAGCAGGTCGTTGTCCTTCTTCTTCAACGTTCTAGGGACGAGACTAAGGAGCTCGGCATCTTCAGGGTTGGGCTGGGCCGTGAACAGTTCCTGGAAGTGATTAGTGGCTGCAATTTTAATATCCTCAAAATTAGAAATTAATCTATCCTGAGTTTGTATCTCACTTACACAATTAAAATTCTTTCTGGCCATTGCCTGTTTGTGAAAATAGCTGGTGTTTCGGTCACCATATTTCAGCCATTTACACCTTGATTTTTGTCTCCACCATTCAGACTTCTGCAAACATGCAATGTGGAGATCTGAGTGGAGCTTGGCCTCTAATTGAAGATCTTCATTATCCACGGGACCTACCTCAATTTTGGCTTGGTGGAGCTCCAATGCAAGGGCAGCATGAGACTTGGCTTGGTCAGGAGAAGGGAGTGACTTGGCCCAATATTTTAGAGATTTCTTAAGACGTCTCAGCTTCTCCTCCCAAACGTAGGAGGGGGACCCTGTGACTGATGGGGACCACGAATCGGAGACAATTTTTAGGAACTCAGGACGATTGGCCCACAAAGAATTGAATCTGAACGGAATCGGACCCAAATTCTTGTCGTTCACCATCTCGAGAAGAATAGGCTTGTGATCCGAGCCTCCAAATGGTAAGATTTTGGAGGACAGGTTCATCCCAAACAGGAGGAAAGAGTCCTGAATCAAAAAGCGATCAAGTCTGGCAGCAATGTGCCCCGGCCCGATCCTTTTATTGTTCCAGGTATATTTACCAACAGAGGGCTTTACGTCCATGAGATTCCAATCCATAATGATGTCATCCACCATTTCTCTGATAGGATCTCTGACTAAAGAACCCCCTCTCTTTTCATCTTGACTCAGGATGATGTTTAAGTCCCCTGCCAAGATAATATTTCCAACCATATTTCTCCTTTCCTCACGAAGGAGATTCCAGCAGGTTTTTTTTTTAGCATACGAATTTGGAGCATAAATATTGAAAATACTTACCAGGGAATTGGTATCTTTTTGCCTCAGCTGGGTGAGGATCCAGAAGGCATTGTGTTTGATGTCAACAGCATCAAATTTCTTATCATCCCACAAGGTGCCAATGCCTCCAGATGCACCCCTTGAGCTGGTTGCCGCTTTGCCTCTTTTTTTCCATAATTTTAGACTTACTTGGAGAAATACGTCTTCCTCCATTTTGGTCTCCTGGATCAGCAAGATGTTCGGTTGATGGATGGATATTAAATCTGTCATAGCTGCTTCTTTTGATTTGCTACCAAGACCTCTGCAGTTCCAGGAGAGGACTTTCATTACTTATTTTTGGTGGTCGAGGGCATCCCTTTCTGGACATGCCCCTACTGACGAGTATTTCTAGTGTTCTTCAGCAGCTTTTCCAAGGTTAACTAGGACCCTTACAACTTATCCTTGTAGGTATCTTGATCCCTTACTTCTTTCTTGGATTTCCTTCCCTTGGTTTTAGTTAGTCTAGGGGTAGACAACTCGAATTCCCCTTCCTCCTCTTCCTCCTCTTTCGTTTCTGGATCTGGCTCTTCCTCTGAATGCCCTATACTGATTCCTTCTTTTAGCATTGTTGTGTCTTCATCTTGATCTTTCCTTTGGTGGTATGAGGTGGCTGCTCCAGATTCCTTGTTGTCTCCAATGCTAGATTTCTCTTCAGCTTCGTTTGTCTCGTCCCTAACTTCAATGATGACTTTTTTGGGGGGGATTTCTTGAGATCCTTCAAGGGGGGTAATGGATCTATTCCCCTCTCCCTTCTTTGGATCCTCAATAGTTTGATTTTTAGATTTATCCCTATTCACCCTATGCCAGCCCTCCGTCTTGTTTTGGTGGATCTCAGGCTTTTTGGGGCAGTTTCGGATGAAGTGCCCATATTCGTGACAGCCTCTGCATTTGAATGGGAGTTGATCGTAGTCTAGCTTTTGGAAGTGAGCCCAGTTCCCCACTGTTAATTTGACGGCTTCTGGGAGTCCGGCTTCAAGATATACTTCTACGCAGATGCGGGAGAAGGAGTATTGGTCCTTGGGGCTCGCCGTGTCAATGTATTTCCCCAAGACATTCCCGATGGCTCGTAGAGATTTGGTGTTCTAGCAATGCATAGGAAGGTTAGGGAGTCTGACCCAGACTGGGACAGCTTTGGGAATGTCCGCCTCGGGGTCAAAGTCCGGAGTCCATCCATTGAGATAGAGGCCCTACGGCCCCATGAAGTAAGGCCCATTCCTAAAGATTAGATCTTTATCCTCATTGGATTCGAAATCGAAGAGGAAGTAACCTCTTCCGACGGAGTAAGATGCCACATTTTTAGAGATTAGTGGCCTCCAGTTTCGTTGAATCCAGTTATTAGTTGTTTTTGGTGAGGGCCAAAGTCCCGTGAATTGGCCGATTAGAGCTCGATCTGCCAGAGAAAGGGCTACCCGCATGGTTTCTTCCAGTGGTAGGGCCACTTCTGGCACATCTTCGATTCTTTTAATGAATTTCGAAGGTTCCCCTTTACCGAATCTCGGGGTCTGAGAGGTTACTAGCCGGTCGAATGCATCTAAACAATCAGTGGGCGGATCTCTATCCACCTCTGACGCCATGCCTTCCCCACCAGGAATCCAATCATCACATGATCCACTTCCTTCGAGGAGGGGCCCAAACAGAGCCTGAGTGGTCAACACAGCACCTGGCAGCCTCCACCAGAAGCAACGGCGAGGGCAGACCAGATCACAAGCTAAAACTTGCAAACGTTCCACTATGGCGTCCTCTCTGCAGATCGCGTTCAGTCTTGATAAGAGCATAATCTTATTAATGATATGTAATGATAATAATAAAAAATGGTAGCAACTATGTGAAAAACAAACATTCATTGAATTTATTAAGAAAAGAAAACAACAATGTCTTAAAACAATATTAATTTTTTCCAAAGCAAATAAATTTATACATTAAACATTAAAAAAAAAAAAATTAAAAACAATTATTGTTTACATATGAAACGTTCTTAAAACATATTATTATTATTATTATTATTATTGCACCATATTTGGTAAATGAATAATATGAAACCATATGAAGCTAAAATTAAACTTAAAGAAAGAATATTAGATTTCAAAACTTGATTTAAACTTAACACTATAAGAGTTTTATGTTTTAAAAGAAAATTAAAATAAAGATTGTGGTTGATGCGAATTTGTTTTTGCTAAATAATTAATTAGAACATCAATAAATAGATTGTAATTGTAATAATAATGATTTAAAAAGCTTAAGGTGATTTTTTGGCTATATTCAAATTATTTCAAAAGGAGTTACACATCCCTGCAATGAAACCATATAAAGCCAATATTAAACTTAAAGAACAATACTGTATTTAAAATTTGATTTAATATTAATTTTTTAAACTTGGCATTATAATAGTTTTTTGTTTTAAAAGAAGGTAAAAACAAAAATTGTGGTTGATGCATTTTATTTTTTGCTAAATAATTAATAAGAAAGTCAATGAATAGATTGTAATTGTAATATTAAAGATTTAGAATGAGATAAAAAAGATAATAGTAATTGTGTTTAATACCCTTAGATTTCTTTATGAAATAGAAAGTTTATGCAATTTTTTTAAGAATTCTTTTGTGTGATTTAGTTAGTTTTAAAATGAAAGCTTAAGTGTGTTGAAGAAATGAGAACCTCAACATGCTTCATATATGAATTTATAATTGGCTCTAGTTTTTTTTATTATGTTTTGATATTTATTTTATTTTTATCAAGCCCCACAATTTTTGGGTATATTCAAATTATTTTCTTTTATATTTTATTTTTATTTGAGGCGATTATAAGCCCATTATAAGCACAGAAAGAGTTACACATACCCCCATACTGGGCTGTAGAATGCACCTCTCGGCGCAAAGATCCATTTTAAAGGTGGCTCTATCAAGCGCCAAGAGGGATCAAATATCTCGAGGTGCAAACCCTTTCCCCTCTATCAAATCCAATACTCACCCATTTTGTCCTTCAAATTAGGTCTTCAACATAATATGTGTAGTTGAAAGGGAGGTTTCCATGGATTATCATTTTGTTGAGTATCCCTTCACGTTATTGCACACTTCCATGGATGATACATGAAGGGGTATCACTTCATATATTTGATTGTGTAGGTGATATTTGTGGTAATTAATATCATATTGTTATGGCACTATATTAATACTCTTATTACCTATGCAAATCAATTTGTTACCTGCGCAAATTGGTTCCATATACCCACTTTATGCATATTTTTGTAGTCTTTGCAGGCATAAGAAATGATAATGGCAATCCACACGGAAGGTAATGTTTGTATTATGCCATCAATTATCTATATCCCCCATGTATTAATCCATATTTTTGTAGTGTGTGCATCCACTAAAAATGGCACACACTAAAAATGATAATGACAATATTGTTGCAGTGAACTCCCAGGTAATATTTGTATCATATGATTAATAATCAATTATATGGATAGCTCAAGTATTATTTTCATTACATTGATATATTTTTTTTGTATTACAATATTTTTTTTGTAAGTTCAGAAGTACTCTATTAAGGGAAAATAAAAATACAGTTCCATGTGTTCCATGAACACGAAATAAAAAACAGAGAAAGAAAGATGGAAATGAAGTAGTGATCCTCCCAACGATGGGGAAAACAAATCTTACAAGACATTTTAAACTATCCGAGTTACATAGAAACCTATACTAACTTAGTCAAGGCAGCTCTAAAGAGGAAAGAACCCGAAAAACATGTGAAGCAAAAAAAGACAGTGAACCTGGAATTACAGCTTCTCGTACAGAAATTCAGTAATTGGGAAGCAATAGGTGGTGCGCCATTGCAAACCCTGATACTTGTTGCTCTCGGCTTCCTTACCTGGTCCATTGGCTCTACTGGTGGAGCCGTTATTGTTGAGGTTGTCCGAGTTGTCCCTACCGACGGTGATGGGTTGCTTAACTGGAAAAGGGGAATACTTCCTGGTAAGTTTTTCTTTTTTCCTTGCAAATTGATGCTAAGGAGGTGGGGGGGAATTGAGGGTGATGCTCCCGGGAGTAAGTGCGGTGGGAAGGATGGAAGCAAGGGCGCAGGCGTGGAGAGTAGTGGGGGGCGTAGGTGCTGAGGAAGGAGGAGGAGGTGGTGCAGGATCAGGATGGCTTGGTTAGCAGGCTAGGCTCCCAGAGCTTGGTCCGCAGGCTGCGCAATTGGGGCAGCAAGAAGAGTCGCAGAGCGAAGGATAAGCCTGAGAGGGAACGTGCTACATAGCCCATGTATTATTTACATTACATAGTTAGTTGATATATTTTTGAGTGCAAGAAATGAAAAAATGATATATTATTTGCAGGTATTTTTTTAAAACCGTTTTAAACAACCCTAACTCTAGTTTCTATATGATAGTAATGTCTGAATATGATTATAATATTTGAATGTTGTTATTACAATGGATTTAAGAGAAAGTATATTTTTGTATATGATTGTGATGAGTGAATGATAAGAGGTTGAGTAGTTAGTGTGATAGAGTGGCTTGAAATATGAAATTTTAGAACTTTAGGGTGAAGCATATTAATTTTTGTGCATGATTTACAATAACAATCAATATTTTTAAATAAAAAAATATTATTAAAAGTTAAAAAATAACCACAATACTACTACCTCTTAAATATATTTGAAAAGTTTGAAAATATCCAAAGAATGATTGATGTGATTTAGTTAGAATTTATTAAATTTAACCTAAAGCAATTTTTTTTAATAGCTTTAAACTATATTTTTAATGCCATGTTAGTTTTTAAAATGGTATAATGTGAAAATGACGACCTCTGGAAATTTTACGTGTACATATAAAATTTTAATAAGAGCATAATCTTATTAATGATATGTAATGATGAAGAAAAAAAGGTTAACAACAATGTGAAAAACAAACATTCATTGGATTTATTGAAAAAAGAAAACAACATTGTCTTAAAACAATAATAATTTTTTTTCCAAAACAAATAAATTTACGCATGAAACATAACTCGGTTTTTAAATCCCGCAATAGCAGAAATAAAATTAATAATAGATTTAAAAACAAATATTATCTTCTTTAAAACAAATATTATGAAACCATACTTTGTTTACTGTTTAACCATATGAAAAGCTCTTAAACCATATTATTATTATTACGGAAACATATTTGGTAAATGAATACTATGAAAAATTTATATATTTAAAAACTTGATTGGATATTAATTTTTTAAACCTAACACTATAAGAGTTTTATGTTTTAAAAGAATCTTAAAATAAAGATTGTAGATGATGTGAATTTGTTTTTGCTAAATAATTAATAAGAACATCAATGAATATATTGTAATTGTAATAATAAAGATTTAGTTTGGGTTAACCGAAATTATCGCATTAATCACGAGGAAAAATATAATAGTAATTGTCTTTAATAATGTGAGATTTCTTTATGAAAAAAGAAACTTTATGCAAAATGTGAACCTCAAGAAGCTTCATATATGAATTTATAATTGGGTATATTCAAATTATTTTCTTTTATTTTTTTATTTTTATTTGAGCAGATTATAAGCAGGAAGGGGTTACACATCCTTCCCTAATGGACAGTAGAATTAATAAAGAAGAAAATTAGATTTAAAACCTTGATTTAATATTAATTTTTTAAACTTAACAATATAAGTCTTGTATGTTTTAAAAGGAAGTTAAAACAATGATTGTGGTTGATTCAAATTTCATTTTGTTAAATAATTAATAAGAACATAAATGAATATATTGTATTTGTAATAATAAAGATTTGGTGTAGGTTAATATTTCATTTTTAATTTAGGTTAAAATAAATTACCACATTAATCATTAGAAAAAAAATAGTAATTGTGTTTAATATGATGAGATTTTTTTATCAGAAAGATAATTTATGGAAAAAAAAATTAAAGAAAAAATTTATGTGATTTAGTTAGTTTAAAATAAAAGCTTGAACATGTTGAGGAAGGAAATGTGATTCTCAACACCCTTCATATATGAATTTATATTTTGCTTTATTTTTTTATTATGTTTTGATATTTATTTTATTTTTATAAAGTCTACTAATTTTTTGACATACTTTAAATTATTTTCTTTTATTTTTTATTTTTATTTTAGCTGACTATAAGCCCATTATAAGCACAGAATGAGTTACACACTCAATCCATCAATTATAATTAGTTAAACCAGTCTAAATGTTGTGGTAGGTGAGAACTAGTGCCTTCCCACATGCATCCATGCATAACTAGTGCTAACTAAATTGTAGTAGAACTAATTGAATGTAACTGAAGAGTAACTAAGCTTAACTAGTTACCAACTCCCAACAACTAAAGGAGGTTGGTGTCGGGACTCCCAGTGGCTCCTAAAATGTAGGGATTGGCCTAGGAGGTGCCTAAATGATGCATATAACACCCCGGTTTTGACCCCGTTTGCAATAAATGTATATGATGTATATATTGTAATTAATCGTGGTGTGGCGCTAAAGGCAAAAGCCCCACCATCGATTTTGTTGTGTTATGATTCGGCGATTAAAATCGTTGTCGATGGTATGCTGTGCTATCCGACACATTATAATTGTGGCATCATGTAAATATGCATTTTAATTAAAATAAACCCCAACCAGCTATGTCAATGCAACCATGATAAAAAGGACATGATTTTCCTAAGGATAAGGAGGGGGAATTATTAAACCTTGAGCCAATGGAGAAAACCAAGTGTCAGCTATTAAACCCATTTAGTTGTCACCCACCCTTTTGACTTACTCAAACCAAGTGTCAGCTGTTAAACCCATTTAGTTGTCACCCACCCTTTTGACTTACTCACCTTCCCTTGTCTCAATCAGTCAACTACCAAAGTAAAACCTCTGATGTTAGTTGGGCAGTGGTGTGTGGCAGGACTGTCAATCATTTCCCACACGCACACTCCACCAGCAAACTCGTTCACCCTCACGTGGGCAGGAAGAGACAAGACGACCCCATTCTTCCATTCTTGCCCATCCTCATGCAGGGATGGTCGACTTCTATCCTCACACGCAAGTTTGGGATTTTCCCTCATGCAGTCACTCAGTTTTCATGCGTGCATGCAGTGGCTGGTTCAGTCTTTGTTTTCCAATTTTGGGCTATGTGTGTGCATTTTACTTACCAAATTTGTGGTTCTGTGTATACATTCCCCTGTCCATGCTGAGAGTCTAATCTCCTCTTCCAATTTTGGGCTGTGTATTTCTCGTTGCTTCGGTGGTGAGATCGGGGCTGTTGTTTTCCCCATGTGTGTGGGTTGCTGATGAGTTGTTTTGGCCATGTTAGGGCCAAGAACAACTCTGAAAACACTTTGCTTAGTCTGAGCTGCGTTCACCATTTTTGTTTGCCATCATGTTTCCCTTTTTCTTTCACAAAACTATGAATTGCTTGACCTTGCTGTGTGTATGAAGTGGTTGTTCTTTGGACTATATTGGAGTGGGAATGAAGGTTTGGTATGCTTGATAAACCTAGTGTGTTTGGGAGCCTCATAGACAAAGGTAGAGGGATGGATTTCTTCTCCACAACCCCTGAATAGCACTGGAAGGGAAGTCAGGGCCTAAGGGACTGTGTAGCAGAGAAGGTACTAATTGCTTGTGTTAGGTATGTGTGGGTGTCCTAGAAGTCAGGCTAGTTCTGGTGTAGGTGTCCGTAGCTCTTCAATGAGCCACCATCTTAGCATTCAACTTTTCTCAGCTCCCTGATGGCCTGATAAACCCAACTGTGTTGGCTTGGCTGATTTGTGTATCTTTAGCTATGTGTGAGTCTGCTTAGTTCCTTATTTCTTGGGGAATCATACCCAGCTCGGGGGTGGCAGTGTTGCTGAGAGACTAAAGAGCACACTGGCCTATAGTGGGGTGGAACGTTGTAGCGATGCAGCTGGTTACGAGACGAATTCTTCATAAGATACGTATTCTTGACTATCTCATCTCTACAAATTGTATTTTGTTGTTTAATGAAAATGATGAACATGTTGAATACTTGAATGTATGGTTTTGCTTCCACTGTATGGTAACAATGTATGCATGTTTTACTTCAAATCATTTCAGTTTTTATGTGTGTATGTTCATGGAGCTAGTTGCCCGGATAGATAATGGTATGGTAGCGTCCTCTTCGTCGGTCGGAGGGTCGAGGACATTACAATGCTTGCAAGTGAAATCAGTCTCAGTTAGCCTCTATCGGTGTTTCCCACACTTTAGTGACTGATACATGTAGCCCCATGAGGACAAGTGGACCCAATAATTAATAAAAGACTCCTAAGTTAAGCTAAAATAATCTAATAGACAGTTTGATAAAGGAATGATTATAATGCTAACATGAAGACCATTTTGTTTTATCCAAAATATTCAATCATTTTTTTCGAATAATAATAATTATTAATCAATTAATTAATACTATTATTATTATTATAATATATATATATATATAGTTTTAATATATAGCTTTTTTTGTTTGAAAATTATATATATATTTTATAATAAATACTATTATATATATATTTTTAATAATAATATATATATATATATATATTATAAAATTTTTTTTTGAAAAAATGGTTGAAATATAGGGTTTTAAACCCTAAGTCGTGGAGATGGTTCACTTGGAGAGAGACTGCGATGAGCGATGGAGGGAGCTTACGATGACATTTTTGTTGGCTTGGATACAACAAGATGGGAAGATATATATAATAAATATTATATATATATATTTTTTAATAATAATATATATAAATATTATAATATTTTTTTTTGAAAAAATGGTTGAAATGTAGGGTTTTAAACCCTAAGTCGTGGAGATGGTGCAGTTGGAGAGAGACTGTGATGAGCGATAGAGGGAGCTTACGATGACATTTTTGTTGGCCTGGATACAACAAGATGGGAGGAGAGCAATGTATTGGATGGAGGGCAGTGTATTGGTTGGAAGCCAATAATTGAAAGTCTATGCACAGGTGCAAGGAAGAGATGAGAACTGGTGGCATGGAAGAGGATGTGCATAGGGAGGGAGAAGGATGCACGTGAGTAGAGGGAAGATGGGTAGCATCCGACGCTGAGCGTGGAGGAGGAGTGCAACGCAGAGTGGGGGGGTGGGCGCTGTGCAGGTAGTGTGGAGCAATGCGGAGTGGCGAGGATGATGGCGATTAGGCAGACGAATGGGAGCAGGGAGGGCCGAGAAGTGGAGTGGAAAGGGAGGAAACACAGGTGGGGGATTGTGCAGGTAGTGGAGGACACACGAGAGGGGGATGGTCGAAGCACACAAAGGTGTTGAAGGGGGTAGGGGAGTGTTGGGAGGTAGAGTACTGCGCATGGGATGGTGTGAGCGTTGAGAACGGGGGGAAACGTGAGGGTGCAGGGAATACTAGTATGAATGAAGATAAGGGCATGGGAGTGGGATTGTAAGAGAGAGTGAATATGTGGGTGGATAGGCGATTTGGAGTAATCAAGGAAAGAAACAACGATGTGAATAGAGCTCTGGGAGTGTGGGATGGGGATTATGTGGATAGGCATAAGAAACTAAGGACGAGAGTGAGAGGAGAGTGTAAGTGGAAGGTGGAGTGTAATGGAGTGCAAGTGCAAAGAGTGAGTTGGAGCCTGTAGTTGAGATACCACTTGTAAGGGTTCATGCTTACATGATTATCATAATTTATTATATATATTATTGAATTGAGTATTATTATATTGACATGCTTATATTATATATAGAAGCTAACCTATGAATGACCTTACCTTGAAAAGAGGCGACCTTGACCATTAATACTAACTAACCTAATTGTTAAATAAATTAATAATAATAGTAATATATTATTTAGATATATTACACTCCCACAATAAAACCATGTTTCCATGCATGTATTAGTCACAAATGTTGATCCAACTCACTATCAAAATAACAAAAACAATTCATGTTTAAGAAAGTTACATAGTATCTACTTCATAATTTTTTTTATAAAAACTATTGCATGATTATTACTAGATTTTATAATTATTACATGTGTAACTTAATACCAATTTTTTTTTTTTAATTTTGGTTATATGTTTAATATTGAAAATTAATATGGATAATCAATAATTAATTAATTTATATTTAAATAAAATATTATTAATAATAACTAATAAAATTATAATAAGCTCGGTGGATTAAGTCAAGTGGTTGAAAGCTGTTGTTTATGCTAGCACAATGTTTCGGGTTCAAATCTGGGGTGGCTATGCAGTGGCCTCACTCGATCCCGTAATCAGAACGGATGGTTTACCTCGGGTATCATCCTAAAAAAATGGGGAAGTAGATGGTTTCTGGAGTCATAAAGAACAACTTAATAAAATTATAAAATTAATATTATTTATGTTATATTGTTTTAATAGATTTATTATTATTAAAATTATCAATAATCAAGGTGTCCTTAAGAGCTGGATAAGAAATTAAGAATTCTTAAACATTTTTTCTCTAACATTGATATGATTGTTAACCTCGTCCAGACAAAAATCATGATTATAAAATTTAAGAAAGACACCTATGCACATTTTATTTATGATAATAGAAATCTAGAGGAAGTGACTTCTTACAAGTATCTCGAAATTCATATTCATCACAAGCTCAATTAGAACTATAGCATTGAGAAAATGATTAATGGAGGGTGGAAAGCTTATTTTGGTCTTGAAAAGAACTGTAAATCAACAAATCTAGTGATGTGGGATAAAAATAAGTTCCTCTTTGAAACTCTTGTCATCAATGTTATCTTGTATGGTTGTGAAGTATGGGGGTGAATCATTTCTATAGAATCTTGGAGGAATATTGAGCAAATACATAAGTGGTTTAAAACTTGTAACCTCAAAATTAAAGGCAATATGTCTTATCTAATTCTCCTCATAGAAGTGGGTCTTTCCCCCATTGAGAGCATGGCTATGAGTAGGTACCTGATGTACAAGCATAAGATAAATAACATCGAAAACGAGAGACTTCCTAAAATTGCTTTAAACTCAAGTCAAAACCAAGTACGCTTCAAGTGGGGTTGTTGTAAAGATACCATGGCTTGGTTAAACCATTGGGGCATTAATGAAAAAGACAGTTTGCAAAACATTGATAATGTCAAAAATATTATTATTTCTAAGTTTAAAGAGAAATTTTGGTGTGAGGAAAATTTAGTGCTTGAGAGAAAATTAAGATACTATAAGGAGGTAATTAATCTTAACTTGGAAGATCAAAAGTATCTCTTGGTAGTAACTAGCTCACGAAAGAAAATTAATATAGCCAATATTAGAACGAAATCTCATGAACTCCATAGTGAAATAGGGCAGTGGGCTATTTCTAAAATTCCATAGGCGGAAAGGGTTTGCCAAGCCAATATTAGAACGAAATCTCATGAACTCCATAGTGAAATAAGGCAGTGGTCTATTTCTAAAATTCCATAGGCGGAAAGGGTTTGCCATCTATGTGAGTTTGTGAACTTTGAGGATGAAAATTACTTTCTCTTAGAGTGCCTTACTTAGACCCACATTAGATTTTAGTTTGTTACTATTTGCTACAATACAAATCTTTATAACTTCATAATTTGCCAAAATATAGTGAGCTTGAAAAGCTTCTTGGCAAGCTTTTTGAGCAGAGGAACAAGATTTTAAAGTAAACCAAGTATTATTTTTCTTAAAGTGGGATAGACCAAAATTGGTTTTAGTAGATGTTAATCATCCTCGTCGTAAACCAAGTATTATCCTTCTTAAGGTGCCATAAACCAAAATTGGTCTCACTAAACATTCATCATCTTCATCAAATAATAAATAAATAATTTTTCATTTTTATAAATATCAACTAACATATAAAATTAGTGAAATTTTAAGAATTAAAAACATTCATTATATAAGTTCATATAATTCTTATATTCAAGTTTTAAAGAAAAAATAAAGTTCATACTCACGCGTAAGCAAAGTATTAACAAGTTAATTTTTAATAAGTTCATATAATTCTTTTTTATGAAAAACATATTAACAATCTTTTTTTTATTAAGAATAGGTTGACTTAGATTCAAATTCCAAAAGTAACAAGAGCAATAGCATTACATACCATTTAGAAAGAGAAAAATACACCATCGAATTTGGCAACCAATATACACCCCGCAGCAAAGTGTTTAATGCTGCTGCAGGGGCTCTGTTGGTACACCTTTTGACCTCAACTCTCCCTCCGCAGCAAAAGCATTTCCGGTTAGTCTGACCACATATCCATGCATGCGCATGCCATTACTTGTCAAGGATGAAGATATTGCATGCATGCACATGCCATCACCACCAAAGAGTCAAAGATATCGCATGCATGCACATGCATCATCCGGTCCCATCCGCCCATTTTACTCAAATTTGAATTTGAATTTTGAAATGGATTGCCATGAGAAAGCGCCGACGCAATTCCCTCCGAGTCTGCTGAATAGCTGATCTCATTTTCAATCTTGCAGAGCCCTTTGATTGCTGGCTCCATGAACAACTTCAAGAACAGCAACAAAGAACTGGTTGTTATAACAGCAGTTTGTATTATTCACTATATCTTCATGCTATGGGCGCTGTTGACTGGTGACCAGTTTTGTTCAACACCTACAGGGCATTCCGCACGTTTCAGAAAGAAGGGGAAAACGTCAAGGAGGGCTTTGGATGCTGATGCTCACAGGTTGAAGAGGTTTTTACATTTCTAATATATACACATTCTTCTCATACGAATTCTTGAAATGAATGGATCGCAGAGATTCTTGTCCATTTTAAATTCTTGTTATATAAGTTCTTAAGTGAATGGTTCTTTAAGTGCTGCATTCATGGGACAAAGTTATCAATTTCATAGTGCTTACTTATGAATTGGAAGTTTTTAATGCCTATTCAGTTTCTAGAGGCTGGAATACCTTTCAGGAAGAATGTGATATGTGCGCATGGTTTTGCTGTTGATTTTCAATGTATATTTCTGTATATATATGCTTTTTAATATGCTTTTGGGTTGTTCCAGTGTGTTGTATTTCTCCCAAATTTATACAATCAGAATACATATCGAAATGCAGTATATAGGATCTATTGCTCCATTTTTTTTTGTTTTCATTTCTTTCTATTATGTTTTAAGCATATAGTTAAGATCTTTAATTAAGTTTTAAATTTTGAAGATTTATATGCAGACTTTGCAGGAATTTAAAATTCTATACAAAGACTCGAAACCTTGTTCTATCCCACCCACCTTCTGTCATTATTTACCATGAACTTGCGCAGCCAAACCATTATACCTGCATGCTAGATGAGCCGTCGAAGTACTATGAAGCTTGATGTTTTACAGTCCAATAATAGAAAGTATATAAGCGATGTTGTTATAAGACAGTTCAACCCTTCAATCTCTTAATGAGATTTCCACCGTGTGATGGTTTAAAACGTGGCTAATTTATCCTAAAAATCCTACCTGTCTAAAACGTGGCTAATGCAAGCTAAGAAACCCAAATGTAAGCAGTCAAAGTTGGGTTTGCTTCAAATGGATGTGTGCTAGAAAGGAAAATAAAACAGCCATACCCTATTACAATTGATAGACATTTTGAGGAGTGGGTTTTTTACATAAAATTTAAGGCAATGCAATTTGAAACTCATATTTAGTTTTTGCCAACAAAAGAGCTATTATTTATGGAAATAAGAAGTGTATAAATCATGTAAATATAGGTTCCCCTTGGCATGATCGGTGTTCAAGTACATGATCATTGCCAAGAGTTATTGAGCTAGCTTTGGATTTATGAAGTATGATTTATGAAGTATGATGATGAGGCATTAAAGAGAGAATTTATATGGTTAAATATAGGAGCCAGAACTTAAACATAAAATATATACCTCCTTCATTAAGGACAAGACATGGTGGATAGTGTCCCAGATTTGATAGATAACAATTAGATCGCCATTTTCGCTCTCTGGAAATGACATTTTGAACCTGATATGGTTGAAAGTAATTTTTCCTTTACGGAATAATAGCATTTTAACAAGTTTACTCATTTTGCCTGAACCGAAGATTCTTGAATACTAAAAAATGGTAACTCCAAAAATTTTGGTAACAATTTATGATTTTTAATAAGAGGGAATTTTCTAATTAGTAAATTTATTTATGAAGTTATATGAGTTTGTAGTAAATTATTTGATATTAAATTTGAATAGGGGTAATTTTTTTTTGAGACTTTCTTTTGTTTGTTAAGAGTTAAATATTAACACTTGAAATTTTTTTTAATAGTAAATTTGAAGAAGATTTCCAATATTTTTGAAATTTACTATTTCTCAAAAAAATAAATATTAACTTTTTGAATTTGTTTATTTTTTTGGAAGCTTAACCATCCATAAAATAATTTGATCCTACTAAATTGGTTGAATCCTAATCCATAATGTTTTAGCCTTCGATTTTTTTTTATAGTAGATTCGAAGAATATTAACAAGCCTTTGTTATTTATTTTTGTTCCATGTAAATATTATTCTTTGAATTTGTTTGTTTCCTTGAAACTTAATTATCCATAAAAATATTTGATCGTAAATTAGATAAATATTAACTCATATTTTTAGAAAAATACTAGACAAATTAGCTAAATAATGAATAATAACTCTTCATTTTTGGCTGGCTTAAAGTTCAAAAGCCACTAAAATGATTTAAGAGTAAATTAAAAAATATTAGTCATTTTCTTTAAAAGAAAAAACAACTAAATAGTGAATATGAGCCCTAATGTTTTTACACTATTTTTAAAACTCAACACACTTGCAGCATAATCTATTTTAAGCTTTAGCTTTCAAATTGTATTATAAGTTAGATAAAATGAAAAATGTCCAAGTAACCATACTTGGACATTGTTTCATTTAATATTGACCCACCCAAAAAAAATATTTTATCACAAATCTAAAGAAATAGTTCTCTTTAGTGCAAAACTTACAGTTTAATTTCTCCAAAAGAATTTCATTCTCCATTATAAAATAAATGTATAAGTGTTTTTCAAACAAATGATTTGATTGGTTTCAAGAATTAGTTATTAGTTTCTGCTTTGATAATGTTGATTGTAATTGGTATTGGTAAAGAGATTTAAATTTATGTAGTATTTTTTTAATATTGTTATAAATAAATGAGAAGTTCATGTTTGTGTGTATAAATTTAAAAGTTTGTAATCATTTCAAGTGAAAGCTATAATTTTAAAATATTAAAAATGTATTATTTATATAACTCACATTAATGTTATTATTATTTTTTCTAAATAAATTTATTCTAACTATAAAATATATACATATTAGTTGCTAAATTTCATATGATTAAACAAAATTTTGCTATATTAATATAAATATATAAAAGTTATTATTAACATATTTTAATTTTAATTTTAAATATATTAATATAATTATATATCAAATTGATATAAATATGTTTTAATTTTATATACAATATTGTTTTAGATAAGAAAAAATGAATTTGCGTTATTTAATATTTTAAATAAATATGCTATAATTATTTAAATATGTTTACTTGAATCTTGTAATGATTCTTTATAAGAATCCTTACAATATTTTTTTTAAAGATTACATGTGATAATTAGTAATTGTAGTATGTAGCATTAATTTGTGGTTTATTGATGTTTATTTGGTGGCATTTTAGTTTATTAATTTTAAATAATAAAATTGAGGAATTCAATATAAAATGTATATTCGTAAACTATTATATTTTAAATTAATTTATGTAATTTTGAATTTTTTTTCTTTACATTAAAAAATGCTAAGAAAACTATATCTCTTCTATAACAATGGAAACTCTATTTTTGAAAATTTTACTTCACAACATATAAAATTCTATTTTTGAAAATGTTGTTTAAGACAAAAAAACACATTCATGTTGAGAAAACCAACATCAAAATATCATATTCCCATAATTTATCTAAATATGTAATTGCTTAAAGTATTTTCAATAGCCTTAATAACTATTAAATGCTATTATCAATTTTTTTAATGCAAAAAGTTAAAAAAATGGTTGTGTTCTTAGTAAACTTTTTTAAAACTCCAACACCAAAATGTCATATTTTCATCATCTATCTAAATATATAATTTCTTAAAGTATTTTCAATAACCTTTAAGACTATTAAATACCATTAATGGATTTTTTAAATGATAGTTATGTATTTATGTAAAGAATAAACCTTTTTTAATTGTAAATATGTGTTATAATTTTTGGATGAATTTGAAGTTTCCATTGAGATTTTATATAATCTCTTTAGTTAGTTTTGAATTCAACACCAATTCCAAAACAAACTCTAGCTTAAATATCCAATTTCAATAAAGATTTTAATTTAAAGTTCTTATTCCATAGAAGAGTAAATGATCTAGCTTTGTACAATCTTTATAAAGTTTCATCTTCACTAAAAGAAATACTTGCAAAAATTCTACAAACGAAATTTACATCATCCATTATTGAATTCAACATTAAATATACTTTTACCTTATATGTGTGTATATAAAGAAAGAGAATTTCATTGCAATTTTCTATTTTTATTTTATTATTTTGGCTTTCTCTCTCTATCTCTCTCTCTCTCACACACACACATATGCCAAAATTCATGGTTCACTTCAAGAATGTTTTGTTTCCAAAACATAATGTTACAATTTTATTGTAAATTTCTTTAGCAAAAAATTATAGTTCAATTCAACCATGTTTTGCTTCCAAAACATTATGGTATTAGTATTAGATTAAAAAAATATTCATAAAAAAAAGGTGTTAATAGAACAATTAGGTTTTTTAACTAATTCAATACAAAATAATTAAGAACATTATTTATGACTAAAAAATATATAGGCCCCTTAATGTTCTATGTAGAATATGTTTATGATAAGAAAAATTATTTCAGCCCAAAAACATTATGGCCCATAAAAGCATGTTGTTATCCTCTTATACATTTTTTTATTTTTTAAGGATATAGTCCAAATAAAACATAGATTTGAGCTATTAAATAAAAAATATTGTTTTTTAGAAACAAATTTAAGTATAAAGGTAAGAAGATGCTCTACAATTTAAAATTTTAAAAAATATTTTTTTAAATGGTTTTTGCCAAAAAAAAAACTTATAGAAGAGTAACACATATTCATGGAATTACCATTATCACCCACTTATATGATTCTTCATCAAACAACAATTTGTATAGGATAAGGGATTCTTCATTAAACAACAATTTGTATTACTAATGAAAATACAAATTGAGTTTACATTACTATGGCCTCCATTGTTTTTAGCATTATATCAAACATTCAACTCTTTAGGCTAATTGATCTCAACCATAGCTGGGATGCTACAATTTTCTTACACTTATAACCCTTACACAGTTTGATCTTGGGTCACACTTCTTTATGCTCCACCAGGCTCTCTTTGCTCCCCTCCTCTTGGCAATGACTCAAACCATATACTCTCTTGTTTTCTCTTGAAACTTCCTTCTTTAATTCTATCATTCTCTTTTCTTGCTTTAAGTCACCTACCTAATTAATTAAAGACTACTAGAAATAAATAAATTGAATGTAATTGAGGCTGGACAAACTACAACTTACATTTTCGCATTGATATTCACATGAAGGGATGATTGCGGGTCCATGAAATTAAATTTGGTGCATGGAAAGATTCAATCCATGTGCAACTATTCCATCATGAAAATAAGAAATGGATGGAAAACAATCAATCATTCAAAATTCAAATGACTAACCTCCACCAAAACATAATCTTGTGGAGGTGAAGAAATGGACAGGATTTAGTTTGCTTTTTGGGGTGAAGGAATGGTCAGGATTTAGTTGGCTTTTTCGGGTGAAGGTAAACTTTGATTGGAGTTGTACTGTTTGATTTGGAGTAGTCAATTTGAGGATCATTAATAATTGATAGACAATTCAACGTTCCTCTAGGATTCTTGACAATGGATGTTACAAAGGTACATATACCTAGTGTATATAACCAACAAATACACTAGTATATACACCAATGTATATACTTATTATACACTAGTGTATATAACCAATATATTCATTAGTGTATAAAACCAATATAGACACTAGTTTATATACTAGTTATATACACTAGTGTATATATTGTACTAAAGATTAACAATAAAGTTCTAGTGTATATATTGCACCTATAAACTTTCAGAATTTTGCTAGAAGATGATCTAACATACCACTCTGAAGTTGTTTTATAAACTGACATTCTGTCCTTACTAGATTTGTAAGAAAATTATTTGTTGTTTTTGGTAATAAAAAGCAATAACGTTTACAAGGGAGACAAAAAAATTTAGCCAAAGACATATTTCCAAGAAAATAATAATGCACTAGAAGAGTATCAAGCATTAGTTCCAAGTCACTTGGATTCAATCCAAATCATTTATAGAGTTAAAGTTTCAGTTTGGTTAGGGCCTTTTTCATTAAGTCTAGGTTAGTAGGGATAAATGGATTTCATGTTTACAATTTTTTATAGCCTACTATCATCCTTGAGACATATTCATAATAGTAATTTAGGGTAAAATTCCCATTAGTACTTTGTCAGCATATATTTAGGCTAGCTCCATCCTTGTTTGATTTATTTTGGGACCATTTTTTTTCGCCTCGGAGGAGGAACTTACAAAAGAATGGAAAATCATCTAGAACTATTATTCAACATGGTTGTAGAACAACAACAAAAATGCAAAATTAGTGAATTGAACAGAACCATCTCATTGATAGATTTCCTTTAATCTAACATATGGTTGAATCTGATCAATGTATGGAGAGTAATTATACACCCTATCCATATTATCCTTATGGAGATCAATTATACATGGCATATCCATATCCATATAATAAGAATGTCCTCTCTATTTGTACTATAGTCGATTTGTAATAGGTATCCATGGAATTTATCCTTATCAATGTGAAATATCTATAGCTCAAAGGAGAGCTAGGTCCCTTGTTAACCACAAAAACCATGGTCAGAACCCATGTTATGTCTATGGAACTATTGTATATGTCTATTAGGACTTCAATGAAACTAGTGTATATGTCTATATTCTATAGTACAATATATACACCAATGTATATAACTAGTATATACACTAGTGTGTATAGTTTAGAATATACACTAATGTATATGCATTAGAATATAATACACTAGTTAGAGCGTACGTATGGTATATATACATTAGTGTATATAGTTTAGAATATACAATAATGTATATACACTAGAATATAATACACTATTTAGAGTGTACGTATAGTATATATACACTAGTGTACATAACTGGTATATAAATAGTATATACACTAGTGTGTACATAAGGTCTCGAGCATCGTGGATGGGTCTCTGGTCATTGATCATAGTCAAGGGAGGGAAACATTAGAATCCAACTCCAAATGTTGGTTCTTAGGCTCAATAACCATGAAAGAGTCATCAAACCACTACATATAATGACCACTATAGGGCATCATTAACCTCCAAGTTGGATATGGGAACCATGACTAGGTAAGTTGTGAACAAAGAATGGGTATCAATTCCTAACAAAGGTTAGGAAAGAAAAATAAGAGACATTGTATCTAAATGTGGCTTTGCATTCACAAGTTCCATGAGAAACACCTACAACCCATGATGCTTCTCAAGATATAGCATGATATGTCTCTTCAAACCACCACATGGGACCTTTGTAAGGTATTTATCCTACTAGAAAGAGACAAGTGACAACATTAAACCACAACGCAAGCTATAATTAATAATGTGTTTTGAGCCCACAATATGAATGCTTATCGAGGCCATAGTTGGGGTTCTTTACCATCCAAGTGTATTACAGGTGCCATGAGTAGTTTTTTGCAATGTAAATGGGTTGTGAGGACTAAACATGGTAAGAGGGAGAATTGGTGTATATACTAATTATATACACTAGTGTATTACTAGGTATATACACTGGTGTATAGTCCTAGTATATACATCAGTATATATACCTAGTATACACTAGTGTATAAACATAGTATATATACACCATTGTATATACTAGGTATATACACTGGTGTATATACTAGGTATATACGTTGGTGTATATACTAAATAAAGTATATTGAGTAGGATTTGTGCAATGTAAATGGGTCTCAAGGTCTAAACATGTGTTAAGAGGGGGAAATGGTGTATATACTAGGTATAAACAGTGGTGTATATACTAGGTATATACACTGATGTATATACCTAGTATATACCTAGGTAGTGTATAACATCGATTTATATAGACTAGTATATACACCAGTGTATATACCTAAAAACGAATATACACTAGTGTAAATATTAACACTAGTTTATCTTAAACCTTCTTACTCATGCAAATGACCTACATCTAGTACATGCACTAGTGTATATACTAGTATATAATTAGAAGCACTTTTGTATATACACACCATGTATATACGGGTATATACCCTAGTCTATACACCCTGTATATACTGGTATATACACTAGTGTATACACTGTGTATAATATATTGGTATATACACTAGTCTATATACTAGTATATACCAGTGTATACACTAGTCTATATACTAGTATATACACTAATGTATATACTTGTATATGCAGACTAGTGTATACACTGATGCATATATTCATATATACACTAGTGTATATACTAGTATATATACGAAAATACTTTTGTATATGTGTGCACATATATGAAAGCACGCATGTATATGTGTGCACATATACAGAAGCGGTTTCGTATATGACGTGGTTTCTTAAGCACTCCACATTAAATGTTGTGGTTGTGAGGTTATGAACCATTGGATTGATTCAACCATCGAATCTAAATTTTGCATTCAATAATGAAAGGCTAATATAATTTTCTTCTCTATTGTTTGTATAATCAATACATTGTATGTAACACACTTTCTATGCATAGCTTGAGCAACCCAAAACCTCATAGCCTCATAAAATCTTACCCAAATTCTCATTGCATCATAATCTACTAGCCTTTCACCTCAAAATACTGACATCATGCAAAAGTTGTTGTTGAGACCTTAGGACCTTATTTCACTACTTGGCCTTTGCATAAATAAGACACATCAAACATGGTGATTGAGTGATCTCATATTCAATCCAAATTAGAAAATTTTGGTGGGATTTTAATAGTGTTTATCCTAAATGGGTTGTAGTTGAGTTGAAGGATGAGTTCCAAAAGGTCTTGAGGGATTGGAGGAGTTTGTGAAGTTCTTTGCAAAGTTAAGTGGTGATTTATAGTGCCCCTTATCCTCTCTGTTTATACACACACCAATGCATATACCTATTATACACTGGTGTATAGATCAGGTATATACACTGGTGTGTATACTAGGTATATACATTGGTGTATATACTAGTGTATATAATAGGTATATACACTTGTTCCTCCTAGTTTATATATCGGTATATACACTAATGTATATACCAGTGTGTTGAGGCCTAGAAATTCGCAGGCAACAACAGCAAGGGATTCTCCCTAGTCAACGTTCCCAACTAGCCCGTGACTGTTTCGTGTAGGGAATCCGTCCAGTTTGCGGTCCGGCTACCGTAGGTCAAGTAACAAAATAAAAAGGTTTTACTGGTTGCGGCCCGGTCCACCGTATATATTTTTGTATTTTTTTTACTTTAAGTATGATATGCAAGTGCCTATCTGAGATGCAGATTGATTGAGAATGCAAGGAGTGTTCACAATGTGATGCGCAGGTTCTTACCTCTCGTCTTAGGCTCTCATGCATCTGAATCACACACATGGTAAGAAATTAAAACTTACTACCTAACCTATCCCAAGGGAGCAAGATTGTCACTTATTAATGAGTAATGTATTATGTGCATGCATTATGAAAAATCACAAATAGCTGATACTTCTTTCAAAACACATGAACATTTAAAGATATTTGAACAACCAGATAGCCAATTGTTTATGAACCACATTCATTACTCAAAGTGGAAATTTTCATAAAATAAACTAGAGATCATTCATACAAGAACTTAGGTTCAAAGAGTTAGAACGATCTCACAGTTAATGGACAAAAAGCTGAAAACGAAATAGTTCCTCTTCAACAAATCCATAGCATAACATTTGAACATTCCACCAAGCTTTCTCCAACAGGCAAACTATAATTATCTATTGCAAAAGGAAATAGTTCTTCTTACAATATGTCTTCCACAATCTAACTGGGGAAAAATTCCTTTTGCTTATCTAAATCTTCTATATTTATACAAAAGAACCAAATTGTTGGGCTGCCCACAAATGACTCTTGGGCTTCCCCAAAACCATTTAGTCTCACAATTTTGTCCTCTCGTGAGTGCTCATGATTCACATAATGCGTTACATTTCGGATTAAAATTTATGAGTCCTTCATAAAATGGGACCACCTTAGTAACTGATGAACCTTTCCAAGCCTGGCCCCTGTTGCTAACAATTCTGCTTTGTTTTCCAGCTATGTTGTCTTTACGGCAGGAGTCTGAAGAATCTTCTAAATTCGCCTACAGTTAAACAAAGGTCATCATTAATTCAGACTGCATCTTTTCAACAAAATTAAAACACACTAACAATAAAACTAATCATCAAATGAGGCCCTGTACTACGCCTTTGTCGCAAAAACCCTTAACACGAATCAGAAACCACCACTGCCCATAGAAAGGTTAAAAACTTAGACAATGGAGGGAACAACCTTATCAGCAGCTTGAACCACTAAAACATCGGGAGGATAGTTTAAATCACATCCGCAATTGGGGGCTTCAAATGGACAACGAGTTCTACAGGATCAATAAGCCTATCGGCGCCCGAAAGACTAAACACTAAAGCATCGGGTGGAAAATCCTTCTCGGTGAGCAGGGTGACATAACGTCGGGAGGTTAGCGCAGTATGCAGCTGCAATGGAGGAAGATGAAAAGACTACGAGCTCCGCGGCAAACAAACATATTAGCGGAAATCATAACCAAACATCGGCGGGTGGAGCGGTTACAATGGGGGGAACTTAGTTTACTCGGGAGCCACAATGGTGGAAGGCAATCAGACTACCACCCTTGATCAAAGTTGTAAAACCTTCCGATACGGTGCAGAAAAAAATCATGAAAACATTAAGTGCTCAGATAACTTAAAGTTGTCCAGCGGTTCAAAAAGCTTGTCTTATCTCCAAAACAGCGGCTTCATAAAGGTCAAAAACCACCGAATCAAACTCCAGCCAACCTGCGACAATGCAAAATAAGTCGAAATAACATCACAGCATCGGTCAGTCAAATATATTTGTTAGAAAAAGTCATCATTCAGGTTCCGCAATGGCGGCCCCGAAGGGAAATACAGCTTCGATGCATGGTTAAATGATTTCCAAGAAACCAAAATAAAACGTTAAATTCCAATAGACTTTCAGACGGGCAGTGAAGAAAAACTAGTTTCACCTCCAAAACAGCGGCGAAAACAATGAATTAAACTTTTGATATCAAAGAAAGAAAGCGCAGATCAAACGAGCAACAAATGAAATCCAATCTCCAAATTCCATAGCTCAAACAGTTTCAGATATAAGCAACCTTCCGAAAAGCATGAAGACATTCCAAACATGCAGCAGAGGTGAAACAAAAACAGAGTTCATGGATCCAAACAATTTTAGGAAAGATAAAAGTTAAGAGGAGGGCCCAAAATTTCAAAAATTTGGGAAAACAGTTGCAGCTGCAACACATTGTATACACTAATGTATACACTAGTGTATATACAAGTGTATACTAATGTATATACTAGTGTATACATTGTATAAATATCAATGTTAGTGTAGTGTATATTACTAATGTACACAGTATATACACTAGTGTATATACTGGTATATACATTGGTGTGTATATACCGAGGTATATACACACCAACATATATACCACAAAGTATATACATCGATGTATATACCGATATATACACCAGTGTATATACCAAGTGTATAGACTAGGTGTATATACTGAAAACACAAACTATATAAGGAAAAAAAAATCATAGCTGCCTGAGATTCATCTAGCCAAAGTGTTTCCAATTGTCCCCCATTTATTTGTAAAACTCTTATACTCTCTGTTGGAATCCAAAAGGGCAGGGAGTAGTACAAACAATTTTTCCAGTAGAGCCATATAAGTTGTGATGACTTGGTAATTATCAATATGCTTTCCACATTTAATCAACTTTAGTTGTGAGAGGCCGCAACCTACCAGTGTATATACCTGGTATATATACATCAGTGTATATACCTGGTATATACACTAGTGTATATACAGGTATATACCAAGAAAAAATACATTAGTGTATATACTCATGTATATACACTAGTGTATATATACATGGTGTATATACCCGATGTATACACTAGTGTATATACACACTAATGTATCCTGGTGTATGCACATAGTGTATATACACTAATGTATATACCTGGTGTATACACCGGTGTATATACCTGGTGTATACAGCGGTGAATATACTACACTAGGTGTATACACGAGGTATATACATTAGTGTATATACACTATGTGTATACATAAGGTATATACATTAGTGTGTATATACACTAGTGTATATATACTGGTATATACACTAGTGTATACACCACATATATACACTGGTGTATATACATATATACCTGGTGTATATACCAAGTATATACACCAGGTATATACATGAATGTATATACACTAGGTGTATACACCAGGTATATACATGAGTATATACACCAGTGTGTACACCTGGTATATACACCAATGTATATACCTGGTGTATATACCAGGTGTATACACTGGTGTATATATACCAAGTATATACACTGGTGTATACACCAGGTACATACACTAGTGTATATGTGTATAATGTATATATTGAATATCTATTATCATTAGGTGGCATTACTAGATCTTTTTTTAAGTCTGTCAATTAAAACAAGTACATATGTTGTATCCAAGTAACAAAAAAAACCTATACTTTTGTAGGTGTTAAATGGCATTGGCTGCGTATGTGGAAATTTGTAGTTGAGTGTCTATGGGATTAATTTAAAGAAAATATCATTTCAAACCTGAAAGTTTAGTTGTTAAGATTGAATTCCCTTAAAAGAAAAATCCATGGACATTGATCACACTGCCATTTTGTTTATTCATAATATACAAGAGGAAGAAGAATCCTTTCTTGTAAGCGTTCAGTCCTATGGATATTTCCTAATAGAATAAATTTACTGCACATAGAAAAACTTAAGTTGTTTAGTTTTATATGTCACGTCCCCACCCCTCTTCTCGGCGGAGAGGACGCGACCAGGATGCTATCAACCCGGGCAGGCTAAGCCCCATGAACATATATAAAATGCAATGAAAACAAAATACATATGTAGAAATCTAATTCATTAAACAACGGAAGAAAATACATGTCATTCACAACATTTAACATGTTCATATTGAGTTATAAAACAAACACAACTGCAAGGATTTAAACACAAGAGATATTTATAGTAGTAGAAGCTTGTCCCGCAACCATCTACACCGCTGCAACGTTCCACCCAACCATAGGCCAATGACGTAGGAACCTAATATTCCTTTGGAACGCTCTTAACTGGGTATGCTAATTCAATGGTGCAGCAGGG
Organism: Pseudotsuga menziesii; assembly: GCA_001517045.1. Lineage (NCBI taxonomy): Eukaryota > Viridiplantae > Streptophyta > Pinopsida > Pinales > Pinaceae > Pseudotsuga > Pseudotsuga menziesii. Next base: position 148,246 of record LPNX010366569.1, on the reverse strand, counting down.
ATAAAGATGGTCAAGAGAAAATTAGTGTAAATGCTTTGTTGGATCTCTGAATATCGAGGTGCATGACACCAATTTTACTAATAGAAGGTAGACAATTTACAAAATTTACAGTTCATTATCAAATTTGAAATTTTCCATGACACAATTAAAAATGACTAATTCATATTCTTCTAGCTAGTCATTTTTTTTGTCGTGACCAAATTAGTTGTTTATGTTAGCCATTTTTAACTCTATCACTTATTATATAGTCATATTCGTTAAATGGTGACTAAATTAGTCGTTAATTTTAGTTGTTTATAGCTGGGACAATCAAAATTGCTCATATTTAGTAGTAAATCACTTGAAAAACCTATGGTGACTAGAATTTTTAGTCACCTAGTAGCTAATTCCTCATTTTGTACTAGTGATCTTTCTCCAAGATTCTCTAGAGACATTGCAACCCCAAACCTCACACCCATACAAGATAATAAGAGTGACTAAAGTTTCTAAGAGGAGCTTATTTTAATCACACATCACAAGGTTTGCCGCTTTACAATTATTTTCAAGACCAAAATAAGCTTTCCACCCTCCATTAATCATTTTCTCAATGCTATAGTTCCAGTTGAGCTTGCGATGAATATCAATTCCTAGATATTTGTAAGAAGACACTTCCTCCAAGTTGCTATTGTCATACACAAAATTAGCGTAAGTGTCCTTCTTGGATTTGATAATCATAACTTTTGTTTTGTCAGTGTTAACAATCATACGCATGGTAGAGAAAAAATCCTTAAGAAGTCTTAGTTTCTTATCAAGATCAAATGGAAACCTTTCAAGAAGAACAATGTCGTCAGCATAGAGAAGAAGGATGATGACTTTTCCAGCTAAGATCGTGCCACCACAGCCTGCTTCCTATAAAAAACCTTCTAGCTTATCAATGTAAATGCCAAATAGGGTAGGGGAGAGGGGGAAACCATATTTAAATTCGATATTACATTTAATATCTTTCGACCACCCTTCGTTTCTCTTAAACTTAGCAATGACATTCTCGTATAACCTTATTGCGGAAACTCTCAACTCAAAAGGATATTTAGTGACTCTCAAATAGAAACCTCATCATCGCACAAACCTCCTTCTCATCATGGATTGCAATAGCTTGAAAAAACATGAAATGTTTCACAAGGGACTATACATATCACATTCTTCTTGAAAGTGATATCACATGTTCTTTCTAAAAGTTTAAGAAACAACCATACAAAAAATTTCATAAACAACTATACAATATACATGGCTCGGTATTCCAGGCTTTAGAAACTGAATAACAATAAGAAATTCCAATTCATAAGTAGGCGCTATAAAATTAATAACTCTTCCCCATGCATGCAAAACTGGACGATTCATTCACTTCAAGATTTTATTTAACAAGAATTTAAAATGGACAAGAATCTTTTCCATCCATGCTCATGCATGTGTAGTTATGAAATGGATATAACCTAATCACATGTGACTTTGTAATTATGTACATTGATATATAATTTAAATACCACTAGGGATGCAAATGAATATGACAAACTAAATGGGGATATGAGTCAAAAGGGGGAAAGAAAGAGGGATTAGGGGCTAAGTGAAAATAATATTATGTTATTGTTACCTAAGTTATTTAACCCGTTGTTTATTCAATCTTTACTTTATGGTTATCCTAATTCCTTTTATCTTGAGATTCATTTCCAAAGTGACTTTTGGGCTTCCCATGTGGGCGTGTGGTCTTATATTCCCATGGGATGGGGTGTGGCGCTCTCACATTTACTTGATATGCATGCCACACACTTAAAATTTAGTTGCTTCCCCTTCCCCTCATAACTTGATTCTTGGGGGTGTTGGCTAGTGGAGGGTGTTTAAGTCACTTGTTGGGTGGAAGGTCTCAAGTTCAAATATACCCACCATGATTTTTTTACACTATATACTAGTGTATAGAATATACACTAGTGCATATACACAAGCAATATTGATCAACTTTTGCATATTTTCCTTCAAGACTTCACACTCTTTCATTTTTACTTCTCTTTGCCTCTCTTTCACACACACACATCGTATGTTTCTCTCCTCTTCCACTAACCACCTCCCCATCCAATCTCTCTCTCTCTCTCCCTCCCTCTCTCTTTCTTCTTATCTTCGGAGCAACCAAATCTTCATAGTAGATATTGGTCAGCTCCTACGTCTTTTCCTTCAAGACTTCACACTCTTTCACATTTGTATGTACCAGTATATACACTAGTGAATATACCGGTATATACACTAGGGTATATACAAGTATATAGACTAGGGTATATTAATAGTGTATATACTGGAGTACTATACACTAGTGTATATATCGGTATATACACTAGTGTATATTATACATGTATATACACTATACACTATAAATATCGACCATGGTGCACGTGTGGAAAAATTAAGAATGTTTTATGTGTTATGACTCAAGAATGTGGATATGTTCTTCCTCACTTCTTGAGTGATTTAGTTACATATCGATTCTATAAAATGATGACCTAGTGGGTTGAGAATAAAGTGAATCATCAACACTATCGATATTTTTATCTATTCCAATCATGATATGCTATGCCTATGCACTAAAACAATGTTTATCAACAACACCTCCTCTTAGAATAATTAGCTCTTTCATATATCCAATTCTCTAATTTCTTCAACATGGTATCATAGTTGTTAGTTTGAATCATAGCTTGTTGTCTACTAGCATTTTGAGATGTTAATTGAACACGCTCTATTGATTCAGGTCTATATTTAATTAACTTTAGCTCTTGACTCATAGAGTAAATCAAGGTTTAAATTCAAAGGTTAGTGTTATGGATTTCAAGCAAGAACCACTCATATTGAATGGTGAACAACTGTATTATGATTATGGAAAATTCACCATTTTTAGTATTTTCACATTATGGATGGTCTAGGAGCCTAATCCATTGTTTAGGGACAAAAGGTAGGGTCTCAAGAAATACATTTTGTTTTAGACTCATTAGCCATGGATAGGGCCTTGAGCCATCATACATGCACTAAGAATCAAGTCTTCGAAGCGCATATAAGGAAGCGCTTATGTATACGTACGCGCATCTATGGACGCTCTTATGTATATGCACACACATATACATAAGCATTTGTGTATGTGTGCACATATACAGACACACTTCCTTATATGCGCTCGAATATAGTGACACGCTTCCTTATATGTGAACACATATTTTGACATGCTTCCTTATATGTACGTATACTGATGTGCTTCCTTATATGCATGCGCATATACAGAACTGCTTATATATGATTGTGCTTTCGTATATGTGTGCACATATTATACAGAAAGAACACATATATGGAATCACTTTTTGTATATGCGTTGCGCTTTTTGTATACGCGCATGCATGGAAGTGTGTTCATATACGTGATGTGATTTTCATATATGCATGTGCGTATACGAAAGCGTGTTCATATATGCATTACACTTTTCATATATGCATGCGCATATACAGAATCACTTCCATATATGTGCGCTTTCTGTATATGTGCACGCAAATACAAAAGTGTGTCTATATATAAGTGCTTCAATATATGCGTGCTCTCTGTGTATGCGCTCGCATATACTGAAATGATTATGTATATGTGTATGCATATAGTGAAGTGTATTTGTATATGTGTGTGTATATACAGAAGCGCTTTCATATATGTGCGCACATATATGGAATTAGTGAGGGGTAAAGCTTGGAGAGAATGTGATCCTATTGGACATCCATTTATCCATTAAGAAACTTAATTTGAATAACACACAATCTGGATTTAAAAAAAAATATTCCATACCAATCAAAAACTCCGACTATGTTTTTGATGGATTCCGTGGGCTAAACATTATCATACATCTTTGGACTTCTCTCTTTCGAAGTGTGTGA
>LPNX010366569.1:86081-143589 GCA_001517045.1 Pseudotsuga menziesii | reverse complement strand
TATATATATATATAACAATAAAATATTGTAAAAAGTAACATGTGTGCTCAAATTATATTTATAACATTTAGAACTGAATATATACTAGAATATATCCAAATCCTAGGCTCTATCAAGCCCAGAGAGGGATCAAATCTTTGGAGGTGTAAACCTCTTCTTAAGTATTGCACTCAACTATGAGCTTTAGTGTGATTCACACCAAAAGACACATATTTTTATTTAAGGTCGACATATAATATTTTTATTATTAATTTTAATACTATTTATGGAACACATATAATATTATTTTTTATTTTGTTAGGAAAGAACATTACAACATCTCCCCCATACATGGTTTTAAAACCATGTGCACCTCCTCAACTTGTACAATAAAACCATGTGTTGTTTAAGAGGCCTTGCACATGGTTTTAAAACCATTTGCAAGGCCCTCATAAACCATGGGTTGTTTAGGAGGCCTTGCACATGGTTTTAAAACAATGTGCATGACCAACATGTTGTTTTTGTGGCCGACATTTATTTTGGAGGATAATTAAAAAAATTATTTTTTATGGCTACATAACTTTACATAATGTTACATAAATTTACATAACTTTACAAGATCTCCCTCATACTAGAGGGCGTTTCTGCCCAATAAAACTACACAAATTAGTTAAATTAAAACTCTTCCTCAAAATTTGCACTCTAAAAAGGGGTTTGCACTTCCAGATATTTGATCCGTTGGTAGATCCCCTTTTAAGATGGATCTAGTGATGACCTGATATTAATATTAAATAAAGTTAAATTTACAACATCTCCTCCATGTTGACTTGTAAAACACCTTGTTGCTCTCACTACCGCAAGTGATGACATGTAGAATATCCATATCAATTAATTAGATAGATAGCGTCAAACTTGAATTGGTTTAAAGCAATATTAATTAATTAATTTGATAATAAATTCTACTCCATGGATCATATCCATATAAAATATCCATATCAAATAAATAAATCATGGATAATGTAAACATTAAATTACTTTAAGCAATATAAATTAACTTAATTTGATGATATAAATTATACTCTCAATGCAACTAGTTATGGTTTGTGGGATATCCATAATATCTATGTAAGTAATTAGATAGATAATGTGAAACATAAATTAGTTTAATGAAATACTAATTAATAAATTTGATAATATATATTTTTTTGTTGGAAAAAAACAAAAACTTGATATTTATAGAGCAATAATTTTCACACTTAATCTTATTTATTATTTATAAGTTTTTTAAAATTTTAAATCTTCAAATTAAAAATATCTTAATTTCATTAATTTTTTATTTTATTTAATAAATTAATTATAAAAAAATTATTTACTTAATTTATTATTTCATTAGTTTAATCATAACAATATACCATAAAATATAATCTACAACACTTTAAACATCTAAATAAAAACACTTATATAATATTCTCAAAATTTGATTTGATAGTATGAAAAAATGTCAATTTCTTTTTTTTTTCAATTTTAAATAGATTCTAAACTTTCTTAACAAATCTAAGGGTTATGCAAATTAAAATCTTCCAACTTTACAACAAAATAAAATAAAATAAATAGACATGCTTTCACTTTATTCGAAAAATTTATGGATCTTTTTTATGAGATATTTTCAATATTTACATTTACCTCAAAATGTAACCAAAACATGGAAATAAAACACTAAACATGCTTTCACTTCATTGGAACATTTTATCATTCATTTATGACCTTTCAATATTTACATTTACTGTAAACTGAAGTTCTACTCGCTTCATTGATCCGGTTGTCTGCTTCATGTGGAGGGTTGGAGACACTAGTAACCTAATCCAACCTTTCACAAATGGAGGGCTCCTCGAGGCTAAGAGGCAAAGGGTTGGAGACACTAGTAACCTCATCCAGCCTTTCAAAAATGGAGGGCTCTTCAAGGCTAAGAGGCCAGACAAGCAATCCAATAATATGCAACTAAGGGATTTTATCATTGATATATATATCATAGGTGAAATAAGTTATTTAACTAATAGGTGTAAATCAGGATCCTCAGTTTTTTTTTTTAGTTTTTTTTAGTTTCATAGTTAATACTATTTAATATTAATTTAAAAAATTATACTTATTAAATTAGATAACCAATTGGTATATAGAATTTTTTTTGTTTTTAAATAAAAATCTTTTATTAAAAAATTTAATTAATAAAAATATAAATACCCCATTTCTCCATTTAATCAATATAACTGAATATTTTTATACCCCATTTCTCCATTTAATCAATATACATGTTAAGTGAATCTTACAACAATTACTATGATTAAACATTTATCTTTAATGCAATCATAATTTGTACAATACTTTTTACTATTCAACCAACCCTATTGCTCACCCCTGTTTATTTTTCCAATTGAAATTTGATTCTTGATCATAAACTATGCAAATTCTGAAATTTTAGACAAAAATAATTATCGGATTTGCAAGTAGACCACTTAATTAGTAAAACTTTAACACAAACATGCTCCATAAATTAACAAAAATTAATTTAGATTTGCAGGGAAACCACTTAATTAGTCAAACTTTAACACAAACATGCTCCATAAATTAACAAAAAATTATTTTTTCAATTGAAATTTGAGTCTTGATCATAAACTATATAAATTCTGAAATTTTCGACCAAAATACTTATGGGATTTGCAGTGAGACCACTTAATTAGTAAAACTTTAACACAAACATGCTCCATAAATTAACAAAAATACAAATCTCATCCATATTATTTCATAAACGGTAGAAGTCTTAACTAGTGAAACCTTAAACACAAACATACTCCATAAATTAACAAAAATAGAAATCCCATACATATTATTTCATAAACCAACCGTGGAAGTTTGTATTAATATATGTATTATATTATAGTGTACAGAAATCGTAACTTTAGAAAACAGATGTATTATATTAAAATAGTGGAATCTGTAATGGCAACGGGTAGATAGAAGAACAAAAGGAGACATTATATGCAATCTAAAGAAACAGTCCCAGCATGTATAGTAACCACCATGGAGTAACTGGATAGATACGGGCATATCCTACCAGCCAGCATAAACACTTCAATCAACAGCATTTAAATACAAACAATGAACCTCTTGTATCAAGAGCATTAGATACCATATGAGTAAGCAGGAAAGATACCAGATAGAAGAGTAACCGCAGTAGGCTCTGCTCTACCTATCTCCTTGCAGATATACTTTTCCATGTGCGAAGATGTCTACTCATGGCGAACCAGCATATATCCTCTGGGAGGACCAGCATATATATATCCATGTTATTTGGGTGATTGCCACTTAGCTTGTTTGGCACCTTGCTCGGGTGAGTCGCTTAGCCTATGATTTGTTTTACGCTGAGCCCGTTTTGTTGCGCGGACAATTCGGGAAACTCCAATCTTGGTGGCCGCTTACCTGCTGTAGGGTCATCATAGAACATGATCGGTTCCAGGTTGTAAAACAGGCTAGATCCATTGTTGGTTTCGCTTAGAGTAAAAAATACCCCCTCTTGATTTGTAGAAGGTAATGAAGAAATTTCGATCTCCCTTGTTGGATTTGACAATTGATGGCTCCAATTAAGGGTGATCGAATGAGACTTCTCTGGGTATTCATCACCATCCTTTCTTTATATCCGACATAACAACATATTCATCTTCTTTTGTAAATGCAAATTTGCATTTCTTCAATTTCTATATTGAAAGAGGCCAGATACTCTCCCACCCTAGCTGTCTGTAGAGCTCCTTGGTTCTAAGCAAATAATGGCTTTTAAATAGTATCGATAGTAGCTTGTGCAAATCAGTGTCCTTAGTTTTTTCATTATGCTCGTAGTGTTTAATAAATATGGATAAACACAAAGGCATCTGAGCGAAAAAACAATAAGAAATATACCTTGGGCGTCGACGAGCTCAAATCTGACAACCCGTATAGCTGCAAACTGCGAATTGCTGTCTGAACCGGTCGCCTTCCAACCCCCGGACATGGTGAGTCTATTAGTCTGGCGCATGTTTTCTCGTGATTTCCTGGAACGAAGAAGAACCATTGTCTCTCCCTAACATCATAACTGAAACCTGCAAGCATAAGAATAGATCAAATAATACTCTGAAAAAATATTTTAAAATTCAAAACAAGAAAAAAAAGAGTGTCAAGTGTAACTGGTAACTCCCGGGGATCATACTATACAAGTCCAATATTGGTATAATTCTCTCAAAAATCAATGGGTAGACTCTTTAAACCCCTTTCTTCAAATAGAATCCTAGCAGCTCATCTTCTGTAGGATACACTCTAAAACCTGGAAGATCCAATCTCATTGAATGGATAAATGGATAAATCTGATCCATTCCAAGCTCAGCCACCCCTTTTTTAGTCAATGCAACAATTGCGTGCTTGAAAGCTGTGTAAGAGTAAGGAGCAGCTCCTCCTAGCATCCCTTCCATAATGCAGCCCTTCTTGTAAATTTCCCTGGCTAGAAGCCAGTTCTCTGCGTTGGTGGAGAAGAGGGGCCGAATGAAAAAGGGTTGTCGGTCCAGGGAAGAGAGGGGCGACCAAGGTTGGATTTCATTTCATCTTTACTCTTCAAATTAAATTTTTTTGACGTCTTGAGCTTTTAGCTTTTATCTTTCTAGTCACAAACATTTTATTAAAAGCCCTACCCTTCAACCAACCATGAGGATAGAACTCTTTCTATTGATAAATTTTTATTACAGAATTTAAGTAAAACCTAGAAATTGCCGAGTGCTGCTTGTCATAGATTTCTTTTATTAAGATTTTTCTTTTTGGCATTTTCCAAGCATAGATTTATTTTATTACGCTATTTTTTTTTGGCATTTTTCCTGAAAATGGAGAGCTTGAGGTACAATGTTTCATTTTTAGGTTATTTCTCTTTGGGCTTTTTACTCTTAAATGCAAAGCTTGAAGTAAATTTCCATAAGCTTTATTACAATGTTTTAATTTTTGTATGGAGAATAATTAAATAAATACAAAAATGTTTGTATATATATATATATTATATAAAATTTGATTTTTTTAAATATATAGTGAAATTAACTTTATTAAAAAATATACTAAAAAAATTTAATAAGTAAAAAACTAGATACCTGTTTGGGCTTGACTATCCAGATTTAAAATGAATCTATGTTTCTCAGTGTCTATCACATGCGATGGTCTTTGAAGTGATATTTAAAATTTTAGTACTAACCAGATACAATGGCAATCTAACATTACTTTAATATGGACTAAAATTTTATTAAATTTCGTTTTGTCGCTTTGTTCACGTGACAAATAATACATATTTTTAAACTATGCAAGAACATATTCTGTCAATCTCCAGTTCTGACTATTTACTTACGTTTGAATCTGGATTGGATTCAGGCCTGACAATTTACCAAATATCAAATTACCTGAGCATTTAATTCAATGCACTCATACCAAATCTTAGATTACTATGACATTTAATTCAATTTAGTGGTTAACAGGAGTCTTGGGCCATCGCAATGGGAGCCTTGGAGACTCGGAGGGACATAATGACGTTTTTTTAGAAAATTAAACCATCAAAATGACATTTTAGCAAAAACTTCAACCATTTAACAAAATGGTTTTGGCCAAATTTTACCCGTATTTAACTGGAAAAATGTGCAAAAACGGGCATATGCCCATCAAATTCCACCTCTGGGGGCGACCAAAAGGCTGGGGGCACGGATTTTCAAATTTCAAATTTGAACTGGTAGATGGTATGCAGCTGGCATATGCATGGGTAGCATAGAATTTTCAGAGATGATGGCATGTCCATATGTATGGACTTTTCGGAGGTAATGGCAAGCACATGCATGATAAGGATGGAGATGGTCTAATACCTGGACGGGAAAACTGGCCGGATTATTCTAATTTCGCACGGAGGATCGATGGTACTTAAAGGCCCGTATCATCATTAAACACTCTACTACGGGGTGCATATTGGTTGCCATCGAATTTGAGGGATTCAAGATTTTGGATAAGCCCGTATGTGAATTGTACGAAAGGATTTAGATAAATCTTGCACTTGATAGATGTTAGATCTTACATTATTTAATGTTATTGTACCTGCCGATAGGAAGTGTACAATAGTAATCAATATTTAGTCAACCCATATTAGTTTATAAGTTGACCAACAATTTTTTCACAATTATACCAAGTTTTAGATTAGAAATCAATTATTTTTTATTTTTTTAACAAAAAAACGATTTATCTCTCATGCAATTCACTCAAAAGTTTAGAGTGCTATTTCGAGACTGACGACGGCCTCCTTGGTTTTAGAAAAAAATTATTAAAACTTATTAATTATCTGACATATAGGGCCTCATCACTATCACTGCCAAGGTTTCCACCACCTGTTAGCACAACCAACGGCATGTGAAGTTAATTTTTTCTGCAATCCTGCACCACCTTCACCGAGAGCATTGATTATGTGGCCTCTTGCACCGCCTGCATCTCCTGCACCGTCTTCTACAACATCCTGCACCATTTGCAGCCTTATTATGTGTCAAGCTCTTTGTAAATATTTTTGCAAATATTTCTTCGCTTGGTTGTTTTCTTCTGAGATGTATATGCTTAGAGTGATCGCTGTAACACCTACTCTTGGGTAAGGAGGAACTGGTACAAGTGTGCGGATTAATTGCTATAACAGTTGGAACTGTTGCTCAATAAGGAAATATATCTCATGCCGCTACAACTATGATGACTAACTGCTAGAACAATAGGCTACTGTTAGGTAAGACGAAACTATGGTTTAATAAGGAACTGTTGGTGGTGCTGCTACAACTGTGCTTACTAACTGCTAGAACAATAGGCTACTGTTAGGTAAGAAGGAACTGCTGCTTGTGCTTCTACAATCTATGTGCCCATTATAACTAACTCTATATTCCCACTACAACGAACTGTTAGTGCAACCGTCTAGTCCCATATCTCACAAAATCTTTATTCTACATTCTGTGATCAATGCAAGGATCATCAAGTGGTATAATTTAAATTAATTTACTTCTTCATGAAATTTTAATTCTACATCTAGATAAAATCATTATTGAAAAGATGACCAACTCCCTACCCACCATAGTTGCTCCTATGATCACTATTCACTCAGCAATACTTTTTTTGTTTTCCTTTTCAGAGAGGCTAAATTATACAATGTATTCTAACAATTTTTACTTGGGAAACAAGGTCTACCACCATTTTCCTTGGACATTTGCAACATTGGTAGTGAAAAGGAAAGTCGTGGGTTGACTAGTATTCATGCATAAAGGATTGCATTGGTTGTGAAGTGGATTGTTATGGCCCTCACATGATTATGGATTTAAGGGTAATTTGGGATTTGTGATGTTGTTGTAGGGTTAGTTTTGTTTAAAATGAATGGTTTAACATATCAAAAAATAATTTGGAAAAGTGAAGAACTTAATTAAGAATTTCAGGGAATAATAAGACCATTCTTGTCCATTTTTTTGTTAATATTCAGACTAGAATAAGACTCATTGATGGAGTTGTAGTTCGGCAATGGAGGGGGCAACTTGCAAGGACACCCACTGAGGTACAATTCCTCGAAAGCATATGAATAAGTGACTAGGCTAGGTTCTTGTTCTAGAATATTTTGATGATTCACCCATCAAGTTATGTGAAGAGGTCATTTGTAATATTAATTATATTCTTTGAGATTAAAGGAAGCACTTTAAAAATTAAGCAAAAATTACGAACTTATTCACTAAGTTTTCTAGCATGATTTGGAACTGTTTTGATTGTTGGTAGCATATTGAAGGACTCTTTGAAGACTTCCTTCATCAGTGAAACAACAGTCTTGAGGATAACATGTGCGCTAATTAAGGGAAGTTTTTAGTTCTTCTCAAACGCACAAAGAGTTGAAGGATTTGATTGGTGCACCTTTTAAAGTCAAATCAGTCAGAAACTTGGTAATGTGAATAAACCATAGTACTATGGCATGCCTTAGTTTATAAAACAACAATACAACAGTAGATGGAAGAGTTCATGCATTAATTGCAGTGAAGATATCATTTTGGACAGACTGGATACAGAATTGAAGGTATTTGTTTTCGACTTTGGATTTACAAGAGAAATATGATGAGGTGGCCCCCATGGGGAGATTCATTTATAATGATATATACACAAAATATCTGAATTTAAATTTGAACAGAAGAAGGTTAATGGCAGGCTTGAGTATTACTAAAATACTACTCAAGGACACACTTGAATGAATAAATTTTACTTGCAAGAGAACCATGTTCTGAAGCCTAATACTATTAAAATTCTTGAGTCTTATTTTGGTCTAGGAGTTCCATGTACCCTTGCTGGTCAGTGGTGATCACTGTATATGAATTTGAGGTTGTGTTTTACGTAAAAATAGATTCTACATTGTACTTTTTTGTTGTAACATTGATGATTTGAGCTACATTACCTTCATGCAACTTATTTTAAGATTAATGGTTTGATATTTATCTCTCTCTTGTATGTGACAGGAAATGATGCTGGAATTTGAGAAAGCTGGGCCTATGAGCTATCTCTTCACATAGATAGTTTCCTAGAACATTAAATGATAAATAACTAATTTGACAACACTTTTGTTAAGTAAGAGTGGGCTCATTCATACATGATACCATGTTGGTGTTTAGCACGAATATCTTGACATTTTTTTATGGTTTGTTTATTGCTCTTGTTTGAAGCATTTTGTCAATTTTTGAAGTTTGTGTGTATTTTGGTTAAATATTGTGTTAGTCCTTTGAATGCTTCTAGTTCTCATTTGACGCTTGATTTAATCCTTTGTTGTAGCTTGAATCAAGGTTGATTTTATGGTTAGATAAAAGATTCTTTTATTACCTTTTAGTTGCATGAATTAATTGTCTTCAGTTTTTCGATTCTTTTACGCTGATTGTATATTTTTTTGTAAATACTTATCGTTATTCAAAAAAATAAATGAGATCTACATAGCTAAGCGAAGAGAAAAATGGTCTATGCACTAGGTTCCTATGCATTAATCGTAGGATACCTATTGACACAAGACCAACATTCATCTAATGCAATAATCAATTGGCATAATTACAATGCATAATTGTATTAGCCTCCATGACCATAATTGGCTAGTGGAGGCCAAGATCAAGCATAATGTATGATTCTATCAGTTTATCAGTTTCAGGTCCCCACATTTCCGCTGGACCATTAAGGAATGAGATAACAAGTGGAGTCCCCACTTTCCCTGAATCTAGTTAGTGCAGTTGTGTTTTACTGACACCTTCCAGTTGTGACTTGTGAGTCTACATGTTCTGTTGTTGATGATGTGATTCATGTTATTTGACTAATGTTGTTGTTCCTCTATTTTGAAAATATTCTATAAATCAGTGAAAGATTCGCCAATTTTTACAATTTTTTTATAATGAAGCTAAATATTCGCCAAGATTTTACAATATCTTATAACTTAGAGAAATATTCGCCAAGATTTTACAACATTATATAATAAAATGAAATATTCACCAAGATTTTACTACATTATATAATAAAATGAAAGATTCGTTAATTTTTATATATATACATATTATATTATTGATAAAATCGCCTTTAAATTTTCCTACATATCGGAGAGATTCGCCCATTTTTTATACATATAAATCTAGGGGAAGTTCTTAAAATCATCCCTAACTAGTATATATATATGCCTTCTGTATATGCCATTTACGAAAGGTAGAAATGCGCATATACAGAAGAGAGCTTCCATATATGTGCATTTTTCCTTATGTATATGCGCATTCTTCCATCTATATATGCAGATTTATGGAAGGCAGGAATGTGCATATACAGAAGCTCTCTTTCGCATATGCGCATTTTGCCTTCCGTAAATGCGCATTTTCCTTTTGTATATGCGCATTTACAGAAGGAAGAAATTATATGCGCATTTTTCCTTCTGTAAATACGCATATACGGAAGGCAAAATGCGCATATACGGAAGCTTGCTTTTGTAAATGTGCATTTTTCCTTTTGTATATGCGCATTTACAGAAGGAAGAAATTATATGCGCATTTTTCCTTCTATATATGCGCATTTATAGAAGGCAAAATGCGCATATACGGAAAAGAAATTCTGTAAATGCGCATATATAGAAGAAAAAATGCGCATTTACGGAAGCTCGCTTCCATATATGCGCATTTTGGTTTCCATAAATGAGCATATATGAAAGAAAAATGCACATATACGAAAGAGAGCTTCGGTATATGGGACTTTTCCTTCTGTATATGCACATATACATAAGGAAAAATGTGTATATACAGAAGTTTGCTTCCATAAATGCGCATATTACCTTCTGTATATGTGCATTTGTGGAAGAGAGCTTCCGTAAATGCGCATTTCCTCCTGTAAATGCGTATATACAGAAGGAAACATATGTATTTATGGAAGCGAGCTTCCATATATGTGCATTTTTCCTTCCGTAAATGCGCATATACAGAAATAAAAATGTGCATATACAGAAGGAAAAATGGGCATATACGAAAGCTCTCTTTCGTATATGCGCATTTATGGAAGGCAAAAATTATATGCGCATTTTTCCTTCCGTATATGCACATTTATGGAAAGACAAATGTGCATATACGGAAGAGAGATTTCGTAAATGCGCATTTCTACATTATGTAAATGCACATATACAGAAGGAAAAATACGCATTTACAAAAGCTCGTTTTCGTATATGCACATTTTGGCTTCCGTAAATGCACATATATGGAAGGAAAAATGCGCATATACAGAAGAGAGCTTCCAGATATACATATTTTCCCTTCCGTATATGCGCATTTCTGCATTTTGTAAATGTGCATACAGAAGGCAAGATGCACATTTACGGAAGCGAGCTTTCGTACATGTGCATTATTCCTTCTGTAAATGCGCATATACAGAAGCAAGCTTCCGTATATGCACATTTTTTCCTTCAGTATATGCGCATTTACGGAAGGAAACATTTTTCCTTCCGTATATGCGCATTTACGGAATGAAACATTTTTCCTTCCGTAAATGTGCATATACGGAAGGAAAAATGCGTATATACGGAAGTAAGCTTCTGTAAATGTGCATTTTTCCTTTTGTATATGCGCATTTATGGAATGCAGAAATTATATGCTCATTTTTCCTTCTATATATGCACATTTACGGAAGGAAAAATGCGCATATACGGAAAAGAGCTTCCATAAATATGCATTTCTGCCTTTTGGAAATGCGCATATACAGAAGGAAAAATGCACATTTACGGAAGCAAGTTTCCATATATGCACATATACATAAGTACTTTTCATTTATAGAAGCACTCTTCCATATATGCGCATGCATATATGAAAGCGCCTTATGTTTATGCATGCGCATATCTGGAAGCGCCTTCTGTATATGCACATGCATATAGGAAAGTGCTTCTGTATATGCGTGCACATATACAAAAGATGTTTCCATATATGTGTGCTTATATACGAAAGTGATTCTGTATATACCATTATATTCACTAGTCTATATACACAAATGTATGTATCAGTATATACACTAGTGTATATAATATACACTAGTGCATATACCAATATATATACACTAGTGTATATTATACCGGTATATACACTGGTGTATATTACTAGTGTATATACCAGTATATACACTGGTGTATATTACTAGTGTATATACCAGTATATACACTAGCATATATTATTAGTGTATATATTGGTATAGACGCTAGTGTATATACTGGTATATACTATATACGTAGCATATATTATTAGTGTATATATTGGTATATACTCTAGTGTATATACTGGTATATACACTAGTAATATACACCAGTATATATACCAGTATATACACTAGTAATATCCACCAATGTATAATATTAATGTATATTATCAGTATATACACTAGTGTATATAATGGTATATACACTAGTGTTTATACTGGTATATGCACTAGTGTATATACCGACATAGACACTAGTGTATATACTGGCATATACATACAAATGTGAAAGAGTGTGAAGTCTTGAAGAAAAAGATGCAGAGAGGAAGTTAGGTTACCATAAAAAAGAGGAGAAGTTACCAATAGAGGGTAAGTTACCAATAGAGGGGAAGTTAGGTTACATAAAAAAAAGATATAAGAAATCATGGATTAGGGAGGGTTAGGGAGAGAGGGGGGTTAGGTGGAGATGAAAAGAGAGGGGGTTTGGAGATACAGAGATGATACGCGAGGGGGTTGAGAGAAAGAGGGGGTAGTTAGGAATAAAGAGAGAGATAGATAGATAGATTAAATGCACTAGCATATCTTTCTCCTTTGTCACTGCTTTCCCTAACCCTTACTAACCCCCTCTCTCACTCATTCTCTCCCATACTCATCCACCTACACCTAATCCCCACCCCTCTCTTTCTCCACCAACCCCCTAACACCCTGGCTCTCTCTATAATACTCTTACTACCCCTAACACCCCTTAATATTCACCTCATACCAAAGTCATTAAGACTGCCATGGGGGCTCTCACATACCTCAACCCTTCACATGTATCCTTTTTTCTACACGAAATTTTCGATGTGCATCATCAACCTACCAGCATATGAATGACATGCCACTCCATATCATATTCTATTCCATATATCAACTCATTGCATGCAACGAACTATGTAATCCCATTATGTGCATCAGATGGATCAATCCATACCATATGTGTTGGAGTATGAAATTTGACTTGAGTGAATGGGTAGGCTAAATCGGCTCAATTCGAATTTGAAATTTGAAATACTAGTGTATATACCAGTATATAATAGTATTTGTATATACCGGTATATACACTAGTGTATATACTAGTTACAATATGATGCATACATTGGTGTATACAGTACAATATATACATTAGTGTATATACTTGGTTACAATACAGTATATACACTATATAACTCGGTATATATACTAGTGTATACACTAGTATATACTATACTTGGTTACAGTACAATATATACACTAGGTATATACTGTACTGTAACAAGGTTGTATTTAGTCCATTAGATGTAGCTTGAGTGGTTGGGAAAATTGATTGTTACCGTCTTTCTCCACCCCAATTCAATTCCTTGTACTAGTGTATGTAACCATTTGCATACACTAGGTATAATGTAATCAAGTATACACATTGGTGTATTCACCACTGTATACATCATATTGTAACTAGTATATACACTAGTGTATATAATAGTATATACATTGGTATATACCTTGGTATATACACTGGTGTATATACTGGTATATGCACGAGTGTATATACCGGTATATACACTAGTGTATATACACCAATATATATACTGGTGTATACACTGATGTATATACTGGTTTTATATACACCAGTGTATATACTGGTATATGTTCCCATGTTGATATTTTGAAGACTGACATTGGAAGAAGATATGTGAATTCCATCGATGTTGGGGCTTTCTGCTGGAGCATGAATAGTCAATCCATCTTCCATGACATTGTTAGATGAATCAATGCATACAACGAACCGCTTATTGTTGATAGAAGTAATGTCTCTCACCATGGTATTCGTAGCACCCATGAATTGTAAAGACTTCCCATCACCATTCCACATTGTCAAATTCACATTCATTATAACCTGCTTAAGTTATAAACTCCCAAGTATCACTCAAATGCATATGTGAAAAAATGGCTAGAGGCAATACCTTAGACCCTCGTTTGCAGTGCACATTAGACAAATGTATTCGAGATAGAGAAGGAGCTCTTATGTTGGACATCAAGCCACCTTCAAACAAATGTCATGGTAAATGTGACAACAATTACTGAGCAATAGGATCTTGCCTTCCATTACAAACCCCCTCAAGCAAACAACACATAACTTCATCATTTTTAAGCTCATCTCCCAATTCCTATTATATCACACTAAACATTTCCAGTGGAAGTTCTCGGCAATATTCTCCCCAACTATAAGAGGAGGGCTTGAAATTGTATCATGATCTACCCACACAACTTCAAATGCATAAGATATTTTTTTTTAAATTTAGTGCTTTAATAGGACCTTTCCAAATCGTACAAAATCGAAATCCAAATTTGTATGTAGCCATTATGTTTTGCATAGATGTATGGGAATTAAATTGCTTATTTACACCTTTGTTGAAAGTTTTTTTTTTGTTGGCAAAGTGGTGGAACCCCCCTGACTAGCAGGGTTTCCATTGGCTAAGTAACCACGAACTAGGGGCATCTAAGCCGTCAAAATCACCTAAGGATCGCACCCAGCCTGTACCGCACCAACCCTTAACATGGTTGGATTTTTTGGTATCCGATGAGATTAGAACCGATGACCTTTCAGCTTAGGGGGTGTTTTAACCATACCCCACCACCAACTGTTCTACATCTCGTGGATGCTACACCTTTGTTGAATGTTAAAACCATTGAAACACTTATTTGGGTACTTTTGTTGAAACACACAAGTGACTTGGATTTGGTTTACAATTTTCTATGGTGATATATTCTCAACATTGTTAAGTTGGAACTTAACTTTGTTAGATGAAAATTAATCTTGGATTGCAAACTCTAATAGATAAATTTGCTTCAAATAGAGATTTATATACAAGTATATATACCAGTATACCAACATATATAGCAATATACTGGTATATATACCAGTATATTGGTATATTGGTATATGCATATACCGATATATACTCTAGTGTATATACCAGTATAATATACACTAGTGTATATACCAGTATATGCACTAGTGTGTATACATCTAATGGACTAAATATATTTAATTGGCTAAAAACACGGGGACTTCACTTAGTGAACCTCTTACATAGCATGTGCGATCGTGGGATATTAAAGAATACCCTTAAGTTCGAGAGATATTGACCCAAACTCTTTTTGTTGATACCCCCTCCCAATACTTAAAACCTCCTCCCCACCCCATTTTATACCTCAATCCTTATAAACCACCCTAACCACCCCCACCTTAAACCCCTCATCCCCCCAATACCTGCAATATATTGGTTCGATTTTTTATAATTTCAAAACCCACAATATGAACTAACGTGATAGGATATTGGTCAACAAGTGAAGCCCCCGTGGCTAAAAACAACCTTGTTGTAGTACAATACTATAACAATATATATCTAATTTTGACAATATATACATAATTGTATTGTAACAAGGTTGTATTTAGTTCTATTTAGAATTGTTGTCTCATATGCTCCTTCTGCATCTATACTACTGTAACAATATGTACCTTGTTAATGTACAATAATGTACAACATAGTACTAAATATATCTAATTTTGACCTAATGTGTATTGTAACCAAGTATATATACCTAGTTATATATATGTATGTATGTATTTATGTATGTATGTATACACTATAACCAAGTATATACAGTAGTGTATATACTAGTATATACACTACCGTATACTCGTACATACATCAATGTATATATTATATACATGACCAACATATACACTAGTGTATGTATATACACTAGCACGTATATATATAAACTAGTGTATATACCAGTTACAATATGATGCATAAATTGATGTATAAACTAGTGTATATTACTAGTGTATATACTGGTATATATGTTTTAATGATGCCTCTGCGATAACAATGACTGCTGCAATAACACCAAACCAAAGTGACCTTCAAAAAAAAGACTTCCCTAAATAATTAACGTCCAAGCTTCACTAACTGCCCATGTGTCTTTCCCTTTCAAACCTTAGTTATAATAGGATTTTACGACCTGGGCCCCTTGTCTCTCGATATCTAGAGAGGGAATTTTCTAAAATATCATTTTTAGCACATTTCCCAGGAAGAACTAAACATCTAAACCCTTCTTTTTTAAAGCATTTTGTTCTCTATTCCTTCTACCTCCATCGGCATCACTTACTCTAGGAAATTATACTATGATCGTGTGAATGGGGAATGTGATATTATGGCCAGTTCTCCTCCTTGAATTCCAACTCTATCTGGCGACATCATTTTAGTGACCCACTCAAACATGGTTTGTTACACCAATTCACTTAAAAGGATCCAACATAGGACGACCAGGAACTCTGCATGTCAAGACTCCAAGGAACTCAATTGTTCTCAGTATGGCTTCGGTCTACAGTACACGTGATGGTGGTATGGTCAATGGTGGTTTAGTTCTTACAACATATGATGCCTTAATCATGGGAGAATGATGGAAAAATGGACTAGCTCTCAATAATTATATTCATGTTGAGAACTAGTCAAGTGGGTGATAAAAACTAGCCAAATGGCATACATGGGGTTGGACACCTTTTTCCCCTTTAATCCCAAGCTTACCTTATAATTAACCCAAGATTATGGCTAATGAACTTTAATAAAGAGGGGCTAATAAAACATAGGATAACAGGATGAAATAAAGCCAGTGGCTTAAATAATAATTCACTAGGGTCATCTCCCTTCTAACCCCCCTCTCACTTCCCCTCTTGTGGAATTATAGCCCCCATCTCTTCTTCAACCTTTAGTCTACAGTAGTCATGGATTTTATATTAAAAAGTGAAAATGTACATATTTACATATTTGTTCATGTCGGACTATTCATATCTGAATTGTAGTTGTTTCATCAATATTTACACATTTACATACATGGGTCAAAATACGGTGTTTCTGTGATGATAGTAATCACTTCCAACATGTTATCTTAAGCTTCCAGATAGCATGATCAAGCATCGAACTATAGGTAATTGCAAGTATGATTTGGTTTCCACATATATTAACATTTGGATTCCTTTATCTACTTAACACATTGTATTTTTTGTAGGAACTTTTGTGTGAATGAAATATTACAACATCCTCAAGAAAATGACATCCATATCCTTATAATCATCTTAATTATCTTTAGTTTTTATTAAGGGGTGATCAAATTCAAAAGGTCACTGAAAAGGGAATTTTGGTGAGGGATCTTATTGAAGTACTACACATTGTTCCACTTGGAGTAGGGTATGGAAAAATGAATGCCATTAAGATAATTAATAGTAGTTTCCAACTTTTAAACCCAATGAATATAGTAAACATAATGCTTGGAGATGTAGTCAACTTGTACATTACTTGGACATAAAGAATACTGTATAATGAATTGATTCTCTATCCATTTGTCTTGATGAGTTGCTATAAGGTTTGTGCTATATTGTAGATGAATAGTTTATGGAAATTATTACTTTTTGTTTTAATAAGTTTTTTCCATTGTTACTTTTTAGTAGGCAATTAGTTTTGTTAATTTTATTTTCATAAGATTTAAATATGGACAAGTATATTTTGAAAAAGAATTTAAATTTTAAATAGTTTATTATTTAATTAAATTAATTAATTATAATGAATAATAAAAATTAAATAAATTATGCTTATTAACTGAGTGTCCACCTTAATTAAGACCAAATAAAATATCTAGACATAATTTATTTAGATTTTATTATTGAAATACTAAAACTACCAATCATATTGGGATTTTTCATGAAGATGTTTATATAGACATTTAACTTAGATACATAGGTGATGATGGTAAAATAAAAAAGTTCAAATTCATAAAATATTTAACCTTTTTTATTAAAAATGTATTTTTTTTATAGTAACATAATTAGATGATATTCTCTATATAATCTTATAAGGGTTGAGTAATTCATACCACCCACTAGTAGTTAAATAATTGTAACCTTTTTGTTTTTAGAATTATGATAAATTAAGATGATCATACGTTTATTCTAAAGATATTTTAAGTATCAATTTCATTGTGAGACATTAAAAAAAATGTAAATTTCATAAAAAGACATTTTAATTAATTTATATTAAATAATAAAGTATCCTATTAATATATATTATAAATAAATTAATATAGATTATAAATTAATTTAAAAACCATTATAAGTTAACTAGTTTAAAAATGAATTTAATTTATATTTAAAAATTATTATATTAAATTATAAAACATATTAAAATAAATAATGATTTCAATTAAACATTAATTAATTATATTTATTCGTGAATAAGTTATATAAAATAAAATAAAATAATATATTTCATATAATTATTTTAATAGGATATTTCATCTTTTAAAATGGGTTATCTATGGTAACTATTTAAGTAAGTGTGTTAGTTTAGTCTAATTATATTTATATGTGGTTAATTTTTTCAATATATATTAAATATTAATTTGGATCTAGCTCTGGTCAAGTTGTAAGTTGTAAGTCAATAAATTTCTCATGTCTAAAATTAAAAACAAGATGTTACAAATTCTATGATATGGACATGATGTTCATTTTTGTTTTGCAAAATCTGAATTTCCCACTAAATTTTTCAAAATAATGCTATTAGTAGACCCAAATCATCCAATTTTTAGATTATATCAATTAAAAATGTTTATTAAGAAATATCAAATTTTCTTATATTTAAGTTCTAATTTTAGCTATTTTTATTTGTAAAATGGTTGAACAAAATATTAGTGTTGTAACTATACAATTTATTTAATGATCATAATACATAGTACTAAATATATATTTTTAAGTTCATATTTAAGTTGGTATTGCTACTAAAACTAAGAATATATCTATTTATATGTTGGTACATATGTGTTTTTAAATAGTGTTGAGATATTGTTAATAAAGTTTAAAAAAAATATTTACTATTATATGGTTATATAAATATTTTTTTCTTTAAAATTTAAAGATTATTAAATTCTATTTCAATTTTGTGATTTTGTTTAAACTTTAAATAGTATTAGATCCTTATTCAAATTATTAAATGGCTTTGAGATGATATCCACTATATTAACAAGATTGTTAATCTTGTTAAACATTATTGAATTGAAATTTAAATAGTATTAGATCCTTATTCAAATTATTAAATAGTTTTGAGAACTACATTAACAAGATTTTTAATTTTATTAAAGATTAGTATTAGATCCTTATTCAAATTATTAAATAGTTTTGAGAACTACATTAACAAGATTTTTAATTTTATTAAAGATTTTTAATCTTGTTAAAAATTATTGAATTGAAAGTCAATAAATTAATTGAAAATAAAAATTTGATAACAATTATTTAAAGTCCTAAACTTCTCCAATAAAGGTTAAGTTATGGATGGCATTCAAGTTACTAAATAGTGTTGAGATGTTAATATAGCTCACAAGATCTAAAAAAATTTTATGAGTAAAGGTTTAAAAATAAGTAAAAATCTTTAAACATTTCTTGATTTGAAATTGTCAAATTGACAGGCAATAAGATTTTTATAACAAATATTTTCATTCTTAAACTTCTACATTAAAAGCTAGGATGAAAATAAAAGTTATGATGAGATTCTTATTCACATCAAAGATCTACTGGATTCAGGATTATACAATGCTACATCTTACGAAGTCCAAGTCCTAAATGAGTCGGCATCCATATGGAAGAGAGGACGTTGGTTGTAGGGTAATCTATATGACTTTTAAATCTTTGGATCATTTATAAAATTGTGCGGGGCAGCTGGGTGCTGCATAGAATCATGCCAATACATGGCTTGCTAGAGAAAAACAAAACAGAGATGTCCACGTTCAGTTACAGTGGTTTATGTGCTGCAAACCACTTGAGAAGTGAGCAGGGTCATTCAAATAAAATCCTGCCCAAAAATACAAGAGTTTTATTTTCTTCCTCTTCCACGGAAAGCTATCAAAGCCTCCCACCAAATCTACATCTACAGGGAATTCCTGCAACGCCTGCTCATAAACCTTTTCGGCCTTTTTCAAATCCCCAACCTCATCATAAACAAACTCTGCATATTCTCTCACAAGACGATGATTGCAAGGTTCGATTTCCATGGCCTTCCTGTAGTATTTACTGGCCATTCATCTCTGTATTCAAACTCTGTTCAAATACTCTGCGATTTCCCATTACAAAATGCATCGTCGTCATTCTATTTACGATGGTAAAGTAGTCAAGCTGGATACCACCGGCCAATCGTATGGTAATCTCGAGATATCTGTAAGCTCTTGGAAGACGATAATATATTCTGATTAGATAAAACTAATGAAGAATTTTTGAGGCGAGAATACGCTGGTGCAACCGAGAGGAATAGAGTTGAAACAACTAGTTGAAATCGTGTTCAAAACTCCAATACAAATACACAGATATCGAGGCAATGGTTCAGCCTAATTGAAAACCGAGCTAGGTAATAGAAACACAAGGATTGAATATATCTCCCTTCCCAACTCCATTAAAATCCAAATATTAAAACCGAAATAGCTTGTAGTGAGCTGGAAAATTTAAATCTAAAATCACAACGCCTTCCCAAATTCAAAATTTAAACTTCGACTATATCGCATCATCATCCATGTGAATGAATGAGTTCGCGGATCCCTAAGCCAAGGACCATCAATTCATCATCCATGTGCTTACACAGCATGTATGTACAGGTGATCCATGTGTTTACACACTGTCATGCATGTACAGTTCAAGTTGATCATTTGACTGCCGGAATATGTTTGCCAGAGAAGCACACCACACACGAGGTTAACATATGAAGGACATGTCAGAAGGCCCAGCGGCAGCATTAAACACTCTGCTGCTTGGTGCTTATTGCTTGCCCTCCCAATCACCTTTTCTCCTACTACTGTGCTATTAAATCTGACCTACTATTTTTTTATAACCAGTATTGCTTCAAATGTTGCAATGGTTAAGTATATATAACATTTTTTACCAACAAAATATTTAAAAAACATTTAATAATTAATGAATATAAAAAAATTTAGTTTAATATGTTTAATTGAGGAGAATATTACACAATACACCAGCTAATCCTTAAAATCCATATAATTATGTTATATAACAATGCATGTCCACCGGTGTTTTAATCGACCATACATGAGGTGGCTCTAGAAGGTGACCCAAATTGATTAATCGACACGCTTCTAAAATTTTCATTATGTTTTTAAACAAAATTGAACCGTAGCAAACTTCCATGATCAGAGCTAAAGTCCAGTCGAACAACATTAATGATCTTCCTTCTATACAAGTCACTCATCTCTTGATTAAATTAATTACTTATCTGATGCACTATTGTACTTCCCCTCCTTTGGCAGCGCAATAGGAGCCAAGTGGCTCACTGTGGTATGTGCCAATTATGGTATGTGCCAATTAGGACCAAGATCTTCATCCATGATCGACTATCGACTATTCAAGGGAATTTGGGCAAACTCTGAGTCCTGACTCTTTCACAATCAATTGAATCACTCATAACCCCTGGATGGGCAAATTTTGTAGCTTCCCTTCTGTTGCAAATTTACCCAGACTTACTCAATTTCACAATTTCAGTATTGATGGGATAGAAATGAACCTAAATTCTTTTTGCATGGTAAAATTTCTTGTGTTCTTCTATGAAGGGTAAAATGGCCTTTGAAAGGCTCTGAAGGCTTCAAATTTAAAGCATGAATGGTTGTGATGCGAAGAGGCAGAGCACTATGAGCGTGCCCAGATTAACGAGTACATCACTTCGTCTTCTTCACAAACCTGCAAACAAACACAAACGGATCAATTGAAACCATAACATTGCTAATCATTCATGTGCTCAATTGATTTGAACATTCTTGTAGATATACACATCGAGTGTATTTATTGAGCCAACATGATGAACCTGACGTTGTGTGAAAGAGGGATTTGAAAGTGATAGTTTGGTGTTATTGAACATTTAAACACTTCATTAAAACAAAACATGTTTATTCACCACATGACTCAACGTCACTCAGCGCCATGTCAAGTTAGGATCAACCTCCTGATTGTCCTTCTTGCTATGCCTCCCTGCTGGGACTTCTACTACTAACGGTGTTGTTTAAACCGCCTCTGCCTGTGCTAGTGGTAATTCCACTGGCAA
This sequence comes from Pseudotsuga menziesii, assembly GCA_001517045.1. Classification (NCBI taxonomy): domain Eukaryota; kingdom Viridiplantae; phylum Streptophyta; class Pinopsida; order Pinales; family Pinaceae; genus Pseudotsuga; species Pseudotsuga menziesii. The sequence continues at coordinate 121,657 of LPNX010366569.1, read as the reverse complement.
CTACTACTATTACTGAATCTTAATTAAACCGTAGAAACTCGCACGCTTTTGTTTTCTTAGCCAGATATATAGTGAAAGCAATCCAATCTAGCTTGACTAATGCACCGTTTTGTTTTCTTAGCCAGATATATAATAAAAACCATACTTTTGTTTTCTTAGCTAGATATATAATAAAAACGGTACTATCCATATTTTTAAGAGCAAAGATAACTAAAAATAAATAGTTTTTTTTATGACTTCAACGAATTTATGAGCACGTTGATTAAAATAGAGACAAGAGGACGTGACAAACCATACAACTTTGAATCTTATGCTACATTATGCTCCTTAGGAGCATGGTGATGATCTTATGGCCACTCTTAAATGAAGGAAACGTGGCATCCATGCATCAAATAGAATAACGTGATGAGCATGAATATGTGAGCATGTGGTAAAACAACACCACAACACCAGGTATAGAGTCGTCAGGCATAGAGGCATACCAGGCCGGAGGAACATCATCAGTTCGCCTACGTTTTGACAATGAATTGACCTGGACTGCCTTCCCTAGTAGAAAACAAGAAAGAGCCTTTAGAAAACAAGAAAGAGCTTTTCCTCATTGTGAGCTTTTTTCGAGTACAGCTCTTCCTGCCTTATTTAGTTTGAGGAAAATGCCATGCATCAAGCAGAATAGCGTGGTGAGCATGAATAGCGTGGTGAGCATGAGCATGGAATATGTGCGCAGGTAGCAAAACAGTACCACAACACCAGGCATAGAGTTGTCCAACATGCAAAAAGAAAAACATAACACGCGGTTGGGAGTTAGGAGGCCATGATAACCGGCTACATAGAAGGTAGGAACGATTTCACAACCCATTGAATGCTGTAACCAATAGTCCGAATAGCTCCAGAATGCAACAATCCCCATATTAATATCTTCTAGTGTAATCGTGATAAGAAAATGAGTAGGTATGAGTGAAAGGATGGACTGCTTTCTAGCTACATTTGGGTCTTTAGCTCCACTAGCTTCAGTTGCACCGACTTATTTAGTCATTGCGTCTTTGCCTCGCTATGTCAGTTTATTTTGTTGGGCCGTCAGTGGAAGCATTTGCAAAGGAAAAGGTGACTGCTCCATTCTTTTTCAGTCCTATCACTGTATGTTTGGAAGCCACATATGAGTATCGAACAACTCCTAATATCTCTGCAACGCTTCCCGTCGAGATTATGCAGCCCTTCTTCCAAGGGATCATCACGCAGGCCGTGTGATTAATGCCCAGCATCGTTCCTCTCACGTTTACGCTCATAACTCGATCGAATTTCTCTATGTCGTACTCTGCTACGCTCTTAACCCTAACGGATTCGTTGATTCCTGCGTTGTTAAACATGATATCCAGTTGACCATGTTTCTCCATGGCCAAATCCAACGGCAGCCCTGATATCTTTCTCTTTGCTCACATCACAGTGCACGTAAGTGGCCAGAGGGGAAAGGGATTCTTCAAGTTTTCTCCCAGCTTCATCTACAAGGTCTGCAATTATGACTTCCGCTCAGTGCTGTGTAAATCAACAACACTCTGAGTTGTATCAGCTCTCATGGACTGAACCTCTACCCATTTTGTGGAGTAATCAAGGCTAAAAAGGATATGCTTGTTAGCATCCCTTCACTGCAATCGGCTTGTGGGAGGCAAATCCGAGTGCTCGGAAATGGAAGCTTTTGACAACTACGCCTCTTGAATGGGTGAATAAATACAGCAGATACTTTTGGAAGTGTGAGGCCGCGGCCGCTCACGACAGAACTCATAGAGTGAGAATCATTGCAAGTAATGGATCAATAAAACAATATTGTTGGAATTGAATTTGGATACGAAAGAGTGGAAGATGTTATCAGATGGAAATACAGTAAACACAAGTTCATCTGCCTTAATCTAGAGAAGGGCATCTGAGAAGAGAAGTAAGGTTGTCAAGGCTTTTCACATGCAATTAAAATTTTGTACATCCATATAGAGGTTCATCTAGTTAATTTATCGTTTTGAGTTTTTATGGAGAAAGCATAGAAATTGATTTCACATAATGGCTAGATTTGAAACCAAAAATACCTACTTAAACTTTAACAGGTCACTTGCAATATTCTCCTTATTTATCTTAATCTTATTTAACAACTCATGTTAATCTTCTGTATTTAACAACTCATTTGTTGCTTTGCAAATAATTAAAGGTACCCATGTTGCTTTGCAAATATAAAAGTTATTTTGGAGGTAAATAGGGAACATATGAATTTATTGAGTTAACTGTTCAATTGTTTAAGCAGATTTTGTTGCAGCTGCAATAATCAAATGCTGCAATAATCTGAGAGGGAAACAGTCAACTTTGTGTGATGTTGAGCAGAACAAAAATTGAGGCGGCATGAGGGAGAAGAAGGGTAAGAAGAGTAAATGGTGCAGGAGGCACTTGCATTTGCATGGGATCCGGTTGTAGACAATTTATTGGATGAAAATGTTGTAACAAAGTAAATCGTTAATGGCCAGGTCTCCAGGTGAGGTATCGAGGCAGGCTAGAGTTCCTATCGCTCATTCTTTTCACACAACGATCTATTGGTATGTTCTCTATATATTTTCCCACGTCTTCATGCTGGAATCGTTTTACAGAGCCATTCAATAGAAATTATGTTTAAAAGTAGTAATATTGTATTCAATTGAACAAATATTAACTATATTAGTCCAATTATTTCTAAACACAATTGAAAATATGGAAATTCTTTCTTAACACAATCATCTGAAATTATGGAAACTAGGTTACCTCAAATCATGGAGGTTGTAGCCGCTGATGGTTTGTCATTAGTTGTTGTGTTTCCTTTGCCTGTTAGGCTCATATATAGCCTATATCCACTCTCAGAGCGCTCTAAATGGCAAATGTTCATGGGGCAGCTTCTATAATTAAAAGCAGCCATTTCTGAAAGCGCATTAGCAGTAACAGATTCAAGAAGCTATGGCGATCCTAAGCTTAATGGATGAAAGAAAGCTTAATTGATGGGTTTTGATGTCCCCGATGCTAGACAAGGGCAGATGGATGGCTTTTGATGTCGTTGGTGCTAGAGGAGCACGGTGGAAGTTTAAGGCTAAGGCAGTGGGAGGTGGTGTGTCAAGGCACGGCGGAAGTTTAAGGCGGTGGAAGGCGGTGTGTCAAGGGGATGAATGACGACTCGCAACATCATTTCAATCTGGCAGCTGCTGGACACAATTGGCAATTGAGTACATTACAGAACAAAATGAAGATTGAACAAAATGAAGATTAAATGAAGATTACATTTAATGTTAGAGAAGTAATGCAATTGAGTACATTACAGAACAAAATGAAGATTACATTTAATGCTAGAGATTACTCTAGCATTACAAGGCTTTGATAAAAAAAACTACCTAGTCACTATCTATCAATGTACATTTTAACTTAAAGTTTTTCTATGAACATTGATAAAAAACTACTTGGTCACTACCTATCAATGTACATTTTAATGTAAGGTTTTTATATGAACAACCTCAGGATGAGGCCAAAGTTTGTAATTGGTTGATATAAAGTAGCTTTCATTTTGATTAGTCCTTTCAAAGTTTAGTGAGTCTGAAATGAAGAAATTGAAGAACTTAGAATAATAGTTTGAAACTTGCTTTGATTTGCCTGTAAGCAAAATGAAATGACTGCAAAGCCGTTCATAGAGTCCCTGCTAGCAGAGGGCAGGGACTAATAAAGACCCAAACTCCTACATAGATTAAAAATATTACATAAGATTAAAGAAAAGGGCAAAATAAACACAATGTTGCCTTGTTCATTAATCCTCGTAGCAGCTTCATGACATCATCAACATCTTTAAGGATGCACTTTGAGGCAAGAGCTATTAATTGACCTGCAAAGCATTTAATGCCGCTGCAACAAATTGTTGTATCTTGAGCTACTTCAGAGCCAACGGTCATTAAGTCTGCTGTAACTGCATTAAATGCTCTGCAGCTCAATGGATAGCTCTTATAGAGCTTCCCCAATCTTGGTGTGAATCGTTTCCAGCTATTTGATCCTGCTCGCAATCCCCTTTTGGAATAGCCTTGTGATCGGCAGGGAAGTTNGATAGCTCTTATAGAGCTTCCCCAATCTTGGTGTGAATCGTTTCCAGCTATTTGATCCTGCTCGCAATCCCCTTTTGGAATAGCCTTGTGATCGGCAGGTAAGTTCTAAGTGGCAATCTACAGCAAAATTTTATTTGCAAAAGATTAATTCAGAAATCCATCCAAACTCGATAAAAATATGAAAAAACCTCAATTAACACCAATCAATGAAGTCGTCTTTTAGAATTGAATGGATTAAAATTTGTACTTTCATGCCACTCTTGATTTCAATGGAATAAATAAAGAAATTGAATGAAAATCTGCCACCCGCCCAGTAAAGAAAGGCACTTCTCTACGTGCCAGTATTTATTCTAGTGGAGAAAAAAAATAAAGGAGATCTTCACTCCTCCTACCTGGTGCAATAAAGCATGGCCAAAGACTAAGCACCAAACAAAATTGGAATACATACAATAGTTACAAAAAGGAGAGTACATAAGGCAGACATGAATTTTGCTTCCGACTGTGGTAAATTTCTCTTCTGTCAAATCGGAACTTTGGGGAGCGCAACCGCTGTTATAGAGACAACAAGCCTAAATGCCTGGATAGGCCATAATAGGTTTGTTCTATTTTTCTCCAGTTGTTAGTCCCATTCGAGATAAGTCTATCCCATCACCAGTGCTCCCGGACTAAATTTCTGCATCCCCCACATGCCAACAACATTGAGTCGCAGACTGAAGAGGGGCCGAACAAAAGGGGTGTAGGTCGAGTGAAGAGAGGGGCGATCAAAAGGCCGGTTATGGAGCCCTGGCATTTCAAAATTCAAATTTGAATCAACCTGCGGGATGGGACCTTTTCGAGATCATGGCACTGAGCGGTTGAGGCTGGAGGGTACGTCAAAGCCATTTACATCAATTGAGTTGGCTAATTTCTAGACTATTTGCACTTAATTTTGGTAAGTTTTTTTTTGTGAAAATTGGGTAGAAATTGTTTAAAGGATAGTTTTCAGTGATTGGAATTGCATAGACCAGGTGTCCCAAGAGTAATCGATAATTAAGGGTGTTGAATCTATTTTTGCAATAAAAATTGCAATTTTAACACTGAAAATCTCATTTTCAACAACAAAATCTTGTGACCAGATTCCACCCAAACTTGCTGAAAATGTGCAAATGGTATAGAGATTAGCAAACTCCCACGTCATGTCAAAGCCATCCACATCAACAAAGCCGGTGTAGGATAAAAGTTAACTAAAATGCCCCACGTTTCTGGTTTTTTTTATGGAAACCGATCAAAATTTGACTGAAAAAATATAGTGATTTGAACAATCAACCATTGTTACTCTCAATAAATGGCAGATTCTGAACCATCCAAATTATTAAAATTATGATATAAACAACAAAAATTACAATTTCAACTAATATTAATATGCATATGCAGTACATCTACAGAGCATTTTAGTCGTTCCATATACTACTCAGGTGTATACGAAGCAAAAGAGAGACATAGCTTAACGGCAGGGGTTAAATTTGACGGACACACATGCCATCAGTAACGATTTGTTTTTAAAACTACCCTGCATATAACTTTCAAAAAAGGTACCTTTCGCCCATCAACACAACTTTAATATTGCATAGAAACCAGTTCGATTCATTGTTCCAACGCATTTGCATTCTCCACGCAGCTCTAAACTGCACTCAATGATTCAATCCGTCTAGGTGTACAACATCGTTCAACCAATCCAAGAAAGTTATTTTCGATCGATGATATATATCTAGCAACGGAAAATTTCCTTCTGAAACAGAGGAATTTCATTTGATTTCTCAAGTTAAGGCTAGATCGTTGAGGTCAATGTGATTATTTTGCAATTCTGCATTAATCTATTTTTTTAATGTTGAAACTGTTTCTATTGCTTATACAATTTCAATTCACTTTCTTATGAACCATTTGAGTTTTAGTCTCGATATACAATTTCAATTCACTTTCTTATGAACCATTTGAGTTTTAGTCTCGATATTAAATCTAGATGGCAAACATCCAACTTGTCTTACCTCAATCCTATCTCCTCTTTAGAAGATGGGGTAACACCAATTTATATGCAGATACTTATATAGGTTTTGTAGTTTCTTCAATGTTATATTTGTATCCAGTAAACAACATGGAATTTGTTTGGTATCCGGTTATAGTAATTGTTTGGTAGTAATTATGTGCCTTAGTAACAAGAACTATAACTCTTTGAAGTCAACTCAAACCAACGGGACTCTCTTCTTCCCCCAGAGTACTGGCATCATGGCATGCTATTGACCATTGGGAACCACTTCTACACCTACAGAACTGAAAGAATTCATTTTACTTTGGTTGATAAGAATCTCACAACTTGCAAAGAGACATGTATATACTCAAGTGAGAGAGAAGAATTTTCATACCCATGGAAAAGAAGTCTTTGGTATAGTGCGTGTGAATCGAAAGCTAATCTCCATAGCCCGTTCAAACAGTTTCTAACAATCTTACTGTGAAGAGAATTCCGGAACAAGACATATGAACCCTAAGGTCACAAATCTATACTTTCCTCACGAGGAAAATACCCATGGAATTTGAAGGTTAAGTGATTATAATTTTGTGATTTTGGCATCAAATTAGAGGTTTTCTTTTAGAAATTTAAGATCATTGGTGAAGGTCGTTGGAATATTTTTTCTTTTGGCATATAAAATTTCTTTAAATGGATTATTAAGGTATGGTTTTTTGAAATCAACATCATATGTGGAATTGAAGGTTTAAATAGTATATTTTTTAATTTGGCTGCAGGTCAAAATGGTTCCCTAGAAGGAATTTGGTTAATAAAATGTCTCATCTCTTAGTACAATTTATTTTTCTTAGAAAACAAAATAATAACAATTCAGGGCCCTAATTTGTCACATTTTGATCCATCTAATCCGAAGCCCTAGTTTTTCCCATGATCTGGACTCGGAATAGAGGAGAGGGAGGGGAAGTAAAGATGGTGGGAACAAATGTGAAGGCAAAGACCATGGCTTTGATAATAATATAAAAGAGTGGCATTGAGGAAAAAATGAATGCAATAATCGATGTGTACCCAATGGGCCTAGCATTTCTGGCAACCTCCTGAGCGATGAAGTAAGTATGGTCATCTCTTATATTCATAATCATCAAAAAAATAAAAAACAAGATCTTGAACATGAGGAAAGCAATAGAAATGAATATAGTGCATAAACCATTTGTTGTGATTCAGATATCACATGCATTGTGTCGAGAAATCGAAATAAACATAGTATTAGCTGTGGTAGCAATGACCATTGCACGCGGCAGCAGCCAAGGTAATTTGAAGGCCAAGGGAATTTCCAATGGGTTTCTATGTCCAAAAGAATGGATCGACCTCAAGAAGTTTGGGGCTCAAAATAAGTGAGGGTTGAAATAAGGGTAAGCATTGTTTCTGCAAAATTGAAGATTGCTCTACTACGAATATGAATAACTAGTCCAGTATTTTATTTGAAGAATTTTAAAAATCTTTGATGAGTCGTTCGCTTATAATCACAACGGGTTGGCTACATAAGTGCATAACTAGTTTTATAATCAAAACTCAAGTGAAAATAGATGAAACTAACTTTGCAAGCTTTGGTAACACGCTAATGAACATTGAGTTGTGGGTGCATGGATTGCTCTCTCTTGTGCTTTGTTGCTCTGTGTTCTTTCAACCTTGTGCCAGGGTTCTACAACTACTTCTTCGTTCTCACAGTCACAATACATGAGTCACGACCAACTTGATGCCAGCCTATCAGGGTTCTACTTCTCTGGAGTCTAAGTTCCAACATCCCTATGGGGCTCACGACCAGCTTTCTGCAGGCTTCCAACCTCCATGGTTCTACTTCTATGTTCTCTGGACTCTGCGAGTCTACTTCCCAAGTTCCCACTCAATTTTTTCTATTGAATGGTATTGAAGGACGACAACCGAGGTGAAGAGGACTCAAGATTCAAGGTGGAAGGGTGTAGGCAGTTGCGCATTAATTGAAACTTATCAATTCTTTTAACCTTGGGATGCTTGCCATGGCCCACTGGCCAGTGGCCACGATGCTGCATGCACAATAACTCCACTATCGACACTCTGGAGTCTCACTCTTAAGACATATATAAATTTATAATAAACATATAAAATTTACATACAAACAATTTTTTATCCTGCCTGTCAAATTGACCGTTCACAAAATAAAATAAACTTCCTTAATGGCATGTATATTCCACATCGACCTGTATTTGATGTGGAAAAAACCCAAAAACATCCATATGGACGTCAAATTTAACCCATGGTTAAGGGTGTTTGGTTAAAGAAGGTTATCGAATGAAGCAACCGCCACAATCTTGGATCGAGGGGATCGAAAAAACAATTGCCAACATAGAATATGTTGTCTTTTCTTAACTCCAATTATTGGGCATGGGGCAATTTATATGCCCCATATCCAAGGCGACAAATACATATTATGCAGTGTAGCATTTAATGCGACGGCGGTCGCACTGTCCGCCGTCGGATCTTACTTTGGAAAGGATCCGACGGCCGACAGTGCGACCGCCGTCGCATTAATTGCTACGCTGCATAATATGTATTTCTCGCCCATATCCAACGCCTTCTAAAATAGACTCCACTTAACAAAAAAGTCATAAGTGTACTATGAAATAGAAAAGTCATAAATATATTATCAAATAGTCCACTTTACCAAAAGTCATACTTGTCCATCTTATCAAACGAGAGCAATAAGCACCCCGCAACGCAGCAATAAATGTTGTGGCTGCTAGACACATTAACCATTAGATGAAGAGCTAAATTAAATCCAATCGTTGATGTGCCCCGCAGCCACAGCATTTATTGCTGGGCTGCGGGGTGCTTATTGCTCTCCCTTATCAAATACAAAAAGCATAAGTGTACTATCAAATAGTCCACTTTACCAAAAGTCATAAGTGTGCATCTTTATATTTAAAACAAGCTAGCTACAAAATAAAATTTTCAAAAAGTTAAAATTTATATAGCTTATTAATGAAATATGAATTACGAAGTATTTTAGTTTTAGAAATGATAAAATTTGTTTAAATTATTAATGAAATGTGAATTATGAAGTATTTTTTATTTTTTAAATTTGATTACCCATAAATTTATTGAAATTAAACTTTAAAAAACACTTGTAAGTACATCCAAATGATTGATAAACTTTTTTTATTTAAATAAATATTATAATGTGAATTATGAAGTATTTTTTATTTTTTAAATTTGATTACCCATAAATTTATTGAAATTAAACTTTAAAAAACACTTGTAAGTACATCCAAATGATTGATAAACTTTTTTTATTTAAATAAATATTATAATGTGAATTATGAAGTATTTTTTATTTTTTAAATTTGATTACCCATAAATTTATTGAAATTAAACTTTAAAAAACACTTGTAAGTACATCCAAATGATTGATAAACTTTTTTTATTTAAATAAATATTATAATGTGAATTATGAAGTATTTTTTATTTTTTAAATTTGATTACCCATAAATTTATTGAAATTAAACTTTAAAAAACACTTGTAAGTACATCCAAATGATTGATAAACTTTTTTTATTTAAATAAATATTATAATGTGAATTATGAAGTATTTTTTATTTTTTAAATTTGATTACCCATAAATTTATTGAAATTAAACTTTAAAAAACACTTGTAAGTACATCCAAATGATTGATAAACTTTTTTTATTTAAATAAATATTATAATGTGAATTATGAAGTATTTTTTATTTTTTAAATTTGATTACCCATAAATTTATTGAAATTAAACTTTAAAAAACACTTGTAAGTACATCCAAATGATTGATAAACTTTTTTTATTTAAATAAATATTATAATATATATAATTTTATGTCATTTTTATGGAATTGCGATTTAAAAAGAAAATGATAGTATATAGTATGATTTAAATTAAAAAGAATTATAAATATAATAATAATAGTAGTTAATGTTCATTTTAAATTAATTTGGGTTTATCATATTTTGAGAGGATTACTTGGATTGTTATAAAAATCTATTTCCATATTGAAAAAGCTTAAAAACAAGGTTTCCTAGGTCTCTATAGTTTTGACATGTTAGAAGGTTAGGGAGGTTTGTGTTATAGCAAAGATTATGGAAATGTGATCAAATGTGGGTGTACACAAAACATTTTAGGAAAATGTGGCTTTCAACGTCAATGCTAGTCTCCCAAAGATGACAATTTACTTTTGTTCTTTCAAATCAGGGTTAATGACACATTCATACTATCTTAATTTCTTTTAACCTAGAATTATTTTTTCCATTAATGTTAAATATCATTATTAAATTAAAAAATGTATAAAATAGTAATAAGAAATATAACAATAAAGTAAACCAATTGTTTTTTTTTAATTCTTAAATTTTTTAATAAATTTATCTCAATTGTTTTTTTATATAATTATATATAAATTTTTAACCTCAATAATGCCATTTTCATTAAAGTAAACTTAATTAGATACATCTAAGTTTTAATAAATTAAAATTAAAATGGATCTATTTTTAATTATAGTAATTATTCACTTTAATGATATCATTTTTATTGAATTAACTCTAATTATTATTTACATTTTAAGCTTAATTCTAACATTATCTTTAATAAAAACAATGTCACTCCAACACAAAACATTATATACTTAACCATAATGCTATTCATATATATATATAACAATTTTCTTAACATAATTTAATTATCAAATTATTAATAATTATTATCATTATTTTAAGAAATTCACATTACCTAAAATCATTGGTACAAAGTAAACTTTAAATCTTACCAAAATATTATATCCAAAACATAAGAGATATATATATTAAGGTGCCATAAATAATTGATAAAATTTAAATGTGTATTAAAAACAATAATTTAGATTTGCAATTTTAATATTAAAAACAACAATCATAAATCATTTTTATATCTAAATTTATTTAAATTATTAAAATGAATATATGAAAATTAAAAATAATAATTTAATAATTCATAATTAATATTATATTTAAATTAATTCTTTCAAAAATTAGTAAACACCTAAATACAATACTAATACCAACCATTTTAATAAAATTTCTGAAAAAAATCAAACTAACAAAAATTAAATGCCAATCACCTTAATTTCACTATAAACTACAACCAGATTGTCCATTGAATACCAAATGTAATGCAATATTAAAAAAAAAAAATTAAGGTATCAACATGTGTTGAAACATGTTTTTCAACCTGATGTCTTTAACAAAATACAAAGGAAATGAAAATACATTTACCCAATCATTTCCATTTCTATCTCATTAATACTTTCTGCTAGCGTGGTAAGAAACAATTTACAATCGGTTCAAGAGAACCCTAATTTCTTTGCTATACCTTTTGATATCCCGACCAAAATCTTGCGCTCTCTTTCAATGCAAATATTACAGATGCTTCCACGGGTCTCTTTCAATGCAAATATTCCATATGCAAATAAAAATTCTATTTTTTAAAATCCAAGTATAGTGGATCTCCTAGGGCTATAATTTCAGGGATTTTGTCCATTCGTAACTTCTTTAACTTCCACGGATCTATCGAGAGCCTAAAATCCAACTGCACCCACCAAATGTACCCGGAAACATTTAGCTTATGAACTAACTGAAACGTCCAGTTCAGGTTGGAATCTAGTAAATTAAAAGAATTTTGAAACAACAATTAGTTGTTTTTCAATGTTAACATTCAATAGAGGAAATTTAAGGTTTAAAATGGGTTTCATGAGGAAAATAATAAATTAATATTATTAATTTGGGAGAAAGAGAAAAAAACTACTAAGAAAAATAATAAAATAATACTTATTAATTTTGTAGAAAGAAAGAAAAATTTTGTTAGTATTGTCAACATATCTCCCTATGTTTTTCTTCATTGGATGCCCAATAAAAACACAGAGAAATATGTTGAAAATTAGTTTTTTATGACAAATATGTCAAATCAACCATTATGGTTTACTAATTTTATTGAAATTCTATTGGTTTTTGAATTCCAACTCATCAACAAATTATGGTTGGATCATTTCCTTGTATGATGGCTCGTTTTCTTATAAAGCCCATTTTAGACTCCAAATTTCCTCTAATGATAGGATAAAATCCTACAAAATACCAAACAAAAATGTTTTAGCTACCCTTTAACCTACTTTCATAAACGATATAAATGGAAATATCTAAAACTATAATTCATCAGTCATTGTTAATCATTTGAGCTGATAAAACCCACCTCCATTTTTCTAAAACAAAAGAAATGCCTCATAGATCACTTTATAATCATTATCACTATCACCACAACTTACAACTTCTTCAATCTCATCCATCTCTGCAAATGCTAATAATCACAGAGCCGGCTTTCACAGCTAATTCCACATCTTCCATTAAGCATCCATAGACTTAGTCTCTTCAGGAATCTCATAAATTCAAACATGATGACGATGTCAAGAGAGAAATTCCAACAACGTGATAGCAATGTCAAGAGAGAAATTCAACGCAAAGAATGTTAGAGCAAGACAAGGCACTTGAATTTATTAAATCATTGAAATGCCATTTATACTATCGTCTTCCATCTTTATTTCTTTTTTTTCGCTTAAAAGAACTATAGAGGGTGAATGTTATGAAAGTATATTCACAAAATTACAATATTAATGAGGATATTGCAGATATTTTCAGCCTGTGAATAAAAGAGAATGGTCGCTGGCGTCAATTTTGAGTACCTTCCCTTTATGGAGTATCCCCGTATTCTGGAGAGAACAATTTGTCCATTCATTAACATGATAATGTCACAACTTCTCTTCCTATGGCTTCAAAAACTCCATTCGAAATTGCGTTGTAAATAGAAGATATTGTGCTACTATACATGGAATAAACAAGCTCTTTTTAAGTATTAAGGAAAAAGAGCTTCTAAACAAACTCTTTGAGTATTAAGGAAAAAGAAATTCTATTGTAGGAATATAATTCGAAGTGATGCACCATAGAGTACATATCCCACTTCTTATTCACACACATTACAAAGCCCTGACTTGGAATCCAATATAGAGAAATTGAAGGCTGAAATACCTCATCAGGGCTACCGTTGTAGGGAAAGGATTTTACATGGTTAAGAACCAGGGAAGAAGATGGTGGTAGCTCTATATATGCTATCATATTTTGTACAACAACTCCTCTTTCCACCAGCCTGGAATGTTTGCACATATCATATAAATCATACCCCAATATAATTCAATTCATAATTCGAAAGTGTATCCTCACCTCGAGTAATCTACATCATAATGGCATCGATCTATCTGTTAATATAATTGTCAGTCATGCTAACACCATCTAAGTTCGAATTAATTGGTTTGTGTTTCATCCATTCTTGTCTCATAAAATTGTCGCGTGATCTGCAGTTTACCTGTTTTTGTTGTTTAACCAAGACCTCAATTTTCAAAAATTGCAGAAGAAATATGGACGCTTCCCATGATGTCTCATCTAAATTTTCATGTTGGCTTCACCTCGGCTAAGACATCGAAATGTTTTGTAAAATAACGGGCATATTCAAATTTAAATTTGCCACGTATATAAAATTCAAATTTTAAAAAGCTGGCTATACGAAGAAGGGGCGGATAGCATACATATTGCCTGTATGCATGGCCATGATATGGCGAGAGAATCCTATATGAATTGATGTGAGGTTGTCAGAGTTTGAAGGATGATGGGACAAACTGAGGGAGAACAATATTAAACATGCAGCAGAGTAATAAATGCTTTGGCTGCAGCATTGTGAACCCTTGGATCTCAACTTGTTTGGATCTATTTGAGATCCAAGGGTTCACAATGCTGCAGCCAGAGCATTTATAACTGAGCCCAGATGGAGTTCAAACAAGGTGCCAGAGGGATGCCAAAGGAGGCCCAACGATTTCGATATCTAGACAACTCCGTTAAGTTATGTTTCATCTTTTTAATTGGTAATTTTTTGAAAGAAAATCAAATCGATTTAGAGTTGGTTTTCTTTGGTGAGAAATAGTAATCTAGTATGCCCAATGCAATGGAAAGCAACAAAGATGACATAGAGGTGTCAAATGATAAAGCATTGTTAGATGCTCATTTTATTTTGAAACCCAACAATGAATATTGACATATTTGAGTGACAACCACGAGGGCAAATCTTGACTACACATCTCTTCGCACCTCATAAAATTGTGGCCACTGAAGTCTAGTGTGGAATCAATGCTTGGAGAAAGTTAAAAGGTATTCAAAATGGGTGTTTCATTAACAAGTTGGTTAAGCTTTGTTTGCATCTACAAGCAACCATGCTAAATAAGGCATGAGAGTGTTAGACATGGCGATTAAGAGGAGCTCGGCGAGTGGGAAACTAAGGTATATAGCTGATCGTCTTTGGCATCTCTATCTCTCACGCTTAGCCTAAAATCTCAAACTCAAAGAGACATAAATATATTGGTGAAAGGACAAGTGGTGAACCTTATCATAAACAACTTGTAAAGTAGTCTCAACTAAAAGTTTAAATAATTAACTTCTAAAAAACTTGTAAGCAAACTATATTTTAAACTTTATGCAATAACACATTCCATATCTATAGGATACATATAGACTATACTAAGTTTATGTAATATTATTAAGAATAATTTAAAAGTAAAATAAATATTTTTATATATCACTGTTAAGAAAATTATTTTGAGAATCTGATTTTTTGTTTCCGTTATATAAGTTGAAAGCAAAGTCTTCTCTATGGCTGGGTGAGTGGAGAAATTTGTGGTTGAAGAGTAAACTCTATTTCCTCATTTTAGTTGTCCATTTTGTAGCAAAAATAATTTTTTCTCTTGCAGAGTATTTTGTCTTTTTTGGGCATTTCTGGAGTAAGCTAAATTCTAGGCTATTTGCACTTAAAATTGGGCTAGTTTTTTTTGCCAAAATCTTGTTGAAATTGTTCAAAAGGTAGTTTTTCAGTGATTGAAATTGCATAATCTAGATACCTAAAATAATCGAAAGTCCTCAATCTATTTCTGCAATAAAAATTGCAATCTTAACATTAAAACTCTCATTCTCAATAACAAATTGTGTTGCAGGATTCCAACCAAACTTGTTTGAAAAAGTGCAAATGTTTTAGAGATTAGTCAACTCCCCCTTTAAAAGTCAAAACATTGTGGATCCCACAAGAAAAGGCAAGACAATATAGCCAAAAATACTCAACCTGCTGCTGCAAAGCATTCAATGCGACTGCAGCAGGCATGCTAACTGCGAAAAATATTTTACATGCAGCAGAGTAATAAATGCTACTGGGGCAGCACTGTGGGCCGTTGGATCTCAAACAGGTAGAGATCCAACGGTGCACAGTTTGTTGCCGCAACATTTATTACTCTATTGCATGTTGAATATTGTTTGCCCATGCTAACCCTTAAATTAAAACTGTTTCAGATCCCAACATTAGGATGTCAGTTACAATCACATTCACATTGAATGCCCTGCAGCAAGCTGCAATTGCATTGAATGCCCTACAGCAGGATGAATATTGATCGCCACACCTGCCGCCCATACGTTGTTGTTGGGAGAGGGTTAATAGACTTTATTTACGTTACAATATATCGTTCCTCTGAAACTTCTCTTCCCTCTGCATCGATCATCCAGAGCTTCTGAGCACCGAGTTTATCTTCTTCTTTCTATTTGTATAACCACCATTGGCATTGGTGTTCCCCCAAACCCACTCTGTAATTGAAAGGGAAAATCAGATTTCTCCTCCAGTAACTTCTGTTGGCGCTTCCTCCTCCACCGCTGTAGATCTCAATCCCAACAACAGCTGTAGCAATATTCTGTACGGTGTGTTTATCAAGCATCGTGGAGAAGTGAAGAGGACATTTGCTAGCCATCTCTACCGTGGCCTTCTTTCCCGCGGATTAAGACCCATTTTAGATCAACAAGAATTGCAGGAAGGACTCAATTTTCCTTCTCAACTAAAAACTGCTATTCGAAGCGCCTCGGTGCACGTTGCCATCTTTTCACCAAATTATGTAGAATCACAATGATGTTTGGATGAACTCCTTCTCATGCAAGAGGCTGGGGCTCCAATTATTCCGATATTTTACCATGTAAATCCTGCTAGAGTTAGGTGGACAGATAAAAAATGGAGTGTATGCCCAGGCCTTGAACCAACTTCAAATGAAGTCACATATGACACCACAACTGTTCAGAAGTGGAGAGATGCTCTTTCAAGTGTTGTGCAAACATAAGTGGGTTTGATCTGGACACCACATTTAATGGATGAGACCTCCATTTTCCTCTCTATGTATATGATGTTATGCGTATGGTCTCAATTATAAATTTATATTATATTGGTTGTTTATATATATATTTTTTTTACTTTGTGGTTTTCTTTTGTGATGTTAGAGAAGATCCTTGAACGTGTGGTGAAAATGAGTAAAAAAACAAGGTTGTATGTGGCAAAGTATCCGACCGGTTTAAATGACAAAGTATCACATGCCCCAATTTTGCAAAAATAATTTTATATTATTTGATGTTATTTGAGGACAATATGTTAAATTTTATGCTAAGTTGTAATTGATGACTCATCAAAGTCAAGGATATTTAATGTAATTCTGAATATTTTATTTATAAATAAATAAAGGAGGAGACAACAGCTTAGGAGAGATGTTAAAAGAGTGTTTACTGGTCAAATTGGTGGAGGAGACTGGGTGGAGAGCAAACTGACATGTGGCAGCATCCTCAAACCACTTCCAACTGTTGTAGGTGGCAACCTCCCTACATTTGGGATCATGGTTCCCCAAGAAAGTGGAATCAGAGCAGGTGGCTCAATTAATGAAAACTGACCCAAAAGACCTAGGTAATCTTTATAAAAATTCCCATTGAAGAGAGTTGAGGCTGCTCATTCCAGAGAAATGATCATTCAGGTTGAATGAATGTACTTCAGAGAAATTCAATGGAAGGGAGTTTGGAAAATGTTTGAGGGGTTAACTGCTGATTGATCTAGTTGCAGATTTTGGGCTGAAGATCATATTGCTGAGAGCAGAGTGTTTTTTTTAACCGAGATATTGGACTAGTCTACTATTTGCATTCTCCACCAGTTCTCAGCCAAGAAGACCAAGAACAGGCTCGGGGGTCCTGAGGAAGCGTTGTTTGAGCGCTCTCCAGGAGATTGGTAGGGAGGAACGACCTCCTAATGCTGTTGTTGTCTGTCCTAAACAGGTTCTACATTATTTTGTTTTATTGTGCTAGATAGATAAATCTAAGTCTGACTGTTATATGAATGTTAAATATTCAATTTGTAAAATGTTAGAATTTAGTAGTCTTTTTAGATTATTGAAGAAATGAATTTGAAAAGTAATGTGTTAGAATGGAAATAATTTCTAGACTGTTTTTTTTCACACCTGGAAAACCAGGCCATACTCCACCACAGTTCAAATATCTTAAGTAGATGAAAGAAAATGATAAGAGATTGAATATAAAAGATAGGGTTCTACATTTTGTAGATAGCAGAGTAATTTATTTTAGTATGTAGGTTATTATTAAAATGAACAGTGTTCTGGGTATTATGTTTATTGTTTTGACGAGTTTATCTATGTAAAAGAAATAGCAGTTTTAAAATAGAGTTATAGTAAATATTTATACTAATACAATAAAAATTATAGGAGATACAATAAGTATCTAAAACAAGAGTTTAACCACACTTATATCTTGTAGCTTAAACTATTATTTATTATATACTAGAATAGGATTATGTTACAAATACTATTAATGAAGAAATAACCAAAGTTCAGAGTTAATGTTTTAAACATTACATATCTCTGAATCTTAACTAATTAACCGAGCAATAAACAAATGAAAATTTAAATGTAAACAGTAAATAGAACAAAGTTAAGAATTTACCTATTTAAGAATAATTATTTTCCAAACAGTCTCTAAATCTGTGTAGGTTTAATCTAAGGGTCAAACCCTAATTCTACTTTCATTTTTTTTGTAAAAGTATTATTTTAAACAGAATAAACAAATTAAAATTAAAAACTAGAATACTAAAGTATGCACTAGACTGGGTACAGTCTTATCACAAGAACTTACAGTATTTGTATAAACTCTTTTATTTAAAAGAAAATAAAATAATTAAACAAGATAAACAATATCAATACTATTGTAACAATGTAAAATAGGTAAACAGAAACCAACACAACTGATAAGTCTTATCACAAGAACTTACAGTATTTGTATAAACTCTTTTATTTAAAAGAAAAGAAAATAATTAAACAGGATAAACAATATCAATACTATTGTAACAATGTAAAATAGGTAAAGAGAAACCAACACAACTCATAAATTTAAGAATATAATTATATAAGGGTCATTTTACAGTAACCCTAGTATTCTAACCTAATTAATAAGTATAAACATATAAATTTGTATCTTAAGACTGAGCTTACAGTCTACACATTTACTTTAGTAATTACAAGAGAAAGCTTTAACAAATATTTATCTATATTGACAGTCGAAGTGGGAAGGAATTTAATTACACAAAACCATAAATTGCAGGTTTATAAAATTAATGCATAAACAAGACAAAGCTCGAAGTTAAAACCCGTTTTAAATCAAATGTATTACTCTGTCAGGCCGAAAGGCTTAAGACATAACAAATTTACTTCACCCAGTTCAGGGCCAGTGTACCCACCATCGTGGCGAGGGTTTGAAAGACAACTAACAACCAACTTATAAAAACTTCATTACTGTAATAACATTTATAAGACAATGCATATTTTATTAGAGTATTCGAAACAGAGAACCATTAAAACCATGAAGACAGGAGAACCTCCACATAATAAGAACCGAGTATGTCATTAATCAGTCACAAGGCTGTAATCCTGTCATTAAGTCGAAAGCAGTGAAATACAAGTCACGACATCAAGGCCGGAGTTACCCTGCTACAAGCGAGGGTTTTAACAACTAAAAATACTAAATAACAACTGAGCTAAGCATTTTAAAACACCGAAGGAACTGAGGTCGTATTTCTTCTCCAACTGAAACCCTTTTCCCTAATCTTTACAAGAAGAAAGTTGCCACATTGTAACCGGGGCTTACCTGTAGGTCTTGTTGTCAATCCAAACATGGAGAGGGTTCTTCCAAGCGTAAGGGAAAACTATAACCTGTAAGAAATTACCAACAATCTTAATTAGAAACTGGGTTATATAACTGTAACTGTAATTTAAAACTTATAACATTTGTAAGGAAAATTCTTTACTTGAAAGCGAAATATTTGGAAGCCAAGGAGGAATTGAACCCGCACCACGAACAACAACTAGAAGATCAAACCCTCGTGCTCACCTATGGCAAAGGCAGCAGGGTTCAACACGCATACTACACTGACGACTGGAGCAGGATTAAAGCTTTGGCAATGGCCATGCTAGAAATTGACACTAAAAAATTACTGACAGAGAACAACTACACGCATAGCAACGCAATGCATGCAGAGAGAAATCAAATGCGAAAGTTGTGTATCTCTCCAATCTCACACCAGAGTGGCAACGCTTTATTACACACAAGATGGAGCTGGAGACGAGCACAAGCGAGCCCTCATGGCCGCCGTGAACCAGACAAAGCAAAGACCAAAACCCTCGACGAAGAATGAGAGTTAGGGTTGCATTGTAAGTTTTTAAGTTATGCATTGCACGGTGGTGGACGTTCCACATGCCCACCAAATTATTCCATCCACAATGGGTCGAATGATATAGTTGTCACTGCATTGTTGGGACAACAAATTATTGTCAATAATTTAAACAATAACTATAATGACAATGTAATATACAAAGTCAATATTGTATCATTTCAATGATAACCATAAAGTCAAGCTATGTTGAAGGACAAGATTTATATGGCATTGATAAACCTTATATTACATAAACCTTGGGAACTTCGTTGGTAACGAACCAAAACATATATTGCATCGGTATCCTTGTTTTATAATGAGTCCCTTATAATCCTTCTTAATAAAACATTTTGTGAAGAGATCAATATTATAGTAAAAGTTGTTGAACATGAGTTGATAGTACCACTATTGACCATTTCTTTTTATAACCATAAACGATGCATGTCTATGCTGTTAGAACTAGTTTATGCAAACACTAGTGGATAAGGAACGAGTTATAAATCATTACTGTGTATTGAAAGTAAATTGCATTTACACCCTAGAACAACTCTCACTTTTGTATGCAGTCTATAGTACCATGGAGTAAAATAAACTTCTTGGAAGTTTGTAATCATTTGGTCTCCATAAGGAACCAAAAGCTCTAAATGAAACAAACCAAGGTTAGTTTAGACTTGGGAGTTAAAGATAGTAAAACTATCTAGGAATACATAGAGCATCACTTTTGTTATAAATAAATAATACGATAATGTAAATTCGTCACATTACTTATGTCATGAAGAAATTTGGAAGATAGAAATCACAGCATGACGACAATTGCGCAAATGATCATTTATAAAAATAACACAATAATAAGCTGTTGAATTTCCTCTACTGAAGCTTAAGTAAAGGTAAAGCTAAGAGTTCTGTGTAAGCTTGTTTCTTGAAAGGCCTTAGGTTTATTTCCATACTTATAAGCAGTGCTGTAAATTTTAGAATTAGCAACAGCAGTAAACTCTTGTTTTCAGTAAAAAGTGTTGTTATACTAAATCATGAGCTCTGTGTAGAACTTGTGAATAACATAACTTATAGGTGGAAAGAAGATTTATCTAAATTAGAAGTCATACAGACGTAATTGATCTTTACAACATGAATTTAAAGTACTGCACAGTTGCAAAACAAGTACAGAAACGTTACTTTACCTCATAGTGTCCTTGAATTCTATTAAGCGAACTTTTACTCTAGCAGTATATTTATGCTAAAGAAATTTCTGGACTAACGCTTAAATAAACTCCTAATTGTTCAAAATTTACTTGTCAAGCCTGTAAGATCAAGAAATCCAACTAAGTTAGCAATCCCTAAGTAAGCCCCAGTTAAGACGTAACTTCTCACCTACTTGACAAAATCAAATCATCAATAAACTAGAAGTAAATGAATGCAAATCATACACTTAACATATCAAAAAAATTAATGTGTATTGGTTGTTGTACAGTTTGAAGTTAATTATTATTTATGTTAACTGTCTCATTATCCACTAGCCGTTAATAGTTATCAAACTGTGACTCTAGACAATTTATGTTACATCAAAAAAAATTAATTTTTGTGAAAATTTTGGGGTTATGACACAAAGTGACAGATTTTGAAACTACGGTGTTAAAGAAGCATCACAGTGGGAAAGTTCAGGTGGTTGGCATAGTCGGCTTGGGTGGAGCAGGGAAGACAACATTGTCCTTTGAGCTTTTCAACAGAAAGTGTTCAAATTACGACAAATCTTACTTTTTATCCAATGTAAGAGAAAAGGCTAGTGAAAGCTCATTACATTCCTTGCAGAGGGAACTTCTGAAGGGCCTGACTAAGTTAGATCTGGATATAAACAACATTAATGAAGGTACAGTGATGTTTGAAAAGCATCTCAAATCTTTTCATGTCTTTTTTATTTTAGATGACATAGATCATGAAGATCAACTCGAGGCGTTTTTACCAATTAAAGATGTCTTAAGTTCGGATAGCTTAATTTTGATTAATCTAGAGAAAGAGATGTCCTCTCAAGGTCGGGAGTGGAACAGTCATCCATTTATAAGTAAACAGGGCCTCCTACACAACACTCACGAGAGCTCTTTTGTTCATTTGCCTTCAACCAGCCCTATCCACGGCAAGGATTTGAAGATCTAGTAAATAAGTTTCTACAGGTATGTGATGGGCTGCCTTTATCTTTAAAAGTATTGGGGGCACTGCTATGTGGAAATTACGAAAAATCTATGTGGGGTCATACTTCACCAAGTAAAAGTTCCAAGTAACATCCAAAAGAGATTAAAAATTAGTTATGATCCTCTCGGTGAGGAGGAACAGAAGATCTTTTTAGATATTGCATGTTTTTTCATAGGACAAAAGAAGAGTAGTGCCATAACATTCTCGGACGGATCATGCTTGGACGGATTATTGGGGTTTAAAAATTTAGAGGGCAAATGCCTGGTAGAATTGGACCCTAAAAATGTTATACATATGCATGATCACCTCCGAGACATGGGAAGAGACATTGCGGAGGAGAAATTAGGGCTCCGTCTTTGGCGTCCCATAGAGAGCATTGATGATTGGCGGCACCAACAATCATCTGTAAGTGTTCAATCATTCAAACCATTAAGTATATTAATATTTTTCCATGAACCTCCTTACCATTCCATTTTTTTTCTATAGAAATTTGTGTAATATTTTTTTATTGTCCTTGGTTTTCTGAAAATGAACAAGTAATTACAGAAGCTCGTGGAATTAGTATCCCTCACAGGGATACCTCTGATAAAAGCATTATAAACTCATCTATGTTGTCATTGTACCAAACAAAGATCGAAAAGTTGTTAGGGAACCACATGATGAACCTGCTACATGCATTGTATGATTATCGTTTTCTTGGTATCGGGTGCTTAATGAAACTTCTGTCTACATGTTGTCGTTTTCTTGGTATCCGGAACCGCGTGTTGGAACTTCTGTGTACATATTATTGTTTTCGTGGTGTTGGTGCGATGAAGTTGCAACTTCTTAGTTGATATCTCGTGGAGCGCATATTAAGGAGGGTGCACTCACCAAATCTTCTATGGCTTTCTTGGAGAGACTGTCCCTACTCTTACCTTCCTTCCTGGATTCCAATGACGAATTTAAGGGTTTAGAAAGTGCAGGGGAAAGTGTTGGAAACATTGTGGCAAGGCAAATCGCAGGTAAATATGAACTTGTTAAAGTTTGAGTGGTTAGTCCCTACTGATATTGCACCAGACTGTCTCCAACTACTTCTAACGGTTTTCTTTCTTGAGAATCATATGTATATATATCATCTCTCTTACAATAGAAACACTAATCTTCCAGGCACCAAATATTTTTGGTAACTTCAAAACCTCACCACTTGGATCTGTCTTGGTGCCAGAAGTTGGAGAGGCTGCCAGATTCCTTGGGTAGCTTGACGAACCTCCACAGCATGGACCTGTCTCGGTGCAGGAAGTTGGAGAGGCTGCCAGATTCCTTGGGTAGCTTGACAAACCTCCACCGCATGGACATGTCTAGGTGCAAGAAGTTGGAGAAACTTCCAGATTCCTTGGGTAGCTTGACTAGCCTCCACAGCATGGACTTGTCTCCCTGCAGCAAGTTGGAGAGGCTGCCAGATTCTTTGGGTAGCTTGAAGAACCTCCACCCTAGGTACTGGAATTTGGAGAGGCTGCCAGATTCTTTGGGTAGCTTGACGAACCTCCACCACATGGACCTTTCGAGCTTTCTAGGTGCGAGAAGTTGGAAAGGCTGCCAGACTCTTTCGGGAGTTTCAGTAACTTAAAGTATATTGATTTGTTCAATTGCTCTAATTTGATCATCTCAAGCGATACACTTGGAAATATAAGAACGTTTGAGCATATAGATCTTTCTCATTGTGAAAAAAAATTGAGTATGGCTCTCGAAACTGGCACATCAAAGGTCCCTGAAAATACTAAAGTGGACAGGCACAAATTTGAAAGAATTACCAAAGGCACAAATTTGATAGAATTACCAAGTGCATTAGGAGTACTGAATAATTTGGAAGTTTTGTGGATAGGAAGCCCTTCGCTGGACACGCTGCCTCCTTCGCTGGGTGACTTGAGGGACTTGAAGGAATTGAGGCTCCAGGATTGCACGGAATTGCAATGTTTGATTCAGTTGAGAAAGTTGGAAGTGGCTGGTTGTCCGGCAATCAAACTACCCTTTGAAGGACAAACAGAAATAGCAGGAACATTGAAGTCCGACTATTCCATTCAGAAGTACATGCCTTCCCCTTCTTAGTACTATTCCATTCAGAAGTATCAGAGGTATCATTTGATGAAGGTGTGTGTCCCAACTTTCAGCATTTGATCTTGAAGGCATGTAGTAATCTTGTGAAGGTTGGAACATTACCAAATACACTCACGGAAGTGGAATTGACTAGTTGTCATAAAATGATAAATATAGAAGGGCTTGGTGGTCTTGCAAAGCTTCAAAGCCTATGGATTTAAAAGTGTAACGAACTACAGGAGCTGTCGAGTGTTAAAACACTTGTATCTTTGGGGCGGTTAAGAGCTCTAGACTCTGTAAAGTTGAAGAGCATACGTGATTTGGGGCACTTAACAAAGGTTGAATTACTAGATGTTTCCGGGTGCCAGTAGTTGAAGTCTGCGCCACAGCATTACAATAAAGTTGGAGTAACTAAATAAATTAATTAATTAGATGAGATTTAGTGATTATGATTTTTTTATTTTAAATTGTATTGATTGATATGATTAAATTGTTGAATGTAGAGGTTATTTTTTTCATTTTATTGAATTAAAGATGTATTTTTATTGAATTAAAAATGTATTTTCAGGGATGAATTAATTTATTAAATTTCAAAAATTCAATATTTTATAAAAAATTTAAAATTAAAATATAAAATTATTATAATTTAAATAAAAAAATAATCAGTATTGTGTTTTTTATTATTATTTTTAATAATTATAAATAGGTGTAATTTTAGTGATGAATTAATTTAATAAATTTCAAAAATTCAATATTTTATAAAATTTTAAAATCAAAATATTAAATTATTATAATTTAAATCAAAATAATAATCAGTGTTTTTTATTATTATTTCTAATAATTATAAATAATTGTAAGTATGTATCAACACTTATTATAGTTATTATATTAAAACAATGAAATTTGAAAAAGAATATTTATTATTTTTTAATTTCTTTAAAAACTTCAATATTTAAATCATTGAACCATTTTTTTAAAATATATAAATCCAATATTTAAATCATTAATCACTTTTTAAATTCTATAATTTTAATAATAAAATTTATTATTTTTTATTTTTTAATCTGTTCTAAAATTTCAATATTTAAATCATTAATCCATTATTTAAAAATATATAATTCCAATATTTAAATCATTAATCATTTTTTAAATTCTATAATTTCAATAATTTATTTTGTTTTGTTTGCATGATTCATGAATTTATTATATACATGTATGTTTGGATTCAATGATTTTTTTTAAACAATAATATTAATTTCAAATAATAAAATAAAATAAATAATAATTAATAAAAAAATATAAAACTAAAAATATAAAAAAACATAGAACTAAAATATAAGAGAACATTGTTAATAACATGGTTAAAGTTTATTCAACAGCATAAATTTAAAAAGGAGATAATGAAGAATTATTTTTGAAATAATTTTTAAAATATAAGTTTTTATTATTAATTTAGAAATGGAGGTTTTAAATTAATAAAAAAAAATTGAAAACTAATATCACATTTTTATATAAAGAGTTTATCATCATATTTTTATATAAAGAGTTTAATACAAAATGTATTCTTCTAAATTCAATATAAGAAACTCCACCAAGAAGTTGAGGACCATGCTTTGATGTTTCCTTCTCAAATATGAAATTGTAATATAAATAAAAATGAACTCGTTATGAAGTTACCACTAAGACTATACATGCATACATGGTTGCTATAGTGTCGTCTACTTTATATGTTCTACTCCAATATCCCATTTATTGATTTTGCTCAACTACCGAACACTAATCATTACAAAAGGAATGTAACCCCCTCATTTCCTAGCAATGCAATGTTTAAGATGGTTTAGGTTTGGTTAAATTCCATATCGCAACTATTGATTAGGATTAGGGTTTTGGACCCTCTATAATTGTTGGCCCTAGCGGAAGTTAGGAAAAATTCAGTTGGAATTTTGATTAAGTATGAAAAGAGTCAGGTCGCAGAAAGGAAGAAGGAAGTTGCGCTTGAAGTAGAAGGAAGAAGGAGTTACAACAAAAGCAGCAGCGAAAGAAAGAGTAGACAGAAGAAGAAATTGTGATAGAAAAAGATATCGCTACAAAAGAAGGAAGTGCGACAGGAGAGGAAGTTCGCGAAAAAAGATAAGTTGAGACAGAAGAAAAAGATGCGATAAGAGGAGTGGCGACAGAGGAAACCATGTCAGAAGGCATTAGCGGCGCAATGACTGGAAAACGACAACCGAAAAGATTGTGAGTACGAGGCCGGCTAGAATCGGCGGATGTCACACATATGAAAGCATATTTCTAATTTAGGTTGTTAGTGCTTACTGACATGTGTTGATAGAATAGGAATGACAACCTGTTGGCTAACTGTATGAAGTCGGTTGAGAGCGGCATGTAAGAGTCTATAAGAAGGAAGAACCCAGGCCGCGTGTGGGTTACTTGCTTAGTTACTTACTTGGTGACTTACTGAGTTGGTTGCTCAGTTGCTTAGTTGCTTATTGAGTCGTTGTTGTTTATCTAGTGTGTCAGTACACAGTCAATTAATTGTTTGGTGAAGAGTCAAAGAAGTCTGCAGCTAAGTGCGCAGAGTTATAGAGAAGGTCAAGTTGATCCAGGCTGTGTGGGGATCAACAATAGAGTTGAAGAGTCAGGAGTTGTAGAGTTATAAAGAAGTCGAGTCAATTCAGGATGTGTGCGAATGAATTGTAGAGTCAAGTAGAGAATAACCAACAACAAAAGACCAGAGAGCATGAGAGGGGAGGGAAGTTTGTAGAGATAAGAGAAGAAGATCTAAAACAGAGTCTGTAGCTCGGTGCACAGACAAAAAGGTGCTATATATTTCTCATGTCAGATGAAGAGCGTCTTTGTGGTTTTTTCCGAATGGGTTTCCACGTTAATTACTGTGTCAAATGTGTAAATGATGAATGTATTTGAGTCACATGCATGTTGTTGTGAATGAATGTGTATGTATTTGCTTACAAATTGAGTTATATGCATATGTTGCACTGAGGTAGTTGGAATTGCTTATACTCCATGATATTTACTATTATAGTATATGTTGATGGTTGAATAGAGTCGCATCTTAATTGTGCATAATTGATATAAGTAATCCACCCACTCAGCTTCGGTCGAGCGCCTTGGTAGAATTCCCAAGGGACGAGAAATCCCCCACCCAACTGCGAAAACCTGGTTCTGGCAGTTGCCCATAAGAGAGATATCACGGGTGAGACGACATCTACGTCGCAGGTGCTGTTGACTGAGCCTTGCTCTGTAGGGCCGATATCTTGGGATTTGTTGTGCGCAAAGGAGGGACTGAACCTGGATGCATAAATAGAAAGAGAAGAATCAAACGCCAAAAATAATCTTCTTGAAAGTCCACACATGACTAGCTCAATACCATGGTGATCAACAACATAGGTCAACTCACAAGATGACATCCCCTCAATACCATGGTAATCAACAACATAGGTCAACTCGCGGGATGCATAACTTCATACAAATTCCAATTCAGGTGATCTTTATTCTATTATAATGCTCTTTATGTGTAGAACAATGTCGAGAGATTGGGGATGATTTCTGCAAATCTTTGCCCCCAAAATCAATCATTTAATGCATTGAATGAGCTCTATAAATTTTAGGACCCCAACCAAAATAAGACATGCCCCTGAAATTGACCTTAAGTCACTATCTCAAATTTCTCCATTCAAAAGGTACAAAAATAGATGACAAATTATATAGGGGTGAATCACAAAAGACATGTAACAATTCTTTGTAAGATAGGCAAAGGGAGTGGAGCTTTGCGGACGCTTAATTTAGTTATTTTAAGCTATCAATCAACAGTTTTGGTGGCAAATCCAAACTCTCGATCAAGGGTTTGGCTAACTTAACCAAACACAAAATCAAGCTATTGAACTTGATCGAGTTATTAAAAAAAAACACGGTTCAAAGCTTTCGACTGACAATTTGTTTGCAGAAACCCTCAAATGACCTTGGAAACCATCGACCCTAACCACTGTGATCTCTCTCTCTCTCTCTCTCTCTCTCTCTCTCTCTCTCTCTCTCTATATATATATATATATATATACAACCTTCGACCAAGCATGTGTTTGGACACAAAGAACACTTGATCGAGCTACAAACCAACTCCCACATGGACTTCACTTAGTGAAGCCATGTCATAACGCCTTCGTTCGTGGGATATTAAAGAATACCCATAATTTCACTAGATATTAATAATCACCTACAAAAATTCATTTGTTGAGCCCCCCTCCCAATACATATTTCCAAATCAAAAAAACCCTAGTTTTACTATATATTCCCTATTTTTACTAAAAAACCCTTTTTATACCCCCCAATACCTATAAACCCCCCATAACCTATCTCCCGCCCCCCAAATACCTACAATATATTGACCTTATTTTTCATAATTAAAAAACCTCCCTTTATGAATGAACGTGATAAGATATTGCTCAACAAGATGAATCCCCCATGCCAACTCCCACCATCCTCCATTGTCAACCAACGACCCCAATCAACATAATGGCATCCAACCTAAGAGGTTAGTTATTTTTTAATAAATTATAAATACATTTTTAATTGATCTTTTTTTAATTGTATTCTCGAGTAGTAGTTATGCACTAATGAGATTTTCACTTTTTATTTTAAATATAATTATTTAGTTTCAATTATATCACCAGTAGCATTAATGTTATTGATTTTTTTCGATGGTATGCCAACAAAAAGCAATGTTGTGGAATTTTTTTCAATCTTCCATCAACTTTTATAGAATTGAAAATTAGAACTTGCTAATGAAAACTCAAGCAGAGTACCATATCATTAAAAACCATAGAGTTAAACGATCTGGTTATGTGTCATGGGTTAATCCCTAACCTTTAACCCTAATATTTAACTCCTATAGTTGCTAAGCCTTAACACCAATAACACAAAACCAATATAACCCCCATCACTTAACCTTTAAAATCCTTAACCTATTTATCTTATCACTAATAATCCCTAACCTATGGGTTGCTACAAACTGATCCTTCCCTCTCATGACATGTTAGTTGCAATGGAAATCTTTAAAAAAAACAATATGTTGACTAAGAGGAATTATTATATGTATATACCCAACCTATTATAATAATGTGGAAAAATATGGAACGTAGGAAATTGAAATAGCTTCAAAAATATATAACTTTTATTTATGGGAAAATTGTATAACTTAGAGAAATTCACTTTATTATAACATGGCTATGTTATTTTTCCTCTAAAATATAATGCATATGTTTGTGTTAAGACAACGATTTAGTATCAAAACGATATAATTTCTTGAAAAAAATTGTACACTTGTGCCTAATAGTCAATCCTCATGCATTGCTATTTTCAATGTTTTTAATGACAAATTTATAATTTCTCCTGTGTGGGCTTGGGCTCAACCTTTGTTGTAGAAATACCTCATTACTTCCATTTCATGGAATGTTGCTATGTTAGTAGACCACCTCCCTTGGGCTCTTGAATTTCACTATTCTTGTTTGTAAGTGCTTTACATCATTAGGAAGAAACATAATGATGTGTTGTTTTCACCCACATGACGTGGGTCTAGTGATACACAATAATGTGTTTGGCCTTGTATGAGTGTGGGGACCTAGGTTCAAACATCAACTATAGGCAAATGAGGCATGATTTTTCTCAGAAAGATTCACCCCTCATAGCATAACAACTTATACAAATGGGAAATCATAAGTTTCTATGAGAAAAAATGGCATGTTTAATGATAAATACCTGTCTCAAACTTTCTCACAGTTTGATAGTGCTCTAGGATGTGCCAATCTATCCTTGAATATTACCATGCGAATAAAAATGAGCTTCATGGAAAAGGAACATTTACATTAATGCTTGGTGTTTTGGAGTGGGACACTCTTTACCATGACATAGGAGCCACTTGGGCCATCTTGGCCCTTGTTAGAAGTGTTAGCAAGGAGATAGTAGGCCTTACCATCTAGGTTGCAAGTAGGGTAGAGATCATAGGAAGTTTGGGAATCAATTGCCTTCAACCCAACCAACCTAACTAGGAATAATAAATTGTTTATAAACTTCACCTTGGCAATTGTTGCAAAAACTAAACCCGCTTAGCATGCTAATAATCACTAGTAGTAACCCATCATTTTCTTTAAAGTTTGGGAATCAATTGCCTTCAACCCAACCAACCTAACTAGGAATGATGAATAGTTTATAAACTTCACCTTGGCAATTGTTGCAAAAACTAAACCCCCTTAGCATGCTAATAATTACTAGTAGTAACCCATCATTTTCTTTATTTATGATCAAAATGTATGCCTTGTAGCTTCCAAACTTTGTTTTTCATTGTTTTAAGCACTAAATTATAGAAGCAATTTATGTTGGTTCTAGCATTTAACTTGTATTTTTATTTTGGAAGACATTTTCATATGCTGATTTTTTTTCCCGAGGAACAACTTCATGGAAAACCTCCGAGTACTTCCACGTGATTCATTGATGGTAATGGGGTAAGCCGTCAACCCTAATTACGAGACCTAACCTGACAACGACATTGAGGCGAGACCCTCAACATTCACATATATAGCTAGCCTAAGGACTTGATCTCGTAACCTCCTACTTGCAGCTCCCAGCACTAAACCACTTGAGGTAGCCTACTGGGCTAGCACATGATGAAACTTATGTTCATAGAAGGGACATTGTTAACTAGTTGGTGATCTATGGCCATGGGATAACCATTGGAGGTCTCTCCATTAGTGATTTCAAATTCGTTCAAATTGTTTGGAGACAATTAAACACATATTTTGGGAGTGTCAGTTTGCCAAGTAATGTTGGCAATGTCTTGAAGATCAACGCTCGGCATTGCTTCTAGGTAGGATTCACTGGTGGCCTACAATATTTTGGGATTGTCGCTTATAGGTTCACCCTTTGTTTGTAGGGATTTGGCATTGCTTCTGGATCTTTGCTTTATTAATTCTTTGGAAAAATAGGTGCAATACTATTTTTTCCATGAGGTTAGCACTTCGTTTTCTTTTTGTTCTATGTGACGGGATGTGGTTCGCCATCAATTGCTCGCTAAAGGAGTTCTTTATAAAAGATGCCTGCACTTTCGATCCAGATGAGTACTAGTGTGCCAAGAGTTTCGATATATAACCCATCCAACATGTTCCCTTTGGGTTGGCATGTGGACATAGAGAAGTATCACTGTGATTAATGTTATTTCTTTAATTGTCTGTCATATAACTTGAGAACTAGTTATGTAGAGAATATTCGTTTAAGAAAATAAGTTTACACACCATCCAATTTGTGGCTATAAAATGGTAATTAAAAATTTGTTATATGGAAAAAATTTGTGTTAAAAAATTATATATCTACAATTAAAAGAAGAAATAAAAAAATTGTCTAAATATGATGCATTCAGACCTACGATGCAGCTGAATGGTTCAAATCTTTACCTACTGGTAGCATAGACACTTGCGTTGATTTAAAGAAAAACAGTTACGTTGATTTAAAGAAAAAATTCTTTTATAGGTGACAAGAAAAAGAAGGACCCGTTACTATTAAATAATGCATTAATGACTATGAAAAGAAGTGAAAATGAAACGATTGATGAATATGATCGCAAGTTCGACAGAATGGTTAAAGAATTTACTGCAGATTGCAAGCCTCGAGATGCGATGGTTTTGTCATATTATTTGAAGGCCGTCTCGGGCGATTTCATGTTCCACCTGAGCCTGGATAGACCCGTCGATCTCTCATCTGCGAAGAAGAAGGTAAGGTTCTGGATGATAGTTGGAAAGCAGTAGGGAGACCGGATAGGTCCGGGTATTCAGGCTCCCTCTTAATATGATAACTCAACTTTCTGAGTTATCATATTATATACTATGCATGTCATATACTCTCAACGCAAACAACCATGATTAAAATAAAAAATTTAACTGCTATAACATATCTAAAACTAGTTTTAGGAATATCAGCCTTTCATAATTTTCTACCTTAGGCTGCATGCTGCATACTCATCATAAATCCAACCTGACACAGAAACTTCCTTATACTAAGGTCTAGATTTATAAGCTTTTATTGATTATGACTGAGTTGCAATTTTAAAAGACAACCATCAACATATCTTGGATGATAACATTTATGGGCGTTAATCTTTCAAAACTTTAAATTTAGAGAGATTTTGCATTATATCGTTTTTAATTATAAATTGTTATTATTTTTAAATTTAATTGTTCTGTTCTACCTGTTCTGTTCTACCTGTTCTGTTCATTTAGTTATATAGACAATTGTTCTGTTCTACCTGTTCTGTTCATTTAGTTATATAGACTATAATTTAAACATTTATAAGAGTTGAATGATAGCAAGAAAAAATTATTCAACCTTTCTCCAGACAACATTCTTTCACCTAAAAATTTACTTCAGTTTGACGAGTTTGATGAGAACTTAAATCTGAATAGTGGACATTATTCTAAGCATTTAACCTGCAGATTTATTGCAGTTTGAAGAGTTAAAGGAAATTTATTTTTTTCATTATTTATTCTTAAATTTTTATTTATTTAATTATTTATTTATTTATTTATTTTTAAATTTTTATTTATTTAATTATTTAATTATTTTTATTTTTCTATTTTTTTAATTTAATATTTTAGACAGAGGGACACTTTCCCCGGAAGACTGATCCCCCACCCAGACTGTAGAAATACACGCCTCATGACTCAAACTGAACCAAAGGTATCAACAAGGAGAGATTAACAAAAAAAACCTATTCTACAAGTGTAAATGCCATATCAAATAGTTCGAGCAAGTAGAACTATGTATCTCGTGAAAAAAATTATAAATAATAAGCCTTTTAAAGTTAAAGAAATCCTTTCCCTTAAAGTTGATAACAATTAACTCAATAAATAATGATACACGCAGATATATGAATCCACAGCAACAAGACTTAAACTTACTGAGGTCGCACGCTAACACCATAGAACAAGACAACAATAATGACATGATCTTTGAATCATGTTACATAACATCATACCCAAACTTCCAGGCATGCTATTAAGATTGTTGCAAAGAAATAAAATAAATTAGCTTTGGTTGTACAAATTTGTTCGTAATGTTTGAGGACCTTTACTGTAGTTAGATTCAGGTAGAGGGGTTAGCAAATGACCACTCTCCGACATGTAATAGTAATTGTAATTGATTCGAGTTACCAAATCCACCAAATGAGGAAAATGGCCAACGTTAAGTTTAAATGAAAGTACCTACAATCAAGTTACAGGAAACATGAGTGGTAATGATAAGAACTGAATCAAAACAATATAAAACAACAATTTAGAATAAAACATGCAGAACGTGTACCACTGATACATTTCTATGATATGCATAATGTCAAACTGCCATGTTACAATATTGAATTATTGATAAAACTTTTTTAATCGAATGTCAGTAATTTTTAAATAAGATCATCAACGATTATCAGAGTTTTACCCTTAAGAGAAAGACTATACACTCATCAAACTGGTGACCAACACGATCAACCTCTATTTGACACCTTGCTTTTATAGCAGGAGCAGCACCTCCGCTACACAAGGTATGTTGTATGGAGTAAAAGTCCAAAGCCAAACCCAGAATAGTTTTAACACGACTTGCAATAAGAGCCCACTGCATAATAAAATCACAACATTATTATTACATTTTACACTGGCATGCAACGCTGAACACAGATTTTCACTCGAGCTCTTAGAAATAGCATATAGGAAGTTTGAATATATCACATTCTGATGTAAAATGACTAATCCTTAGAGACTAAAATAACATAATTGGGTGAAGAGAACATGAGCTTCTAAGAAGTATATACATAAATTCAAAAACAACTTCAGAAGGTTGCAAAATAGTACCAGTTTGTCTGGAGCAACAAAGCATTGCCTTTGGATGGAAACCAAATAAGCTTCATGGCATGCTATAACTTCATCAAGAGACCCAGCAGAGGCCATACCTTGACAAAGTTCAATCCATGCACTGTACAGGACCTGCCATGAATATTATAATTGCTGTCAATACAAAAATAAATCACCAGAACAACTATAAAAACAAAAGAATTAAATTTACTTTAATAAAGTTTAAAAACTAGAGATTAAGAAACACAAAGTTAAACTCACCCGATCCATGACATACTGATGGAATGTATTGACAAAATGCATAAGTTTCTGCTGCAGTAGCATATGTCGCTTGTGATTGGGCACATCACTACCTCCTTCCTACATGAAATGGTAAAGATCTGTTAGTTCGCACACATAGTTCGCCTTTCTAAATTGAATTTATTTATAGAGAATTGTCTTTTACCAGTAGATTAATAACAAGTTTGGAGGAATGCCACCGAAACTGGTTTTTTTATTAATCTTCAGTCCATAAGTGTCAAAATTAGAAATAAATCTAAGTTGCAACACGAAGTTCCCATGAAAGAATGTTACAAACAAAAACTTCTAACCGCGCCCCTGGTCAAATTGATAGACCTAAGGTTTTTGAACTGACTATAACTGCATTGTATAAAATGCTCATGGTTTATTAGACCAACCAGATAATAGGATAATCTCAAACAAGGTCATGGACATGTTTTCTAGAGTACTAAAGCCCTGTATTGTGCATTCTTGACCCATGGTTTCACGTGACTATCTTGTGTCCTTTACAGGATTTTGCTACCTGTCAACCTATATAGGACCTTGTCATTTAGTATGCAGTGTCTTACTATTATTGTCAAGATTATAAACTAGAACATAAGTACAAGTGATGAGGTTTCCTAAGATTGAGTTAGTTGACAATCGTCTCCAACCATCATAAGAACATTTTAAACTATATAGAGGTCCTGTACAAAACATTTGGGCATCATTACAAGCATGGGCATTATACCTCTGTGACCAGACTTGGGAGTGTCGTTAATATGCTGTATTTTCATTAATAATGTGTGGAATCATGTGATCTCTGAATTATCTGCTTTCTCCAAAAAAAAAAAATGCAATTTGCCAAATCTCAAGCATTGGTGAATTCAAGGGCAAATTTTGAATTTAAAGGCAAAATTAATGACAAATTTCAAATTAAAGGGCCAGGCAAGTTTTTACATCAAGAAAAGCAAGGTGCATTCTACAGCCCAGTATGAGAGAGGTGTAGTGTTCGTGAAAAAGGCTAATGTTACATGTGGCATAAGTCAGCCCAATATAATATGTTTAAAAATAAGAAAAAATAACAGCCCAGTGCAGATGAGATGTGTAATATCCATACTTGAAAATCAAAATATTTATTTCAAAAACAAATCCGTAATGTAAAAAAAAATTAAGAAAAGAATACTAAGCATTAATTAATATATATAGACACACCAACATAAATCCATATTAACTCAGGATCTTTAAGCACATAGAATTGGCATCTCACTCTCTTTGATCCTATGTTGCACAAGTTTCTGGAACGCGGGTACGTCGGGTACGCGGACACGAGTATCCGATACGGCTAGAAGCTTTGCCCAAATTTGCAGGAAACGTCGGGTTGGGAGCAGC
>LPNX010366569.1:0-85795 GCA_001517045.1 Pseudotsuga menziesii | reverse complement strand
CTACAAGCTCCCAATAAAAAGGGAGCGGCAAAAGCAAGTTCCCCAAAAGCTCCCGAAAAGCTCCCAAGTTCCCAAGGAAGCTCCTATCAAAAAGGGGACGTTTCGTACCAGCTCCCAAGCTCCCAGGAGCAGGGAAACGTCGGGTACGGGTTACCAAAATCTCGGGAGTGGTACCCATGCAACTATGCTTTGATCCCGCTAGGTGCTCAATAGATTTGGACCTATGCTGCAGAAAACATGGGGTGCAGTGCCCAACCCTTTACATTTCCGTACTGAAACGCAGAAACGCATTCAATACGGCCTGGGAACGTGTTTACAGGCATACAAACACGTCCCACGTTTGGGAAACGCAGTCCCTACTGCCGGAAATGTGTTTCCAGGTTGTATCAGCATCTGTACGATGCATTTCCAACACTAAATCTACCTGTTTTTACTCCGGTTAACTTGGTTTTGTACTAGGGTTGACCAAAAACGCTGGTAATTAATGGTAATGTTGGATATCCTTTTACTTAAATTTTTAACATTACCAATAATTGTTTCAGGATGTTTGAGAGATGTTCCAAATTCGTCCAACTTCATACAGACAAAGTGGAATTTCATATTCCATTCAAAAGTCAGTAGACTTAACAGTTTCAGGACTTCAGGATTGGCGGGATTGCATTTAATCAAGAGCACCAAGCCCTTCATCTACCCCAATGTTGGTGGCATTGATTGTTGAACTCCTCTGTCAAGGCCTTAGCAAGAATGTACCCTTCGCTCTAGCCAAAATCTTTGATTAGGCATGTCAAGATTTTTCTATCACATTTTAAGGCTTGGATTACGTATTTTCATCAAAATTGGACGGTGTTGGCTGATGTCCCTAGAGTATCGAGGTAAATGCATAGGCTAGATGATGAAGCAAAGAGTGATACTAATGATGAGGATCCCAATATATGCATCATTGGTGGAACATTGTTTGTCATTTAAATGTTCTTTGCTCATTTATTCATAATGTCTTTCCTTTGAAGTTACAATATAATGTACTATTTATAAAATAGCACATTATATATATATATATATATATATATATATATATATATAATTTCCCCATTTCCAAAATTTTGAGGGGTCATGCTTACAAGGCATTTCCATTTCAGGGGTCATGCTTCCAGGGTGTTTCCGTTTCAGAAACTCGTATCCATTTCCCTATATAGTGCAACTTAGATATTGAGTTAAGTTATATCTATGCTGGTTTATAAAATTCCTTACAAAAATAATTAAGATTTGTTGCTATTTTGTTAAACTTACACACATGTTTTTGAACAATATGATGTTCTTAACATATTTTTATGATTTATAACAAAATTTGCTTCATTCTCAATGCTCATTCCCAAACTTAATGACAAATTTTATCAAATATTTGTCCACCAGCAAGATTTTTCAAACTCATTGTCATAAAATTCAAACATGAACACAAACCATATGGCTTAGCTTATTGGCAATGCCAACATTTTAACTAGAATTTAAACACAAGTTATGAGATTCCCTAGGTTCAAGAGTTCATTGTCTATTGTCTACCATCATGGCGTATAGTAAACTATATAGAGATCCTCTTCAAAACATTTGCACATCATCAAAATGTTAGCCATCATAACACTCATTCAGGTGATTAAACTTCAGATACTAATTAATATGTTGTATTTTCAGAAATGAAGTCCACTATTCATGTGTTCTCTAAATTATCTATTGATGCCCAGTCTATGTTATGCCAGGTATGTTTTGCCATGGCTGGGGTATGGTACAAGTTTTGGGGACAATTAGAGATACCCCTCAAATTTCAAGGGGCAAGGTATTGCACATAGGGAACCACATGAGAGAACATATGACCAAAATATTAAGTTACAAATTTTTTTTATCAATGGATCATGATTGCACATAAACAAACACAATATTACATCCAATTATCCAAATTTGAAACTCGAATAGTTCAATCCATACATCATATAATGGCACATCACCATTCATAATAAATGATTTAAATGACGTGTTTATTTATGTAGTCGTCAATACAGGAATGTTGAAAGGTTTAATGATCATACATGATCTAGCAATTAAAACAACAAAAATAAGCAACCCAATAGCGCAACTTTAAGTGCTTCATCTTTTGCTTCCATGTGTTACAACTTACAACAGTTCTTTTGCATTGTCA
Source organism: Pseudotsuga menziesii (assembly GCA_001517045.1). Classification (NCBI taxonomy): domain Eukaryota; kingdom Viridiplantae; phylum Streptophyta; class Pinopsida; order Pinales; family Pinaceae; genus Pseudotsuga; species Pseudotsuga menziesii. The sequence continues at coordinate 83,607 of LPNX010366569.1, read as the reverse complement.
AGAATGTCATCATCACTATCAACACCTGTTTTATCTCCATCTCCTCAAAGATGCTCATCGGCACCCCAACCAATACCTCCTCCAACTCGACACCATCCTCGTCTAGTTGTAAGGTGTCCTCTAGAACATCCTATATTATGGCTAGTTCCTTCTTCCAATGTTAAAGATGCAAGGCACTTTGAAATTTAAACTACAACTAGTTATGTTACTCCCCAGCAAAAAGCATGCTCCTATTAATATAGTGGATGAAGCAATAAGTGCACTAGTTTCACTCAAAATCACAAAGGTACTAGGAATCTACATTGATAGTCGAACAATAAGTTGGAAACGCTCTAGAGTCCCATCCCCATGCATCTTCTCCCACCCCTCCAATGCGTTGAACAAGCCATTAAGTTCTAGAAATAAAAGAAATTTTCGCTGAAATATCATACCCTTATTAATTGTGAACATCTTTGCCACGGCCATGGCATCTTTGACCCCCTCTAACTCCCAATTATCAATAGGATGGGAACTAATGTATTCATGTGGTCCCACCTCCTCTAAATGATGGGTTGAATTTTTTATGCGGAGCATTGTAGTGAAGGGTTCATCTCTTGCAAATGGCAGCTCTAAATTGATCGAACATGATGTCAAATGCTCATATATCTCCTCGAGTTTGTGCTTCACTCAAATGGGAAAACCTTTTCCTTGACTTGTACCAAGAGACCTCTCAGTACGCCTCTATGGGGAAATCATCCTTTTGGGCAATTTCAATGCTCACATTTAGAGAATCGAGTCGTCCCTTCACACACCCTTTTTAAACCATGGGAAGGCATGGGAGGGCCCCTTACCATTGTTTAAAAGGGAGGGTGTGAAGGGGGGACTCAATACATGGAATCGATTCCCCCCTTCACACCCCCGTTTTAAACCATGGGAAGGGATGGGTAGGTAAATCCTTCGCCAAGGAAAGAAGGCAAGGTATTTATTTATGTAATTACACTTTTAATTATTAGGGGGTTTCTATATGCTCAAGGTTTGAATCAATCAAAGACCATTTAGGTGTTGTGTGCCCTCTTTATTCTTTCTCTAGTTACAGATACTGTGTAACGTGTTTGTTTTTGTTTATGTGATATTATATATGTAATTCTGCATTATTTTGTCCTTTGCCTAGCCAAGCATTATTTCATTGACAATATCTAACCAACACGCCCTTTATTGATCTTCTCTTAGGACTTTACAAAACAGATCCATGATTGGTCTGAGGACATACTTTTCCTTCACAAGTTAGACCATGATGTAGTTGGTCCACAGAGAGGATCAACAAATGAACACAACCCACTCATAATATATGGGAGACACCTTCTCTGGCTAAGAGTGTTAAAGAAATGTAAGTTCGGAAGATATTCTATTGTACTTTTATTGTACTCCTCCTTTGGAGATACTATTCGTCCGTTCGGAGATGTTTTTGATGTAATTAGCCATATAAAAGTCATGAGGTAAAACCTCCTTTGTAAGTCGGGGCAATAGTACCCACACAAGTATTATATAAAATGTATTTTGAGTCTCCCTAGGAGAGGTCGACCCAGTAAGGTCCAGAAGTCTGCCTTATTGGATCAAAAGGTCACACAACTGAAGAATATAAATAGGGAGGCGCCCTCGCTCATTTGTATACACTTCACTCAAGCAGTTGCGCAAGAGAGAGAGAGAGAGAAGGAGTCTACTGCGGGAAAGGGAGTTGCTACTCTTGTTCTTGGGGTCTTACACTTGTTAGAAAGTGGCAACAAGGAAGGTCTTCTATCATTGCATGTGTCCTTGCATGTTAGAAGACATTAAACAAGAAGCCAAATGTATTAATGTGATTTTCCTAAGTTTAGACTTAGGAAAATACATAAATTAATCTAATTTGATTTTGAGTTAATGAAGTCACTTTTATAAAGTGAAAAGTGAAAATAGTTTAAGTGATGGCTAATCTAATCTTGGGCATTGATCTCACCGGAGGATCTCATCCATTGATCCATAGTAAGGGTTAGGGTTTTCGCTTGGCCATTGAGTTAAAAGAAGATTTGGTGGAGAGGACACATACAGAGAGAGACACATACAACAGAGAAGTCAGAAAGAGAAGTTTACAGAGAAGACATAGGAACACTCACCCGTAGAATTCACCGTTTGATCAGGCAAAGCACAAGGTCGTACGAGATCATGCAGAGCGAGGTCGTACGCATCAGAGGGAGGCCGTACAGATTACGTACAGCTGATGCAGGACCGTACGAATCCGTACTGCTGACGCAAAGGACCGTACTGCTAACGTTGGCAGCTGTACAGCTACGCAGGGGGGTCGTACTCATTCGATGGCCTTGCTCAGTAATTTCGTAGAAGTTCTATTTTGCTAGGTTGGGTGTATTGATCCACTGGATTGTATTTGTTCTATATCTTCATAATAAAATTTCATATCTGACTATTGCACCGGTTTTCCCATCTTGGGGTTTTTTGGGGGTTTCCATAGCCAAAAATATTGCCTATATTGGTGTGATTATTGTTGAATGTTTCTCAGTATTTATTTTCCACAGCATTACTAGTAAAGTAACTCATGTGTGGTTATCAATAAAAGTTAAAATATATTGTGTAGCTCAAGTTTGAGTTTTAAGGAAATTTACATGGTATTAGAGCTCTGTTGAACTAAATCTAAGAAACTACAGCAGTATTGATAGATCAGGGGCAGATCTATTGAAGACACAAACCTAGAGTCCATATCTATGGTTTGACAGGTACACTTCACTATGGTCGTATAGTTGAGAGTTGAGGATAGACTACAAGGGGCTTAGAACTTTCCTACTTGGAAAGAAAGGATCACGAGGATCCCGGGTGTCAGTGATGCCAAGGAGCACATTTACTCCACGAAGGTTGCGCCCATAGATTCGAAAAAGTTGGCAAGGTGGAAGAAATTAGATTCCAGAGCTATGTTGACCATCTTGGATAGGGTGAAGGACCACATAGTCCCTCACCTTTCCGAGAAGAAGACCGCATTGGAAATGTGGAAGGCTTTGGAAGGACTTTACCAAAGCAAGAACGAAAACCGGAAGATGGTGTTGCGGGAGAGGATGTGCAATACCAACATGGCCAAGGGTGAAGGATATCTCACAAGGCTCACACATATCAGGGACGAGATTGGAGCAATTGGCTCTAAGACTGAGGATGAGGAGCTAGTTTGTATAGCTCTCAATGGGTTTTCTAAGCCATGGGACACCTTTGTAAAAGGTGTGGTGGCTAAGGAGAAGCTCCCTGACTGGCAGACATTGTGGGATGATTTTGTGCAGGAGGAGACTCGCACGGGTCAAGGTTTAGGTTCATCCAGCAGTGCCCCACAAATTGTGGATAAAAAATCTCTAGCCCTAGCAGGGAAGAACAAGGGTAAGGCAAAGAAGAGGAAGGGTGGTAAGAAGAAGATTGACATGTCCAAAGTCAAATGTTTTATCTGCCACAAACAAGAACACTTTACCTCCCAGTGCCCACACAGGAAGAAGAAGAACAATACCCAAATGGCAGGTTTTGCAGAGGTTGAGGAGTTCAACAAAAACTTCGACGAAGACTTTTGTTTGATAGCTTGCATGGCAAGCACCACAGCCAACAGTGTTTGGTATGTCGACAGTGGAGCATCTTGTCATATGACATGACAAAAATGGTTCTTCAAGAGCTTGCTGGAGGGTGGATTAAATCTCCACATTGAGCTTGGTGACGATCCATAGTATCAGGCACAGGGAGTTGGTACTGTTTCGTTTCAAAGGGAGTTTGGAAAACCCATCAGTTTTGCTGATGTATTGTATGTTTTGAGGTTGACCAAGAACATCATATATGTTTCCACCCTGAAGGACATGGGCTTTCAGGTGAAGTTTCGAGATCATAAGGCGTATATCAAGACCAAGGAGTCATTAGGAGTTTTGATCAGGTGATTGGGATCCGGAGCGGGAAGGTGTACAGACTACACTTCGAGTCTGCAAAGGCTCTAGTCAGCAGCAACAGCAGCAGTCAAGGTGAGTTGTGGCAAAGGAAGATGGCACACTTGCACCATGGAGCACTAAGGCATTTGAGACACACAGTCATTGGAGTTCCTCAGGTACAGGAGGAGAACCATAACCACTGCAAGGGTTGTGCATTAGGGAAGAACATCAGGAAACCTTTCCCACAAAGTGAGCACAAGTTTAAGGGGACCTTGGACTTAGTGCATTCGGATGTTTACGGAGCCATGAGTGTCCAATCATTCAGTGGCTACAGTTATTGCATCGCTTTCATTGATGACTATTCCAGGAAGACCTGGATCTATTTCCTGAAGGCCAAGTCAGAGGCCTTTGAGCAGTTTCAAGAGTTCAATCCTCTCATAGAGAACTAGACAGGAAGGAAGATTCGAGTATTGAGGACGAACAACGGGGTGAGTATACCTCCAATGAGTTCTTGGAGTATTATTCATCAGAGGGTATCAAGAAGGAGCACATCGTGCCTCATTCCTCACAGCAGAATGGAGTAGCGGAGAGAAAGAACAGGACATTGATAGGAGTAGCCAAGGCCATGCTATTTGATCAGGGCTTTCCATTATTCCTATGGGTCAAGGCATACAGGACCGTAGTTCATTATTGTTGTTGTCATTATCCTTTCCACTCATGTGTAGTTGCTTTAGACTTGAAAAGTCATCCGAATATCAGAGCTGATCAAACTTATCTTCTGCTGCAAAAAATCAGAGCTATGTCACCATCGAATTCTTCACCAATATCAGTCTGTGACCTACGAATTTTCTGTTAGAGTTTTGGCCCTTGGGTAATGAGGCAGCAATAGTCTCCTCAAAATTCGTGACTGTTCAAGAGTGGGACTGTGACAAAAAGAGTCTAAAAATCAGACTGTTATAAGACAAAGATTCTCCCATAATTCGAGACTGAGAACGAATTTTCTGCTGAGTTTTAGGGCACTATGGCAGCCTTAGTTAACCACGAATTGCCTCAGTGAAGACCCACTCGAAAATCATAGCTAAATCGAGTTTTTTGGATGATAATAAATGAGGACGTTGGCTGGTTATTTATACTGGTTTTCCATACTATTTTTTGAGTCGACTGGTCAAATATAATTATTTTTTATTTTTATTTTTAATTTCAATTTTAAGCCGACTTGTAGTGTGTTTTAAAAATAAAATAAAAGAACAACTTCTTAGCAGGCCGACTTGTCAATTCTTCAATGATTCCATACTTAAGGGTATCAAGAACCATACTACCAGCTACGAGGGTTCTTAGGGCTTCTGCAATGTCTTCTTCAACACATCAAGGCGTGTCCATGGCTCTACCTGCATCTACATCCAACTAACCACAAGATGGACCATATATCATCATCAACAAGCTATAAGTATGTGGATTCAAGACCAAAAGGTACCTCATACAAGAGTTTCAATATTTCTTCTCCCAAGGTTATCATTTAGTATTTAATCAAAATTGCTTGTCATAGACTTCAAACCCATCATCAACAGCAACAAGTAATTGAGTGTGGCCAAGTACCATCATGTATGTGGGTGTTAAACCTTCTTAAGCATTTTAACTATCTCCAAGGGTTCCTTGACCCCATTAACCCACAAATGACCACAGAATGGGTCATTTGGTCCACTTGGTGTTCCAATGCCCATGCCATGCTTGCCATGTCATCAACATTTGTCACTCCTTTTTCATTAATGGGTGTCATCAATGACAACCAATGCTCAACAAAGACTTCCTTTCTCAACGGAGTTATACAGGAGGAGGTATTCATTAAGCAACCCGAGGGGTTCAATGTGGAGAACAGGGGCCCGCATGTATGTAGGTTGCAAAGAGCTCCTTATGGGCTCAAGCAGGCACCTCGGGCATGGTACTCGAGGATAGACAACTATCTACGGGAGATGGGATTCCAGCAGAGTGAGGTTGACCACAACCTATACTTCTTGTCAGGTGAGGTACCTCTCATACTGGTATTGTACGTAGATGATCTCTTTCTTACAAGAGATGAGAGGTTGATTGACGACTGCAAGTCCAACCTTGCAGTTGAGTTTGAGATGAAAGACCTTGGGTTGATGCATTACTTCCTAGGCTTGGAGGTTTGGGAGAGAGATGGGTGCTTCTTCATTGGATAGGGGAAGTATGCAGTAGAGATCTTGAAGAGATTCAGGATGGAGGATTGCAAGCCCATGACCATGCCTCTAGTTTCCAACCGGAGGAATATTGATGCATCGAGGTCAGAGGGGTTTGATCCTACATTGTATCGCCAGCTTATCGGATCGCTCATGTATCTTGTCAACACACGGCCAGACATCAGCTTTGCAGTCAACTCTTTGAGCCACTTCATGGCGGACCCTCGAAGAGTAAATTGGACAGCCGCAAAGCATGTGCTTCGCTACATCAAAGGTACAGTGGAGTATGGGTTGGTTTATGAGCGCAGTGGTAGTGTACAGTTCGCAGGCTTCACAGATACTGACTGCGCAAGATATGTAGAAGACCGGAAGAGCACTTCAGGTTGTTGCTTCAGGTTTGGGTCAAGGGTTGTCTCTTGGTTCAACAGGAAGCCGAAGTCAGTTGCATTGAGCTCGACAGAGGTTGAGTACATGGCATACAGCTTGGCTGCATGTAAGGGAATGTGGCTAACGAAGTTGCTTTCAAGGTTATTCAAGTGTGAGCTAGAGGCTACAATGGTTCACTGAGACAATCAGAGTGGCATTTTCACCAAGGTACTTTGCAGACAAAGTTTTGTGTAGTTCAGAGACAAGTTGGGGTTGCTACTGAATCCCTTTCTCGTTGAGAGGGAGTGTTAGAAAGTGGCAACAAGGAAGGTCTTCTATCATTGCATGTGTCCTTGCATGCTAGAAGACATTAAACAAGAAGCCAAATGTATTAATGTGATTTTCCTAAGTTTAGACTTATGAAAATACATTAGCTAATCTAATTTGATTTTGACTTAATGAAGTCACTTTTCTATAGTAAAAAGTGAAAATAGTGTAAGTGATGGCTAATCTAATCTTGGCCATTGATCTCACGGTTCACCGGAGGATCTCATCCATTGATCCATAGTGAAGGTTAGGGTTTTCGCTTGGCCATTGAGTTAAAAGAAGATTTGGTGGAGAGGACACATATAGAGAGAGACACAAACAAAGAAAGAAGTCAGAAAGAGAAGTTTACAGAGAAGATGGAGTAACACTCACCCAGGGGATTCGCCGATTGCCCAGGAAGATCACGCAGAGGAAGGTCGTATGCATCAGAGAGGTCGTACATCAACGGTACGGATTCCGTACAGCTGAGGAATGACCGTACGGATCCGTACTACTGACGCAAAGGACCGTACTGTTGATGCAACAAGTCGTAAAGTTGCGCAGGGGGGCGTACTGATTCGCTGGGCTTCTCAGTAATTTCGCAGAGGTTTTATTTTTCCAAGTTGGGTGTATTGATCCACTGGATTGTATTTGTTCTATATCTTCATAATAAAATTTCATATCTGACTACTGCACCGGTTTTCCCATATTGAGTTTTTCCGAGGGTTTCCATACCCAAAAATACTGTCTATATTGGTGTGATTATTGTTGAATGTTTCTCAGTATTTATTTTTCACTGCATTACTCATAAAGAAACTCATGTTTGGTTATCAGTAAAAATTAAAATATATTGTGTAGCTCATGTTTGAGTTTTAAGGAAATTTACAACACTGTACTTGGTTGAATTCTATATTGAGGAAGTTTTGTTGGGTTTTCTCCCTCGGGAGGGTGTCCTAAGATAAATCTTTGTGTTCTTTTGTGTGGTTGTGCTTATCTTTCTTTCAGTGATCCTTTGCATATGGTTATGATGTTCTGATGCTACATGTTTTAAGATCTTGTATAACCATCAAAATTCTAACATGGTATCAAAGCCACCATGAAAAAAGTCTTTATGCAGCCGAAATACTGCTGCAATTGCAGCGACTGGAGATTAGAGTTTCATGCTTGAAAACCCTAGAAGGCAAAAACTAGTCATCTTGGAATTTTCGCTATAACTCGAGTTTAATGAAGACTCGGGAGCTTAAAATCTTACAGGCCGAAGATGAGATCTTTATGTACCTTGTGTACAAACTTCAGCCTCATATTCGTTGTACTTTAGGAGATATGATCCCTCCAAATCAAGGTTCCAGACTCTTCAAAAATTCAGTCTTAAATAGGTGACCTAGGGAGAATTGTTATATCTCGGGCTAGGAAGGTACGAATCAAATTTCTCAAAATGTTGCAGATAGGGAACAGATTGTAGTTTCTGTGGTGTGAGTTTCAAACCCCAAAGTTGAAACAGTGACACATGGAAGTCCGTACAAGTTCGCTATACTAAACCAGTCCATAAACAAGTCACCTTGGGAAACTTAGCATAAGTTCCACTTGGTGAATCCAATCTTGCTCTAACCTGTGGGGTTGGAAAGAAGACAAATCAGGCTATCTGAGGACAAAGTTTCAGACCTTGATGAGCAAGAATTTCAGAGATACATCAAAATCAATATTAGGCAATTCTGCAGAAGGAATTGAAGAAACTAGGGTTTCATGTTCCGAGCACTTTCCTCCACCAACCAGCCGAAAAAGGAGGACCATCCAACTCGCCCTAGGATGACGCATCTTTCTATGGAGATTCTCATTCTGTGGATTTTCAATTTTTTACCTAACACGACTGTCGGGAAAACTAGGCATCAGGTATTTTCCAATTCTATACACTTTTGGGAAAAGGAGTATGTTCCTCAGCTTGCCTTGAGGAGGTGCATCTTTTTATCCAATCAGATCTGAAAGTCACCTAAGTTGAAAATTAGGGTTTCTTTGTCAAACCCTGGGGCCAAAGGAAGCAGTCTTCCAGAAAAGCATTGAAGCAAGCATCCAGTTAAAGCAATCCCATTGGTAAGTTCTATTCACTCTATTTCCATTTGAGGTTCTCAATTTTATCATGATGACAAACAATACCAAGCTTGAGGACAAGCTTGACGAAGCCAAGAACTCTCGGGCATGGAAGTGTAGAGTGCTTCTCATATTTGAAGAGCATGACTTGGAGAACAATGTCAAAGAAGAAGCTGTAGATCCAATGGGAGATGAAGACAAAGCAAAGCACAAGAAGAACTTGGTCAAAAAAAAGAAGATTATTTATGTCTCCATCAAAGACCATTTGATCTCATATGAAGAATCCCAAGGAGATGTTCAATGCACTAACCAGCTTGTATGAAGGCAAGAACATCAACAGGAAGATGACCTTGAGAACTTAACTCAAGGTTGAAGGAAGTGAAGATGCAGATGTCAAAAAGCATTCAATCCCACTTCACAAGGGTATCTCAGGTCAAGGAGCAACTAGAAGCCATTGGAGACAATGTTGAAGAAGTGAAAGTGGAGATGACAATCATGAATGGTCTCCCAGGTTCATGGGAATCTTTCTTTCAAGCAATTTTTTTAGGAAGAAAGCCCGCCTATGGAGGAATGCACGTAAGAAGAAGCTCGATTGATAGCAAAAGAAGAAGAGATAGATGAATATGAAAATCAAGCCCTAACAACTCATGCCAAGAAGAGAAAGAAGAAGGAAGAAAATTCTCGCAAGAATAAAAAGATTTCAGAAGAAGGACCTCTCACAACTCAGAAGTTTTAGTTGTGTTAGGACACTTTGCGAAAGAATGTCCCAAGAAGGAATAATGGAATGATGATATAATCAAGAAGTACCAGTCGATCATGAAGAATGATGTTTAGATATGATTTCGAGACCTGAAGGGAAGTCTATAATGTCTTCCAAGTAAATCTACAAGATCAAGCATACAACAGATGGCAGCATCAAGATATGATGATGATGATGATGATGATGATGGTTAACGTCCCCTGAGACCAAAATTTGGTCTATCGGACCCTGAAGAAGAAAATTAATTAGTTTGTTTTAAAGTTATATTTCTATGCTCAAAGAGCTTGGAGAGAAGCGTCCCGAGCTTACTATAATTTTGACAAGCTAAAAGGCTAGGAATGTCGGTATTGCAACAAAGATTATGAAACTGAGATCTAATGTGGATGTATGCCGGGCACTCTAAGAGGAAGTGATTTTCATCTTCAATGTTCTTACTCTCACAAAGGTGGCAGATCCTTTCTACCCAAGGAGTTTTAGGGACTGTCCAACGACCAGTTTCGCTGTGGAGCTCATGCGAGTTTGTTCTTATCTTAGCTATATTAATTTTTTTCTTAGGACTGATTAGAACAGAGAGATAGTTTTGATCTTCAAGAGTAGGGTTGATGACCTCCTTATAATATCTTAATTTCCTTTTGGCCTCTAACTCTTTCTCACACCACAATTTTTCTTTAAACTTAGAAGCAATAGTATTTTTAATGTTATTAATATTTTGCAATGCAACATTTTCATCGATCTTCCAGTGATTTAACCAAGACTTGGTATCTTTATACCACCCACGCTTGAGCCTTAGGTGATTTTCGCTGGAGTTTAAAGCTAACTTAGGGAGTCTATGGTCTCCCATGTTATTGATTTTGTTCTTGTACAATAGGAGTCTAGTCATGGCTAGGCTCTCGATGGGGTAAAGACCCACTTCTATAAGGAGAATAGGATAGGGTGTATTTTTTTTTATTTTGAGGTTGTAAGTTATAAAACGCTTCTGGATTTGCTCAATCTTTCTCCAAGATTCTCTAGAGATGCTGCAACCCCAAACCTCACACCCATACAAGATAACAGGAGTGACTAGAGTTTCAAAGAGGAGCTTCTTTTTATCCCACATCACGAGGTTTGCAACTTTACAGTTATTTTCAAGACCAAAGTAAGCTTTCCACCCTGCGTTAATCCTTTCCATTCTGCACAAAGCAGGGTTCGTGGTTTCTCTCAGAAAGGAGTCGATTATGGTGAAACATTGCTCTGATGATCAAACGCATTTCTTTAGTAGTGGATATTATGCTAGATATATGGTGTAATTGAAGTAGAAGGGCAGATCGAGCAACCTCCAGGACTTGGTACTCTCTACAGAAAACCACATATGCATAGAAGGCTTTGTACAGGCTCAAAAGGAACCCATGGGATAGCACATACAGTCACATGAGGAACTTGAGGATCACCTAAAGTGATGGAGATCTCAACCTTTGCTACAAGGTTGAATATGGAAGCCTACAGAGGACGAGAAACTCATAGATGGGTGCAAGAGGAATTTTTAGCAAAGTTCAAGATGGAGGATATTGATATCCAGTGACCTTGAGAGAGGACATAGATGGATACACAGAAGATTAGCAACAGAGGAGGCTACCTGTCACGCTAGTGCAGAATGTCCCGATGCAAAGAGTACAAGATGCAGAGGGAGGATGGTGCTCCACTTCAGAGGGAGTGACTACAGTAGATCTCAGAGTTTGAGAGTCTTGACATGATTCTTGGGATTAGAGGTGTGGTAAACTCAAGAGGAGATTTTCCTTAGCCAGGAAAATATGACATCGAACTTGAATTTGCGGTGTGATCCTATTTTAGAAATATTTGATGTCACAATCTACAGGCAGAAGATTGGTTCGTTGATGCACTTGATGAACACAAGGCCGAATATTTGCTTTGTAGTGAATACTTTGATCCAGTACATACTGGAGCCAAGATGTGTTCACATGGTTGTGGCAAAGCACGTGGTGTGGTACATAAAGGATACAATTGAGTATGGCCTCATATATGTGAGAGTCTAGAGGATCTGCCTACAGGGATATGATGAGCCTGATTGGGTCAGCAGTGCTACAAATCGAAAGAGCGCTCCAGGATGTTGCAAAAAGCGAACCAGTGTTACTCTCAGTGCAACCAAGGATGAATATATTGCAGCTGAGAAGAAAGCAAGGGAAGATTCCTCAAGTGATTAGGAATATGTACTTTGATCCAGAAGAATTCTACCGATGAAGATGAAGATCATGCTCTTATCCATTTCAACATTGGATAAGAAGGGATGCATTTGTAGGATACATAGATTCAGCACCAATACACAGTTCTATGTGATTTGTGGTGTAGAAGAGTTGCTCAATATTTCCGATCATGAGCAAGATAGGCACAGTTCCTCAGAATCAGATGATGAAGTAGAGCATGTTGTCAAAGAGTCCAGTAATTCATGCAAGGAGACAGAGATCAACAAGGAGTCTACTAAACAAACAAAGATAAGTATTTGAATTGTCATTTCCTATATATCTAGATGATTAAATGATATTGTTCAGTTGTGTACATAGACATGTTCCTAGATTTAGGAAGTGTATTATGCATGTTAGAGTGTTTGCATTGATGAACAATTTACTACTAATATGCATATGATGGGTAAGTGGCTTATGGTGTTCTACAACATTCCATTGCTACTTATCCAGAATGAAACCTCTTCCGTAACATGTTGTTATTAGTGCACGCTCTTAATAATGTTCTGGTAGAGATGGAAGGCATCTAGAAAGTTATTGTATGTATACGGGATATGGATGAATGTTGTGTAGGCTAACATAGTAGCATGATTGTATGACATATATCTTTATGCATAAGAATTTGTCATTGTAAATATGTTTTAAAGATTATGAAATGTTTCTAACCATGCAACTATATTTGACTTGTTGGAAGGATCATATGCAATCACCTACAAGAGAAGAATGGTGAATTTGCAAGAGAAGAATGATGAAGTTGCAGATGTACAAGAGAATAATGATGCAGTTGTGGATGTATGATGAAGTTGCAGATGTACAAGAGAAGAATGATGAAGAACAAGCGATAAAGAACAAGTTGTTGATGTGTTGACTAAGACTCTGTCTCGTGTAAAGTTTGAATACTTTCGAGACAAGCTTGGTGTAGTCTGAAAAGACCTCCCTCGAAAGAGGGAGTGGTGATGATGATGATGATGATGCGGTAGGTTTCCTATTGCAATGGTGTGGTAGCTCATTCTAGGTAGGGTATGTCTGGCTAGGCTTGTTTGGCCCGAAAGGGTTAGTAAGCCAGATGAGGCTTGTTTGATCCTAGGGGGATTAGTATGTCTGGCTAGGCTTGTTTGGTCCCCAAGTAGATCCATTTGTCTGGCTAGGCTTGTTTGGCCCAAAAGAATTAGTAAGTCAGACAAACGCCCAGTGGATCTATCAGAGTGCCCACCGAGATGTTGCTTCAGATGCCCTAAGGGCATGATGATGTGGTCCCAGCACTCTGTGCAACTACTGATGATGATCATGTTGTTCCATCATTTCTATGTTGTTGATTATGATGATGTTCCAGCATTTGAATTTCTATGTTGATGATGATGATGTAGATCCAACATTTCTATGTTGATGATGATGATGATTTTGTCTCAGCATTCTATGTTGATGATGATGATGTTGTTCTAGCATCTCCATGATGATGATGGAGATGATGATCTAGCAGTTATTTGTTGATAATGTAGTTTTTAGCACTAACATGCTAATGATGTTGTTGTTGTTCCAGTATTCACATACTGATGTTACAGATGATGATGGTGTACCAGTATTCACATACAGATGTTGCAGATAATGATGATGTTCCAGTATTCCCATACTGATGTTGCAGATGATGATGTCTCAGTACTCACATACTGATGATGATGATGTCCCAGTATTCACAAGTTCAGTAAAGCATCAAATAAGAACTAGAAGGATTCAAGGGACTAACACAATCTTTAACCAAAATAAACCCAAACTTCCATAACCGACAAAATACTACAAACATAAACAACAAGCAAACCATAGAAATTTTCCAAGGTACAAAGCTAGACATTAACATGGTTTCATGTACTAGAATGAGCCCATTCTTGCTTAGAGGAAGTCTTGTTAAATTATTTATTTATCTTTTAATACTAGGTTCTATCTATGTCAAAAGATAGGCCCTAGCTTTGTCAAATTCCAACTTCATTTCCTCTCACAAACAAGAAAGACAATGTAATAGTTAAATATTAAAACATCAAACTTAAATAACTAACATGAAGGAAATGCAGTCCCAATCATCAATGTTACAACGAAAAACATAAAATATAGAATCTATTTTTACCTTAAATGCAACCTCAAATGGACATATAGCGATCTTGCATTGACTAGACTCACGTAGACTCACGAGTCACAACTGGAAGGTGTCAGTGAAACATAACTGCATTGACTAGATTCAGGGCAAGTGGGGACTCCACTTGGTATCTCGTCCCTTAATGGTGTAACAGACATGTGGGGACCTGAATCTTGACAAACCAATAAACTAATAGAATCAGACATTAATATTATGCTCAATCTTGGCCTCCACTAGCCAATTGTGATCATGGAGGCTAATACAATTATGCATTGTAATTATGCCAATTGATTATTGCATTAGATGAATGTTGGTCTCGTGCCAATAGGTATCCTACGATCAATGCATAGGAACCTAGTGAAGACAATTAATTCATGCAACTAAAATGTAATAAAAAACATATTTTCTCAAACCCTGAATCAATGGAAATCAACTAAAACCAATATTGATCCAAGCTACAACAAAGGCTTAAATCAAGCATCAAATGAGAACTAGAAGCATTCAAGGGACTAACACAATATTTAACCAAAATACACACAAACTTCAAAAATCGACAAAATGCTTCTAACAAAAGCAATAAACAAACCATAAAAATTTGTCAAGATATTCATATTAAACACCAACATGGTATCATGTACTTGAATGAGCCCATTCTTGCTTAGCGAAAGTGTTGTCAAATTTGTTATTTATCCTTTAATGTTAGGACACTATCTATGTGAAGAGATAGCTCCTAGGCCTAGCTTTCTCAAATTCCAGCGGCATTTCCTGTCACATACAAGAAAGAGACAATGTAAGAGATAAATATCAAAACATCAATCTTAAAATAAGCTACATGAAGGTAATGTAGCTCAAAACGTCAATGTTACAACAAAAAAGTACAATGTAAAATCTATTTTTACCGAAAACACAACCTCAAATTCACATATAGTGATCACAAACAAGGGTACATGGAACACCTAGACCAAAATAAGACTCAAGAGTCCCTCATGTGTATTATATCATATACAATCTTAGGTGAAATCCATTTTCCAATTCACATTCTGGCCATGGTGCTCATTTTCGACATTATGAACGACCTTCTCCAGATGAACCGTCATTATGATCATCCAAAACATTATGTTCCATATCAAGTTCATTAGAGAAATTTGTTATAGTGTTTTCTCCCCTTCTTTCACGACCTGATCGCCAAAGAGCTAGTGCTCTTTCATATGGAAAATTGTCAACCTCATACTATGTTACATATAATCTTAAGCATGTATCCACTTTTTTATCAAGCTTGTTCCTCAACTTTGACTACAAGAATGACAGTGCACTAAACATTCTCTCATCCTCCAATGATCCCAAAATCATGGTTTGACAAATCCACTAATTTGAAATATTCTGACATTCTTTGCCGTAGGATTTCGCGACCATAGAGTTTAGTTCATAATCTTGTAATTGCACCATATTCTAGAGGATTATCCAACTCAAAAAATTGCTCCCACACTGTTTTAGCAAAGCATTCAGCTTGATCCATCATTTTTTCTCGATCTAAAATACCTTGAATATGTTATCCTTATATCTCGGCCTCTCGACAAATATGGCTCTGCAAAATCTTGCATTTCTCTATAAAGTCAACCTTTAAAGTCTCTGAACATTAGCAAACGTTCCAATATTGAGGGTATACCATAGACATGGCCTCCAACAATTCATCTCGAGGAAATCGTTCTATTATCTCTGATGATAGTGATTTTGCAATTTCTATCAAGTTGTGTCTCATTGAAATTACAACATTGTGAAATCATTCTCTTGACATGGGGCACTCTTTGGTGGATCTTCCTATCTTATCAATATAATAAAAGGGAACCATATGCCCACGCACTGCCATACATAGCATCCCTTTTTCATCAAACTTTAAAAACAATTCATCATTTTCTATATTGATTATCTTACTCCAATTTGTAAATGCTAAACCTGTAAAAGACGCTGCCATAATATACAAATTATCCAATGCAAGGCATGTTAATTTTCTTGCTCTTGTGTATTCAGCAACATACATCGTGCGACTCTGAGCCATCTTCACGAGGTTACTCATTTCATGAAGCATAGGAAGAATTCCAGCCAATGTTAATAATGTCTCTATATCAGTTAGTAGAAAGAGAAGAGTTTGAGCTTTTTCTACACTTGAGCGATGTTCATACTATTGAATTTTAGCATTAGCATAAATACTTAAAAATTTGCAGATTAACTTAAACAGATCACAAGTGCAGTAAAATAACATTCATCACATCGGCACAATGGACACAAGAATTTGGGAAAACCTTTAAAGGACAAAAACCCTAAAAAGCATTAGTAGCTCATCTCGTAAATGAGATGACTTGGGAAATTCTTCAAAAAGTTCCTCAAACCCCGATCTGGGTTTGACCACGATTTACAGTAAATCTCCTCAGTAAAAATCAAAACTAAGGTTTTAAACCCTAGTTACCAAAATCTCTAGATCTGCTCAAAAATATTCAAGACTGCCCAAAAATATATCAGATCTGCCCAAGCAAATGTCAGATCTACCCAAGCAAATACCAGATCTGTAAAAACAAATATCAGATCTGCCCAGGAGAAAAATAGGGCCTGCCCAAAAACAAAAATTACTGCCCAGAATTAAACAAGACTGTAAAAACAGTCTGCCCAAAATTATTTTTTGCCTGAATTTAAATTACACGCTGCTCGAATTTAATTCTGCCCTGCCCGGATGATTTTTCTCTCTGCCCGAATTTAATTCTGCCCTGCTCGGATGATTTTTCTCTCTGCCCGAAAATTCAGTTTGCTTTTGAGCCTACCTAAAATGCAGATCTAGTCTGCCCGAATGCTGTAGCAGGCTACCCGGATTTTCTTGGGCAGTGGTGACCCTTCTCTTGCAGTTGTGGGAGAGGGCATACCACAGTCTGTTGGGTCGAGGGCTTAAACCCTGCCCATAAACCTTCCGGGTCTGCTATCTAGCAGCCCGAGGCCTGTAGCAGGCAGCCCAGGTCTGCTGGGTGCAGCCTGTGGCTGCTGCTAGGCTGCTCGAAGCCCTGTGGTAACTCTCGGGCCCAATATGGGTGCCTAGGTATACTCTCGGGCCTAGCTGAGAAGCTAGCAGGGCTTCCCCAGAAGTAACCTAGCAACCTGTGAAAAGAACTAGCTGCCAGAAGAGAAGAAAACAGGCTACCGTGGAGGAGAGAGAAAAATAAAAAGACTGTAAGCCTGACCGTAAAATTATTCAGCTACCCGAGATTTGAAGATGGATTTGTTGATAAAACTTTAGTTGAGGGTCAGCTGAGATGGATGCCCTAGCTGAGACAAAAACATAAAAACAGTCTTCTTCAGTAATGGCAGCTTCACCTGTGAAAGCAAAATTGAATGTGTAATAATGAGAAGACTTGATCTTCTTTTATAATCTTCATTCACCTGTAAGTGGGCCAAAATTAGGAAAGATAAAATAATAATATTTTATTCTTGTCCTAATTTCACTTTTACCTTTTTACCAAAAAGGTCTTTTATTTTTTTTTTACTTTTACCAAAAGTCCTTATTTATCTTTGACTTTCACTTGTGCTCCTTTTCCTCTGGCCCAAAAGTCCTTATGTATTTTTGACTTTTGACTTTACCCTTTTTCCAAGTGCCCCTATGGTCATTACCTATGGTCCTTTTGATTTCAAAAGTACATCATCATAAACCAAGAGAGTTACTAATGCTTTTATCTCACACTCTGTGTGACACCTAGATCTGGTACTAGGTTAACTTAACCAAGGGTAGCTAATCCTTGGAGAAGTACACAAAGCCCATAGATCAAGGGTCAGAGTGTCACACATGCCTAGACCCAGTCTAGGGCTTATAGTGCCTTCCTGGTAACAGACCAGGTGCCTCAGCCATGGGCTGCATAATTTGACCCTAGGTCAAATACTTGGTAATAGACCAAGCGCCTCCATTATCCAAGAGAATGGCTACTCAGAACCAAGCTAAGTCTACTAGTACTAGACTGGTCCACATCGTGGTCCCGGACCAGATGTCTACCATTCAACAGAATGGTCACTCAACACTGGGTTGAGTCTAACCAGGGAACAGCTAGGTATATATCATGGTCCCAGATCAGATATCTACCATTCAACAGAATGGTCACTCAACACTGGGTTGAGTCTTCACCGTGGTCCCGGACTAGGTGGCCCCATTCTCCTAAGAGAATGGCGACTGATGTTGCTCAGAAAAATCAACACATACATCACCCCTACCAAGGATGCATATTCATTGAATAGTCTTTCAACTGGTCCCTTTAGTGAGATCCATCTTGTATCAACATCTTTTAATTGTTTTTTTCCATTTGTAACACCATCGGAAAAAAAATTTAAACTCTAAAAATCGTTTGGGACTCCGACAAAAGTAAGCATGAACCTCACGTACAAGATATTCAACATTTGAAACCAATGAAAAGTTGCTCACTATTTTGAATGCAAGATTCATCCTGTGAACCATTAAAAGAATACTAAACATATACGGTGAAGCTGAGAGTTGCAGTCTAGCACAAAGGCCATTCCTTTGTCCTTACATTACTAATGCTCCATCTGCTCCAACACATACCAATTTTTTTGCAATCATGGAATGATCCATACCACCAATTTCCTTCAAACTATCAATAACAAGTTCATAAGTATTTCCTGATGTAGAAATTTTGGTCATTTTATGAATTCCAAATAGATAGGAATGTCTTATATGGCCATTGACCATATAAATGCTCATGCAAATCCATAAAGTATTATCAATAGTCGTAACTTCATCCAAAGACAGTGACAAAAATATAGCATTTGCAATATTCTCTTTCATAGCGTCATTTTCTACTTGAGCTAGATATTTTCCCCATTCCCAACCACTCGATAAATACCAATGAGAAGATGAAAAATTTGCCACTTGAATAAAAGATAGATATTTCGTCATTTTTGGATAATTTGTCATACGACAACCATTGGATAGGATGTGAAATATGTCGGAGACATTTACCATCATACATACTCTTTTTGGTCAAATTGGCCTAGTTAAACCACTATCCTAAGTATAATTGACATTAATTGACATCAGTGGAGCATTAATTGCCATCATCCAGTCACACCCATGCCTACCCACAGTCAAGGAGGCTAACTTAGCCTTCTCCTACAGTCAAGGAGGCTAACTGGAGCACTCCGGGGGTGATCCGAGTGATATTAATGCACCCTATTGTTAATTGGTGGTTACAATCAGTTCAACCAGTCAGTTAAGGCGCCTCCTCTCATTAAATATATTATTTAATGATTATTTATTATTATTTAATGATCTGGAGTCAACAAGGCGCCTCCACCACCTTCTGATGATCAGTTCAGCTTCAGTTAACCTCATCGGGGTTCATTGAAGTCATGGAGCACTAGCACTTGATGGTTGGCTTGCTATGACATGTGTTTGATCTCCTTCAGTTGAGATTCAGTCATTTATTGCACTCCAACTTCAGTTAGGGTTTGGTGAGTCAATTAGGGTTTTGGTCAAGTGGTTAACTGAGTGTGATTAAATGGCTGACAGTCAGTTAAGCCAGACTCACTCATGATTTCGAATTGCCTCCTTAGGTATTCGAATTTCTCATGGATTCAAGCTATTGCTTGACATTGTTATTGTAACTATTCATTGTTTATTGAATATACAGAGAGGAAACCATTCTGGTTCCGATTAACACCATTTCATGAGTATTTGTTGATTATTCTTTGATGAGATTGATTCTTAGTTCCTAGATCAATGTGCAAGATTAATATGGTATCAGAGCATATGGTGGGACGAAGATCTATCTCTCAAAAACAAGATTTTTGACAGATTTCTCCATGAAAAGTGAGCAATAGCTCAAAATTCCAGCACTGCACCAAAAGCCAAGGCTTACCACTCAATATCCCAAGTAAAGAACTTGTTGATCAAGCTTGCTTGATTGACTATGCTGGGTGTGATGAAGGCCTAAAATGTGCAGGCTGTCTGACCTTACGGTGCCCCTTTTGTTTTGATTTGCAGGTTTTAACAGGTACAACTTCGAATGGACTCATCAATCCCTCTTCTCACCCCATTCACAAGCTATTCGGAATGGAAGTTGAAGATGATTGCATCTCTGAAAAGACGAGGTCTCTATGAGGTGTCTATTGGACTTGGAAAAGAGTCTTATGAGAATGATAATGACTGGCTAAATGACGGTGATAGAGCTTTTGGAGCAATAGGTCTGGCCCTTTCTCCTAGCTTGTACTACCTTATTTGTTCTGCTGAATACCCAAAGGAAGTCTGGACAAAATTGGACAGAACCTTTGGTAAGCACAATGAGGATCATAATAGTACTTTGGAGATCACATCCAGCACCACAAGAGTTCTTTACTCAAAAGTCTCAGCCTCTACTCTCTCTGATGAAATTGTTCAAGATGAAGATGAAACAGAATCTTCTACACAGTCAATTCGAATTGAAGAAAGTCTCTATGCAGTGACTCCTTCTCCTGATGCTCTGGAAGTTCATGAGATCTCTGATATCTCATCTTCTCATATTGCTGAAACAGAAGAAGACATTCGAATCTTTGATATTGAAGAAAAATCCTGCTGCACTTCCATGCAAACATTCACCGGTGATTTTCCTTTGAATTCTGTGCAAAATTTACCAGTAATTGCTTCCGAAAGTGAAGAGAAATTTGATTTTTCTTCCTCTAATGTTGCTGCTGGTGTGCAAATATGTAAAAACTTGGATATTTTGGAAGAAATATCAGATTATAAGAGTGACACATTCGCTCCCCATGATCTAGATATTCCAGCAAAATCCTGCAGGATTGCATGCACCAAAATTCAGAATTTTGAAGAAAAAGACAACTGTGCATCCACCGTCTCGATTGACCATAATTTTGGATCTAATATGAACCTTATTGGATCTGACATGATCTTATTTGGATCTGATCTGATATTTCTTGGTTCAAAATTTCAGGTTCCTAAACCTTCAGTACTGCCTGTCGCTGTTCTCATCAACTGTGTGAAGAAACAAGTACCGCAAGTCTCCTTCGAAACTGCTGCTGGGGATTTGATTTCATTTCACAGTTTTGGATCTGTTGTGAACTTATTTAGATCTGATTTACATTCTGATCTGATATTATTTTGTTCATATTTTAAAATCCAAGAGCTTTCAGTCATGCTTGTAGCTGCTCTCACCAATTCCAGTGTGAAAAATCAAGTACCGCAATTTTTCTTCAATTTTGCTGCTGGGGATTTGATGTTAGTTTCCTCTTATGAGGTTGCTAATATTTTATTTTGTGATTCATTAGCTCTTTCAAATACTATATCAGATTATGGAGCTCAAGCATTCGCTCTCCAAAGTCCCAGGGATTCTCTACCTTTGGTCACATGCTCATCTCCTCACAGAACAAGTAAAGAGGAAGACATTCTGCATCTGCTTGGACACTTGCTCCTAAGATTTGGGACTGATTTTACCACTCATGGTTTGTTGTTCAAAGCTGCAACATATCAGTTTCTTGAGTGTTCCACACATGGTTCAAATCCTCAAAAACCTTTGCTCTCTCTTCAGATGATTTCAGCTACACTACATGGGTCCAGTTTTCACCGTGCTGTTGTTTATATTTCTGATTCAGTTGAGTGCATTGTTCTTCTTCCAAAGTGGAAGATTCCTCCAGACATATTCATTTAGTTTGGATTCAGAGGTTCACATGCACAGTCTCAGGATGTTGCTGCATAGAAGAACCAATTCTTGATTTACTGCTTAGTTTGAGGGGGGGTATTTTTCCCATGAGGTTTTCCCCGTTTCCTTGGTTATATTAAGCAGTTACTTTATTGTACAGGGTGACCTATGGCCTTTGTTGACGAGGCCCTAGCATTTTTATGCATCTATGTTTTCTAACTCTTTATAGCTTAAGGGGGGGTGTTGGAGACATTTACCATCATACACACTCTTTTTGGTCAAATTGGCCTAGTTAAACCACTATCCTAAGTATAATTGACATTAATTGACATCAATGGAGCATTAATTGCCATCATCCAGTCACACCCACGCCTGCCTACAGTCAAGGAGGCTAACTTAGCTTTCTCCTACAGTCAAGGAGGCTAACATGAGCACTCCGGGGGTGATCTGAGTGATATTAATGCACCTAATTGCTAATTGGTGGTTACAATCAGTTCAACCAGTCAGTTGAGGCGTCTCCTCTCATTAAATATGTTATTTAATGATTATTTATTATTATTTAATGATCTGGAGTCAACAGGGCGCCTCCACCAACTTCTGATGATCAGTTCAGCTTCAGTTAACCTCATCGAGGTTCATTGAAGTCATGGAGCACTAGCACTTGATGGTTGGCTTGCTATGTCATGTGTTTGATCTCCTTCAGTTGAGATTCAGTCATTTATTGCACTCCGACTTCAGTTAGGGTTTGGTGAGTCAATTAGGGTTTTGGTCAAGTGGTTAACTGAGTGTGATTGAATGGCTGACAGTCAGTTAAGCCAAACTCACTCATGATTTCGAATTGCCTCCTTAGATATTCAAATTTCTCATGGATTCAAGCTATTGCTTGACATTGTTATTGTAACTATTCATTGTTTATTGAATATACAGAGAGGAAACCATTATGGTTCCGATTAACACCATTTCATGAGTATTTGTTGATTATTCTTTGATGAGATTGATTCTTAGTTCCTAGATCAATGTGCAAGATTAATAAAATACAGTGCTTAATTGTATCGTCTTTGGTAATAAATTAAACATTGTATTTCACATCCCACCCAATGGCCGTCTTATGACATATTATCCAAAAATGACGAAATATCTATCTTTTATTCAAGTGCCAAATTTTTCATCTTCTCATTGGTCTTTATCGAGTGGTTGGGAATGGGGAAAATATCTCGCTGAAGTAGAAAAGGACAATATGAAATAGAAGATTACAAATGCTACATTTTTGTCACTATCTTTGGATGAAGTTACGGATATTGATAATACTTCATGGATTTGCATGAGCATTCATATGGTCAATGACCATATCAGGCATTCCTATCTACTTGGAATTCATAATATGACCAAAAGTTCTACTGCAAGAAATACTTATGAACTTGTTATTGATAGTTTGAAGGAAATTGGTGGTATGGATCATTCCATGATTGCAAAAAATTTGGTATGTGTTGGAGCAGATGGAGCATCAATAATGTAAGGACAAAGGAATGGCCTTTGTGCTACACCTACAACTCTTGGATTCACCATATATGCTTAGTATTCATTGTATGGCTCACAAAATGAATCTTGCATTTAAAATAGTGAGCAACTTTTCATTGGTTTCAAAGGTTGAATTTCTTGTACGTCAGGCTCATGCATACTTTTGTCGGAGCCCCAAACGATTTTTAGAGTTTAAAGTTTTTTTCGATAGTGTTACAAATGCAAAAAAACTATTAAAAGATGTTGATACAAGATGGATCTCAATAAAGGGACCAGCTGAAAGACTATTCAATGAATATGCATCATTGGTAGGGGTGATGTATGAACATCGTTCAAGTGTAGAAAAAGCTCAAACTCCTCTCTTTCTACTAACTGATATAGAGATATTATTAACATTGGCTGGAATTCCTCCTATGCTTCATGAAATGAATAACCTCGTGAAGATGGCTCAGAGTCGCACGATGTATATTGCTAAATACACAGGAAAAATAAAATTAACATGTCTTGCATTGGATAATTTGTATATTATGGCAGTGTCTTTTACAGGTCTAGCATTTACAAACTAGAGTAAGATGATCAATATAGAAAATGATGAAATTTTTTTGTAGTTTGATGAAAAAGGGATGCTATGTATGGCATATGGTTCCCTTTTAATATAATCATAAGATAGGAAGATCCACCAAAGAGTGCCACGTATCAAGAGAACGATTTCACAATCTTGTAATTTCAATGAGACGCAACTTGATAGAAATTACAAAATCACTATCATCAGAGATAAGAGAACGATTTCCTCGAGATAAATTGTTGGAGGCCATGTCTATGGTATACCCTCAATATTGGAACGATTGCCAATGTTCAGAGACTTTAAAGGTTGACTTTATAGAGAAATGCAAGATTTTGCAGAGCCATTTTTGTCGAGAGGCCGAGATACAAGGAGAACATATTCAAGGTATTTTAGATCGAGAAAAAATGATAGATCAAGCTGAATGCTTTGCTACAACAATGTGGGAGCAATTTTCTGAGTTGGATAATCATCTAGAATATGGTGTACTTACAAGACTATGGACTAACTCAGTGGTAGCGAAATCCTATGGCAAAGAATGTCAAAATATTTCAAATTAGCGGATTAATGTCAAACCATGATTTTGGGATCAGTGTAGGATGAGAGAATGTTTAGTGCACTGTCATTCTTAAAGTCAAATTAGAGGAACAAACTTGATAAAAATGTGGATGCATGCTTAAGATTATATGTAACAAAGTATGAGGTTGACAATTTTCCATATGAAAGAGCATTAGCTCTTTGGCATTCAGATCGTGAAAGAGGGGGAGAAAACAATATAACAAATTTCTCTAATGAACTTGATATGGAACAAAATGTTTGGATGATCATAATGACGGTTCATCTGGAGAAGCTCGTGTTCAAAATGTCGAAAACGAGGACTAGGGCCAAAATGTGAATTGGAAAATGGATTTCACCTAAGATTGCACACGATCTAATACACATGAGGGAGTCTTGAATCTTATTTTGGTCTAGGTGTTCCTTGTACCCTTGTTGGTGATCACTATATGTGAATTTGAGGTTGTGTTTCACGTAAAAAAAGATTCTACATGTACTTTTTTGTTGTAACATTGATGATTTGAGTTGCATAACCTTCATGCAGCTTATTTTAAGATTGTTGTTTTGATATTTATCTCTTACATTGTCTCTTTCTTGTATGTGACAGGAAATGACGTTGGAATTTGAGAAAGCTAGGCCTAGGAGCTATCTCTTCACATAGATAGTGTCCTAACATTAAAGGATAAATAACTAATTTGACAACACTTTCGCTAAGTAAGAATGGGCTCATTCAAGTACATGAAACCATGTTGGTGTTTAACACGAATATCTTGACAAATTTTTATGGTTTGTTTATTGCTTTTGTTTGAATCATTTTGTCGATTTTTGAAGTTTGTGTGTATTTTGGTCAAATATTGTGTTACTCCCTTGAATGCTTCTAGTTCTCATTTGATGTTTGATTTAACCCTTCATTGTAGCTTGAATCGAGATTGATTTTAGTCGATTTCCATTGATTCAGGGTTTGAGAAAAGATGTTTTTATTACCTTTTAGTTGTATGAATTAATTGTCTTCACTTTTTCGATTCTTTTATGTTGATTGTATATTTTCTTTGTAAATACTTATCGTTATTCAGAAAAATAAATGAGCTCTACATAGCTAAGCGAAGAGAAAAACGATCAATGCACTAGGTTCCAATGCATTGATCATAGGATACCTATTGGCACGAGACCAACATTCATCTAATGCAATAATCAATTGGCATAATTACAATGCATAATTGTATTATCCTCCACGACCACAATTGGCTAGTGGAAGCCAAGATCGAGCATAATATTAATGTCCGATTCTATCAGTTTATCAGTTTGTCAAGATTTAGGTCCCCACATGTCTGTTAGACCATTAAGGGACGAGATAACAAGTGGAGTCCCCACTTTCCCTGAATCTAGTCAGTGCAGTTATGTTTCACTAACATCTTCCACTTGTGACTCGTGAGTCTACGTTTTGTGTTGTTGATGATGTGATTCATGTTATTTGACTAATGTTCTTGTTTCTCTATTTTTGAAATAGGTTGAAAAGTCTTTATGGTAGCAAGATCACTATATGTCAATTTGAGGTTGCATTTAAGGTAAAAATAGATTCTATATTTTGTGTTTTTCATTGTAACATTGATGATTGGGACTGCATTTCCAGAATTTTAATTTCTATGCTGATGATGATGATGTTGCTCCAACATTTCTATGTTGATGATGATGTTGTTGTCTCAACATTCTATGTTGATGATGATGATGTTGTTCTAGCATCTCCATGCTGATGATGCAGATAATGATCTAGCAGTTATTTGCTGATGATGTTATTTGTAGCACTAACATGCTAATGATGTTGTTGTTGTTCCGGTATTCACATATTGATGTTACAAATGATGATGGTGTACCAGTATTCACATACAGATGTTGCAGATGATGATGATGTTCCAGTATTCCCATACTAATGTTGCAGATGATGATGTCCCAGTACTCAAATATTGATAATGATGATGTCCCAGTGTTCACATATTGATGATGATGATGATGTCCCAGTATTCACATACTTATGATGTCCCAGTATTCACATACTGATGATGTCCCAAATGATGATGATGCCCCAGTATTCACATACTGATGATGTCCCAGTACTCACATACTGATAATGATGATGTCCCAGTATTCACATATTGATGATGATGATGATGTCTCAGTATTCACATACTGATGATGTCCCAGTATTCACATACTGATGATGTCCCAATATTCACATAGTGATGATGCTCCAGATGATGATGATATTCCAATATTTACACACCAATGATGATGATGATGTTCTGTGATGATGATGTTCCACGATGATGTTCCATGCTAATGTTGATGAGGATGTCCCACGTTGATGCTTGTTGTTGTTGTTCAAAACTTCCTATGACATATTGATTCACCAGTCAATTGTACAGTTGTTGTTGTTGTTGTTTCTAACGATGTTAAATACCTTCCTTGTTAAGAGGGAGTGTCGCAAGAAATGTAACTACGGAAGATATTCTATTGTACTTTTATTGTATTCCTCCTTTGGAGATGCCATTCCTCCGCTCGGAGATGTCATTGATGTAATTGGTCATATAAAAGTCATGAGGTAAAACCTCCGTTGTAAGTCGGGGCAATAGTACCCATAAAAGTATTATATAAAATGCATTTTGATCTCCCTAGGAGAGGTCGGCACAGTAAGGTCTAGAAGTTAGCCCTATTGGATCAAAAACTCACGCAACTGAAGAATATAAATAGGGAGGCGCCCTCCCTCATTTGTATATAGTTCACTCAAGCAGTTGTGCAAGAGAGAGAGAGAGAGAGAGAGAGAGAGAGAGAGAGAGAGAAGGAGTCTACTACGGGAAAGGGAGATACTATTCTTGTTCTTGGGGTCTTACGTTGTACATGGTCGAATTCTATATTGAGTAAGTTTGGCTGGGTTTTCTCCCCCATGAGGATTTCCTAGGATAAATCTCTGTGTTCTTTTGTGTGGTTGTGCTAGTCTTTCTTTTAGTGATCCTTTGCATATGGTTATGATGTTATGATGTTAAATGTTTTAAGATCTTGTATAACCATCAAAATCCTAACAAAGAGAATCCCGCATCTCTTTATTCTCAATGAGTTGTCCTACTACTCAAACTCCAACAAGTATATTTAACTTCCCCAGAACGACGGTGCTAGTGAAGAATTATGTCATGGTTAACAAAGTTCTCAACCCCCACTTACATAATTTCTTTGTCTCCCCCCACCACCACACACAACCTGCAAATCTTTGTCACCCTGCAATGCCCATAGCCAACCATGCCTACCTTGCCTTTACCCCTTTAAACGCCCCCCTTTCCCCACCTTCGCCTACCCTAAGATCATATGACCATTGAAAACTAATCTACTGCAATTCACTTCAATATCTAATACATTGATGCTTGTTCCTTTTACGTCTACCAACTTATCTTGCACTTCTCCTATGTCGCTTCCCTCACCACAATCATGACAAAATAGGACTTATTATTAAATGTCCTTTGGGAAGTTGCCTTAGACACTTATCCCCACACCATCCACCACAACAAACATGTCTTCTCCCTGTCCCATGAACCAGTGGGTACAATGATGAATGTATAACCATTGTTGAAAACATCTTCATCAACAAAAAATCATCAAGGGTCTAAAACATTAACATCAAAAAAAATGCCAAAAAGATAGGCAAAAAATCTGCAAATTGCTACAAGCATTATATATATTAAATATATTCATTTTTTTCAACAACAACATCAAATAAGCACATTGGCACGTAAATATGGAAAAAATCAATATAATAATGTAGTGGATGCCAAATGATAAATCAAAGTTCAAACATCAGCTCTCAATACCAAACCCTGAAAGTTGTCCATTCAAAACTAATAAATGCAAAACTACATTATATAAATAATAAATGTATCTCATCATCATGACTCATCTACATTGATCAATCTAGGAGCTAGATACCAACTCCCTATACCTCCTTTATGGGCAAAGGAATGTCTCATCCTCTCATAGAAGAAGCCCTGGGGCTAGAGACGCATGACCATTGGCGTGTGTCTCACTCTACACAAGAAGTGGTGCTGAGGTTGGCACATCAACACCCACTCAGTCTCCTCCTCCCCCTTGCCCTTGCTCCTCATGTAACCACTCAAGTGCCTTCCTCATAACAAGCCTCTTGGTCTCCACTGTCCACTATGTAATTTTATTACACACACACACACACGCATCAATGTAAATACAAACCATTAGACATCAAATATGCAAAGTTTGCTCATGTATATAGCATCTAAGGGTGAATATACCAAAATGGCACTAACTGCGATACATATTTGAAACAAAATACATTAGCAATAAGGCTCTAAATGGCCTCTAGAGTCCAAAAACAATGTGCTGCTACAAATAACTACACATCATCAAATCATCCCAATCATTAAAGGCCAGTCCCATACCCTTGCATTGGAATCATTTGGGAGTGCATTTTGAGAGCAGAAGCCCTACCAAAACCTATGCTCTCGATAACCTAATTATGATAAGTCACCCTTTACCAAAAGGCACAACTTTATCACTTTTGTGTGCATTTATGCGCACTCCATTTTAAATGTATCAATCATTAATGAATTCAACATCAAACATGTATTTCATATATATGTTTGTGTGCCTTCATTATGCACTTCGTGTGCAAAATATGGATTTACAAACCATCAATTCATAACATTGGGTCAATGTGTAATAATACAATTGGGTTCATGTAAAAACAAAAAATTGACAATATAAAAGAGTTGAAAGCAATATCCAATAATTGGTGCCATGAAAGAAATTGCTTCTATTTAAAATACTTTATTAGTGATGTGTAATGGGATGATTAAACTTGTGTTCTATATTTTCCCAATTATTACTCTTGTATCAGCTAATAATGTCAACGTCTTATCATAGGCAATTATTCTAAACTTTACTGCATATTCTAATTTCCTTGCCCACCAAATCTTAACGAACAATGACAAATTGCAAAATGTAGGATTTTGATAAAGTTGTAAACAAATAATGAAATATTCATATTTCTCAATTTTAGGATCCTATCTTAACAAGATTCATAAGCTTGCATCTATATATCGTGCTTGTAATATTGATTCCGACAATTATTTGCTTCCATCATTATATGGATATTGTTACTAAGTTTGTTTCCATGGATTTTGCTATTAAGCTATATATTGCTAATTAGATCAACTTCAATGTCAATGATGTCATTTATTTAACTAATATTGCCAATTATGGCTTCCAACAAAAAATAAAGAATAAGAAATGACACAAATAAAATCAAATTTTGGACTTATATTGGCCATTTTTCAAGCCTCGGTGATTTTTTTCCATTTTTTTCCAAAAAAATCACCATTTTTAGAAAACAAATTGCAATGTAAATATTTTTTCCGAGCAACGTCTCCTTTTTTGTTTGGCATCACAATTTTTCGCAATGTTGACAAATTTTCAGCAACTTTTCATCTATGTGCAAGCCTATGCATAAGCATCTTCGTTTTTTCCTCACCCAAGGGGCCATGACCCGGGCTCCACTTGTCTGCATAAAGAGAGTATCATCGTATCTTTCAACACAAGAAACAAGATTTTCTTGTTTCAAGAAGACATGGACAACTTTTAGCCATCTACACTTCCCCCATAACTTTCTGGCATACCCTCCTTCCCAAGAAACCCACTCTTCCATGAAACATTAATTACCACTCTTGGACTTCACATGCCACTTCCCTCTATGACTTACCAAGTCAACCCTTGGTTGTTATTTCCTCTCCCCCCCCACCTCATCTTACTTATTTTCCTTGAGAGACATTAAGAGGGCTGTCCGAACTTTGACCACTTGCAAAGCAGCAAATGTGGAAGGTTTTCAAGCCAAATTTCTCAATCTTGGTATTGATTATTTTGCCTTCCATTCTCTTTAGTAATGCAGTTTACTCGAGCTTCCCCTCTTCATGGTCACAACACATCATCCACCACATTTTTTAACTGCTAAACAGTTCTAAGCCAAATAACTATATGCCTATTATGATTGGTCACACCTTTGTCAAGCTCTATGATGTCATCTTAAACACATGGCTTTTGAAACACTTGGAGATAAGATAAGATAAGATAAGATAATTTTATTAATGTCCACTAATGACCACAAAGTAGGTCAACGGGACTGTCGATTACAATGATATTCGTGCATGTGGGAGGACCAAATGATCTCCCTTAAAAAGAAATACAATACAAGAAGTAAAATAGAAAAGAAGTAAAAGTGTACAAAGCGAGCTAGGTTTTAGCATGGGAGAGCTCTCGCCCTAGTCTCAACACTGTAACCCTGCACAGGGGCGAAGAAGCTCAGGTGGACAAGATCCGAGAGCCAAAACGACCGAGGAAGGTTTAGTACTCCTAACATCCGAGGCTGAAAGAGGAAAACTGAGGGAAGTGCAATAGTGTTTGTTGTCCCGAATAGGAGCTGGGGGGCGCAGGGCGTCCTCTAGAGTGATGTTGGTGAGGTTTGGAGGGTCCTAAGTGCCTCTTGGAGGGAGGTCTAGTACGAAGTTGCAACTGAGATCTCGTGGGTCGAGAACCATCAACCTTTGTTGATCTGGGAACTGGATTGATATCTAGGTCAATAGATCTCTTGGTGCCCCTGGAAGGTGGTAGCACACTGAAGAACGATGTGATCCTATGTGTGGTATCTGGTCTGGTGGGGGGTTGGAGGACCTGCACTTGAAGCCTGAGAGCCTCCTAAATATAAAGTGGTAGACATCTCTAATCGGTGTATCTAAAGAAGGCAGCTAGATGTTGAGGCCCCCTAAACAAGCAGTGGAAGCGTCCTCTAATCTCGTAGTATATAGGACATCTGAAGATAAAATGTGACTCGGTTTCCACTTCCTGTAGATGACATAGCTGGCAGATCCTATCCGATCTATCAATCTGGTGGTCTGTCTCTACCCGGAGTCTATGGGATCCTACTCTGAACTGTTCGAGACGGATCCGAAGAGCATGCATCCAATGGAGAAACGTGTACCGAGGTCTGACAATGAGCCCGTCTCTGATCTCCAAGAAGTGTTCAGCATAAAAGGCCATCTTTGGACGCAATCCTCCCAGAGGATTGACCCAAGTAACCTGGACGAACTGCTTGTAAACATCCTCTCTGATGAGAAAAAATAACTTAAAGCTAAAGGGAAAGCAAGTTTTAGAAGAGACTACTAGACAATTGACAACGTCTTTACACTTTGTGCTATTATTAAGGAAGCTAGACAACATCCATTCAAAGTCTTATGTTGCTTTGTGGATTTCCAAAAGGATTTCAATTCTTCCAAAAAGAATCATTGTTCCAAAGATTGTGTGATATTGACATTTTTTAGTCTCTTGTCATTGCTATAACGAGGCTCTATGAAATAGTTATAGGTCGACTTCACACGTCCCAGGGACTTTCTAACTTCATTAAGAGCACCATGAGGGTCAAATAAGGGATGCCCCCTCTTAACGACCTTGATTGGGACCTACATTGATGAGTTGGAAACACACCTCAAGAAGTACGCGCATGTTAATGATGGTTGCCTTCCACGCCACATTTTATTGCACTACTCTTATTTGCAGATGGTGTGGTCCTTTTGGCCCCCTCCCCTCAAAGCCTGATGCCTTTGCCAATTTTTGTGATTGTAGAGAAAGGGTGGTGGACCTTAACAAACTCAACGTTATGATATTATATCTCTAAGAACACTCTATCTGACTTCCACTTCATTAGAAAGGGAAAGGTAGAGATCACTACAACTTTTTAAGGTTCAATTCATAGACCTAGATTTAAATTGTGACATGCTTCCCAACCCCAACTCAACAAGGGCTACCAGTCTCTCTTTATGCTTGAGCACAAATGATTCCATCAGCAATTTCAAAATATTTCCTTAAGAATAATCTTTCTGACATAATTATCAAGTCTAAGTACTTCATGGCATCAAGATTTGAGGGCTCGGTCTACTACCAATCAATTGTCTCATGTAGAGAGCGTCCAATCAATCATGAACTAGTATCATAAGTTAGTAACATTTCCTTTTATTTACATGACCCTTGACCATTAGTGTTTTTGATTGGGTGATTCCTATAACCGCTGCTAAATGAAAGCTTTTACCTAGAGTTTTCATCTTTGGAATCTGTTTTTACTTCACAAATTGTATCTTCTTCTACTTCATCAGAAGCACTTACGCAAATATCAACAAACTATTCATCTTCCATATTCTCGACTTCACAATAATATAATCATTTTTGGTTATAATTTTCATTTTCTTTGGATTTCAATCCATCTTTCCTTCTTTTCCCAATCTTCAGCTTCTTGTTTTTTGGAGAAATGGATGTCAGGAAGCTTAAATTTTGGTGACTCCAACTTCAATAGTTCCATTGAATGTACTAACTCCTTTCGCTCACTAGAGATTTTGTGTTCAGTCGCACGAGCCTTTTGCATTGTTGTTGGGAGATCTTTTATTTCATGGAACCTTGATTCATTCTATATGTCATATTTTAGTCTTCCAACGTATGATTCCTTGAGGAATTATTTTAAGACATTATGGATGCAAGTAGCCAATTTACCGATTCTACATAATATTTGATTAAAAAATTATTTCTGCAACAACGTTAGTTGATTAGAAAAGTATTTTTCAGGTTTGTTGAAACTGTGGTTGTCAAGTTTAAGAAGGATGTCTTTCAAGGTCCCAAATTAATTTTAAAATGGAGATATTCAATCATGGCATACGCATATGATGAAGAAATAATGGCATCAGTTAGATGGATTAATGAAATGGATAAATATTTTAAATATACTTGCCAAGAGATGACAATGAAACAAATTAAAATCGCATAAAAGTATCCAAAAGATCCTCCATGTGATTGCTTCATACGGTTTGAGGAGAGAAGTACAGGATTGTCAATGAATTGGCCACTATTTGTTTTAAATCTTATTAGAAATGTTCTAGAAAAAGAGGGGCATGCAGAAAAAAATCTTCCTCCTAAAGTTCAGGACTTGAAATGTGAATCAGCAAACTATCATCAATGAACTCAAGAAGTACACCAAAAGGATGAAGACCTCAAGAAGAAATTCTACATGAACTTATTAGAGAAAGATAACAAAATTCTCACAAAAGAAATCTTAATCAAAGCTTGCTTGCACAAATCAAGAAATTAAAGGATGAGAAACAATACAATTAAAATTTACAATAGGAGAATCAAGAACGCAGGAAGAAATTCGACAATAACTTAATAATAAGAGGAAGAAATTTCTCGCATATAGAATCATAGTCAAAACCTGCAAGTACAAATCAGCAAGTTCAAAAATGAGAAAAAGGCATATCAGAAGAAATAACTCAACAACAAAGAAACATTCACCCATCCAATTGAATTAAGGAAGTTTCCTGAGATTAAAGTCCAAACCATGGATAAGAAACTATTACAAATACAATTGAAATTAAAAAAATTTAGTGTCGATTTAACTATAGTCAACAAT
The DNA here is from genome assembly GCA_001517045.1 of Pseudotsuga menziesii. Taxonomy (NCBI): domain Eukaryota; kingdom Viridiplantae; phylum Streptophyta; class Pinopsida; order Pinales; family Pinaceae; genus Pseudotsuga; species Pseudotsuga menziesii. The sequence continues at coordinate 49,791 of LPNX010366569.1, read as the reverse complement.
GTATCAATCAACAAGATGTTGATGATTATAGCTCAGACAAGAACTTATGCATAGGCTAGATGTCAAGCATGCAGAAGTTGTCCATTTACTCTCTAGGTACTTGCTTAATTATTGAGTAAGTGACATTTATATACCTTTCTTACGTTTAACTTAGGAAAAGCACATTATTAACTTAATTTTGACTAATGACTAGAAAAAGTGAACTTAAGATTAAGTCACAATCATTGATCTTAAGTGAGGCTAAAGATCTAATCATGACCATCCATCACTTTGGAGAATGGGGGTTACAATTTTGTCATTGAGATGCTATAGAAGAAAGCTTAATGAGAGGAGAAAGACACACAAGATCAAGAGCTCATTTGAGAGAGATTTACTCAAGTGAAGAGTGAGAGACTTAGTGGCTGAGGAGAAGAATGAAGGAGAACGCCTAAGGAGAGGAGAAAGACACACAAGATCAAGAGACCATTTGAGAGAGATTTTCTCAAGTGAAGAGTGAGAGACTCAGTGACTGAGGAGAAGAGTGAAGGAGATTTGCAGCAAGAACAAAGATCCAGGGGAAAAGAGAAGGGGTCAATTTCACTAAGAGAGAGAGAGAGACCAAACCAAACCAGCCAAACCGACAGAGAGTCGATCCGTACAGCCGCCAAGAAGAGACCGTATGAGTCGTACAGCTTACGTAAGCTGATACAAGGGGTCACAGGGTGACACTGGGCCAAATTGGGTGAGCTGATTTGCATAAGACGATTTCTCTTTTTGTGTGTTGATTTTCTCCAGGAGCGTCGATTCAATCAAAGAGGTCAATTTCTTTATGGGACTGAGTTATAGGTTCCATCATTGTTCTAATTTCTAATTTTCTCTATGAGCTAATAAAAGAAGAGTATTTAAGGTTGGTTTTTCCCCTTTAGGGTTTCCAGGGTAAAATAACTGTCAAATGTGTGAATGATTTCCTGTGTTTATTTCCACTGCACCATTGGTTAAAAATATCAATATTCATGTTTATAATTTCTGAGTTTAAGAATTATTGAGAACAGAAATCAGAACTGATATTGAGTAAATTATTTAACAAAAGACACTCACTGAAACAATTACAACCAAAGGTCCATCTATCACCACTAACGATCCTAGTATATTAGAGGGAAGCTCAAATATAAAACCCTACAATCACCTGAATCACAAAATTCGTCGCACGCAAATAAAAACCAATGCACATTTGCAGAACACTAGAATGCCAATTCAGCTCATTTCCAAATGAATAATGAAAATTACAGCCGAAGAAGTCCTCGTAAAACATCCAACCAAGTAGTTTTACAGAAAATCGAAATAGGATAGGTTCACCCTTTCACAATGTGGCAGTTCTGTTCAACACTTCGAAGATCATACCATTTAGTTCCTTCGACCATGACAACATCAAGAATAGAGTATAAAGTGAAAGCATTAAAGGGAAGAACAAAGACAGCCTTTCCTAGAATATGCTCTGAGGACAAAGCATCTTTAAAGGGGGAGGCAATGTAACATATAAAGATAAGCATATAATAATAATTAAAAAACAATATTAAATAACCAAAGTTCATGTCTTAAAGGCATGTCTATTTGATTATACACAACGTCACATGCTATTATAATCATCTCTCATTTTATATATGCAATACATTATATTTCATTAGGGGAACTTTGAGGTAAAAAATGGCCGTCAAAACAAAAAAATGTACCATCAAAATCACCTTTGTAAGAACCAATAGAATTCAAGATGATGATGTCAACCATACCGACAAATATTTTATGATTTTTTTAAGTGGAGGCAAAAACCTACTTTTTTCTCTCGTATTCTCAACTTATCTCCTTGTAGGTTTACTCAAATTTCGAATGTGAGCACTTGTCAGATGCAAAATTAAATTCCGCATCCAAGAAATTTGAGTAAACCTACAACTCCGCACCCAAGAAATTTGAGTAAACCTACAATTCCACATTGAAGAAGTTCTCACACTCAAAATTTGAAAAAACCTACAAGGATATTAGTCGAGAATACGAGAGAGAAAAAGTAGTTTTTATTTTTCCTTAAAAATTTCATAACTCTTATTTTATTATTTTGGCTATTATTCTATCATACTGCTTTGGAGGCCCATTTTATGATTTTAGACCTCAAATATCCCGTAATGATACTATATATGGATTTATCATTGCAGCCCTATTCATTTGGATATTCGTTACATGAATCACTTTAGTTCATTACACCCTTACAAACTATAAAGATTCTAGCCAAAGGGGGTGACTACCAAAGTAGTTTGAGTTGAGCAGACAGGTTTCGTTAAAGAAAAATGTATTCTATATAATCTCAACTCTTGTGAGAAGCTATTGAATGGCATAAGAAATCATGGCAGATAGCTTTACTCATGAATGTTGAATTTGGTAAATCTTACGATATACTTGAGTGGGAATTCACACTTGACATGTGTTGGCTTGTGTTTGCACCAATATATAGATCTTTTGTAAAGACTCCCTTTTTCAATGCATCAATTAAAGTCCAAGTCAATGGTCAACATTAATATGCAATTCAAGTCAAGATATCAATTTATCAAGGTTTCCCTCCATCCACCCATACTCTAGCATTGCTACACAAGCCCTTGGGTATCTACTTCAAGTCGATGGGATCTACAATTGGGTTAAGGGCATCTCTTCATTTGTGTGCCCTATCTATTACAAGATTCAACAGAGATTTCATTGTCTTTACAAGGATGCAGGGAGGAACCTATTGAATTTTTAACTACTTTCATACACAGGTAATTATGTGTGCACTTTTAAAATTTTCTTAGCATAATTACACATGAAAGTATCAACTACATTAAACACATATGAGCAATATTACATTAACCAGTTATAACAGTAAGGGTAAATGCAACATAAAACATCACATCACATAAATAGCCATGCATAATACACACCGTGATTTTTATCCTGGGAAAACCCTCTCTCCTCCTGAGGGAAAACCCCAGCAACCTTTCTTATGATAGATTCAACAATAGAAGAACAAGCATACATCTAGTGACCATGAACATCAAACCCTTTTCACACATAAGGGTGAATATAAACAAATAGACCAAGTACTTATCTTTTCATATGAAGTTGAAGAAACAAGCACTGCTTCAAATGCTACTTTCTCTCCATCATGTGAGACCACCCTCAAAAGCATAATTGTAGCAAATCATCCTAGCTCATGTAGCTCATCACCCAAGCAAGAACATAACTGAATTGTATAAATTCTCTGATTGCTAATATAAATTTGCCTAATGATATAAATTCACTGTCTGCTAATGTGAGCACTGTGGGGCCCAATGATAGGCATGATCTACTGATTTGAGACCTCGGTCTGCTAGGAGAAAGCCAGATCTGACTGTGTATCCCCTGATCTTCCTTTGAAGGGGTTCAATCTAGTTGCTAGGGTCTCGGCCTAGCTGGATCTGTCCTCTAAACCCCATGATCTGATGGGTATGCTGATAGTGGGCTAGCGTAGGCCCTCTAGGACCTGATTGCAATCTTTGTCCCACCTCCAATTGATGAAGCCAGCCCTAGGGATGATGACGCAAGCCCTAGGCTTGTCCCAAATGCTGATGGCATCCCTTTGATTGATGACGCCAACCCTCATGAAGATGACATAGGCCACATAATTGATGTCTGCAGCTAACCCAGCCCTTCTAGGGCTACTTCTACTGCAACGTGAGGCCTCCAAAGTCCTTTCAAGAGTGTTGTTTCCCTCTAGTGACCTGATTTAATCCTTTAAAGGTCTATTATGTCTCTCATCAGCCATCGAGCCCTCTTGGGGCTTATTCAATCTACAGTTGCCCCTAATCCGAGCCCTTTAGAGCCCCGACGTCAGCCTCCTAATCCTATTGTCAGCCTCCTAAGGCATGCGGTCAGCCTCCTATGTCTTCTGAACTGAACCGGACCTTCACGTTGAAGAGAATAAGATAAATAACAACTCATAAACCCACACGAGCTCTTGGACAGAAATAATGATGATGATAGATGTGTATTAATCACTTGAGAGAGCTTCTTATTTATCTTTCATCGTTGAGCAATACAAGGTGTAAACACCATAAGTCAAGGAAACAACTAACCAAAAAAAACACTTTAGTATTTTTAATTTAATAATTAAAAGATACTTAAAACACTTTTAGTTAGGGTCCTTGTAATTTCATGTGGGCTTTTCACACTTTGATAGGGCTATTGACATTTCATTTGGGCTATTAACCAAATCTTCTTAGGCAAGTCATCATTAGGCAATGTCTTAGCCCTTCTCTTGGCCTCCATGGTCCACAGGTGCCCTAGAACCCTCTAAACAGGGATGATTTTAATAACCCCCCCGCAAATTTTATGTATAAAAAATGGGTGAATCTTCCCGATATATAGGAAAATTTGAAGGCGATTTTATCAATAATATAATATGTATATTATATTTTTTGGCGAATATTTCATTTTATTATAGGATGTAAAATCTTGGTGAATCTTTCACTAAATTATAAGATATTGTAAAATCTTGGAGAATATTTCACTGAATTATAAAATATTGTAAAAGCTTGGCGAATATTTTACTGAATTATAAAATTTCGTAAAAATTTGGCAAATCTTTCACTGATTTATAAAACACATTGAATGGCACTCTACTTGTTAAATCTGAGTTCAAGGCTTCATTTGTTATGGCCTTCAATTACTGCATATTATAGGTGATTCTGACCTGGTTGTATGTCAAGTAAAAGGCACTTTTTCTTGCAAAAAGATGCAATTAAAAAGATACAGGGATGCGGTTAGAATCACTACCGAAGACTTCCAATCTATTTCTTTGCAAGCGGTACCGAGAGAACGGAACCAAACAGCAAATGCTCTCGCAATTTTCACCTCCGTTTTTAATCCAACTGACGAAGTACAGGATACATGCAAAGTGCAAGTACTATTCCGCCCCTTAGTGCCAGACAACTTCGATAATTGGGAAGTCTTTGATGACGACAAATTGGTTCGTAGGTTCATGGCCAATGTGGAAGAATATGCAGGTAACCAGGTTGATTGGAGAAAAGAGGGATCCACTGATGAACCTCAGTATAACCTTATTCCTATGGAAAGAGTCTCATTGGAAAAGAAGTTCGATAGAAATGACAAGTGCATATTGAAAGAAACGGCTTCAAACCCAGAGTATGAAGAAGTAAATGTTGGTTCTCAAGAAGATCCGCGTCCAATTAAGGTTGGTAGTATTCTAGATTCCCAAGAAAGAAAGGAAGTCATTGATTTGGTTCGACAATTCACAGACATGTTCGCTTGGTCGTATAATGAACTAAAAACTTATGACAATAACACTATTTAGCATGCTATACCATTGGAAGAAAATGCGAAACCACTTCGACAGAAATTAAGGAAAGTGAATCCTAAGCTAGCCCCGCTGGTTAGGAAGGAATTGGAAAAGATGATAGAAGCAAAGATCACAGTCCCAATAAGGTATTCAGAATGGTTTTCCAACCCCGTTTCGTCTAGAAAGAAGACGGGTGATGTCCAGGTGTGTATTGATTTCAGGAACCTCGATACAATGTCCAAGAAAGACAATTACCCACTCCCAAACATGGAACTCCTACTACAAAGAATTACAGGATCAGAGATGATGTCATTCCTAGATGGTTTCTCAAACTTCAATCAAGTTGTTGTCAAGAAAGAAGATCGAGCAAAGACTGCTTTTACTACTCCTTGAGGCACTTGCCAATACTTGCGCATGCCTTTTGGTTTAATGAATGTTGGGGCCACGTTTCATAGAGCTATGGACTATGCTTTTAGGGATATATTACAGAAGACCTTGGAAATATAGGAAGATGATCTCACGGTTTACTCCAAAAGAAGAAAGGACCACATCAAACATCTTCGACAGGTATTTCAACGTTGTCGCGGGTATGGAATTTCCTTAAACCCTAAAAAATCCATTATAGGCGTCATTGAAGGTAAGTTACTTGGCCATGTTGTTTACTAAAGGTGGTGTTAAAAATTGATCCAGAAAGAGTAAAAGTTATTAAAGAAATTCCGTTGCCGAAAAACTTAAAAGCTTTAAGATCTTTCTTTGGAAAAACAAAATTGTATTCATAGGTTCATTCCTAATTTCACTAAGATTACTAAACCTTTGAATAGGTTGCTTAAAAAGGATGCAGATTTCAGGTGGCCTGAGAAGCCAATAAAGCGTTTAAGGATGTTAAAGAAGCTATTACTCATACAAGGTAAGTTACTTGGCCATGTTGTTACTAAAGAAGGTGTTAAAATTGATCCAGAAAGAGTAAAAGTTATTAAAGAAATTTCGTTGCCGAAAAGCTTAAAAGCTTTAAGATCTTTCTTTGGAAAAATAAATTGTATTCATAGGTTCATTCCTAATTTCACTGAGATTACTAAACCTTTGAATAAGTTGCTTAAAAAGGATGCAGATTTCAGGTGGACCGAAGAAGCCAAGAAAGCGTTTGAGGATGTTAAAGAAGCTATTACTCATGCATAGGTGTTGGTAAGTCACGATTATTCTAAACCATTTCAATTTTTTTCTTTCGCTTTCGCTTACACTATTGCAGGAGTCCTCCCACAAAAGAATGATAAGAACGAGAATCCTATTGCATTCATGAGTAAGGCTCTGAGTAATACAAAAATGAAGTATCACAGTATGGAAAAGCATGCATACACATTAGTAATGTCACTGAAGCATTTCAAGGTATTCATTGGGTATTCAAAGATTATGGCATATGTTTCGCACCCTGCAGTCAAAGAGATACTTAAGCAATAGATGGCTTGGATATTAGAACTAAGTGGATTGCAAAAATTCAGGAATATGACTTGGAGATACAACCCACTAAGTTGGTCAGAGGCAAGGGTTTGGCTCAGTTACTGGCAAAAGGAAATGAAGAAGCCCTTGATTTAAAAGAAGATTCGACGCCTATGATCTCGACAGTCGCAGAAGAAATAGTTCAATGTGATTGGTACAGACATAGTGTATTATCTGATGAATCTATCTTGCCCGACTCATTTACCAGATCACAAGAAGAGATCCCTAAAATTGAAAGCTTCCAAGTATTGCCTCGTGGATTTAGCTTCAAGATCAATTCAGGGATTGGGGTGGAAAAACCCTGACGACATCATTATGGCATGTGTAGAACCAGCCCGAGCAGAAGAACTAATGAAAGAATTCCACCAAGGATTATGCGGCGGTCACCATGCAACTTCCACTACAACTCATAAGATTCTAAGATCGGGATATTATTGGCCCAGTATCTTCTAGGATGTATACAGGTATGTACGTGGTTGTCAGCCTTACCAACTTTTCACGAAAAGATAAAGACTTGCAGTATTGTCACTTCAGCCTATCGTCATTGAAGCACCATTTCAACAATGGGGTCTCAACTTCATTGGCGAATTTAAACAAAATTCAAGCAACGGAAATAAATGGATCCTGACAGCTACAAATTATTTTACTAAGTGGGTTGAAGCCATTCCAACGAAGCAAGCTACAGCAAAGGTTATCACAGATTTCTTGGAAGACTGAATTAATACTCAATTCAGAACCCCAGCTAATATTGTAACAGATAATGCAAAGGCTTTCAGTGGCGGATAACTATCCACATTCTATTTCGAATATGGTATCATACTATGACACTCTTCAAATTATTACCCTCAAGGTAATGGACTCGCTGAATCAAGTAACAAGAATTTGATGAGTATTATTAAAAAGACTGTGGGCGATAATAAGAGGTGTTGGGATAGTAAGTTAAGGTATGCAGTATGGGCAGACAAGATCATCATTAAGGAATCATCTGGGAAAAGTCCATCCGAATTGGTGTATGGCTTGGATGTTACTTTGTCGATTAATTTAAAGTTGCCAGTATACAAGGTTCATCAACAAAATATGGATGATCCAGATGTATATCAACGAAGAATCAATAACCTAATAGAACTTGATAAGAATCGTCGGAAGACCTTCGATCACCTGATAGAACACCAAGACAAGATTAAAGAAAAGTTCGACAAGAGGACTCGCCAACGCCAACTTCAAATTGGAGACCTCGTCCTACTATGGGATAAAAGAAGAGAAGATCCAGGTAAACATGGTAAGTTCGACAATCTTTGGTTGGGTTCCTATCAGATTACTGACGTTGCAGGTCCAAATGTGTTTCGTTTGAGTCACATGGATGGTGAGAAGATTCCTCTACCTGTCAACGGGCAGGCACTTAAGAGGTACTTCTCTAATGATGTTTGATATTCGTTATTATTGTGTTAGTTAATTAGTTAGTTCGTTTATTACTATGGTAGTCATTAGTCGTCCATTTCATTTTATTTGGACAAGGTAGAACAGAAGTGTCTGCCTAATGATGCTTTTGATCCCTTGTATATTTGATGTGTGTGTAGGTCTACAGGTACCAGAAGATTCACAGGTTCTCGAGCACTCCAAGGAAGAGCACCCGTCCCGCAGTTAGATGCAGTGTTACCCTGCACCTATACCCAGCGCACCTTCAAGTGTACCCCAAGGAGAGAGAGAGACAAATTTTGACTAGGAGGGGTGTTATCGAGCAATGGTGGTCATGGTTGGGCCCTTTGGTTCCTCCTTTAGGGATATTATGGCTTAATGGCACTGTTGACTATCCTTTACTAGGGATTTTAACCTCAGGGCTGGTGTTCGGGGTTCCTAAGGGTTAACCACTGGGTCACATGGCCCCATATGTTCTTTTCATGCATTGGTGGCCTCTACTTCAGCTACGAGACATTTGTCTCCCTTCATAGCCACAAGGACACCCTCCTGGCCCTTCATACAGCTGGCGCTCTCTCTCCTGGACAAACTTCCTCATCAAGACGTTCTCTCCTTCACCAGGTCGTAGGTGTTGTTTAAGGGGGGGTGAGGGATTTTACAACATCCCGAGGTTAGTAGGGGCATAATGCCCCCCTTCCAGCTCATTCCAGCCTTCGTTGGGAGTGATTCACTTAATTAGGCTATTTTTGGCACCTAGGGGAACAAATAGCCCAGGTAGCCTACCTTGAGCCTACATTAGGTCACATTTTATTATTATTTTGCTTTAATTTTAAGTTGACATTTTATAATTTCAAATTGACATTTTTAAGGCATGTCGGCCTGGATATTTTTGTAATAAGTGAGTGTGAGATCATATGAATAGATCTCCTCACTTTCATTTTAAGACATGAGATAAGTGGGATTATTACTATGTTGCTATTTTACCCTAACTAGGGCTCTTTGGAGAGAATGCGTCCCTCTTGAGGAAGGTCTTTTCTTGATTATGCAAGCTGGTTTTGGAAGTTCTTTGGTTGAATTATCTTTAATGGTGATGCTTAGATTTGTTGGCTTAACACAAGCACACTGAGGTTTGGCTTCTAATCTCTTTGTTTAAACGTTGGTGAATGATGCATATTCATGACTGAATGGTAGCTTTAGGGATGCATTTTTTCTAGAGTAGGCCATTTTCCAGCCTTTTAGTCACCTTGAAAGGAAGAGGAAAGTCTCCTTGTGAGAGTTTCTCTAAGGTTTATCCATAGTTTCTAGGATAGTTGCATAGATAGGTCTTTTTCTCCTCATTTGGAGACCTTTTTCTACTTAGATGCCCTAGGGTTAGGGCACCTTGGCACTCCCATCTTCCTCCACATTACCTTAAAACAGTACAGCAGGCTTTCTTTTTGGACCTCGGTGGTTGCTCCCTTACCCTCGGATGCCATTCCCTCTTTGAACCCTTGGGTCCCCTTCCTCTCTCTTTTTTTCTCATTCGTTGCCTATCTGCCATCCCCCTTCTATTCCTCGCAGCTGTTGTAGAAGCTACTCCCTAATCCTAACTACCTCGGCAGCCTTCCTTTCCTTTCCCCCTTAACCCAGTACCCTCCTTCACCTTTATTTTACCCTCAGGTTTGCACTAGAGCAGCCCTAAAGGTACTTTCTTATCCCTTTCTAACCTTCGCTTCTCCCCTTCATACTCTCGGGACTAACCTTTGAGGCAGACTTAGGGATGCTCCCAGCCTATTGCTATAGCAGTAGACCCTGCTTTTCTTCCCCAAGCTATTGTATCAACCTTCTCCTTTGTCCCTTAGTTGTTATTCCTAACCTCCTCCTACCTCGTGGCCTGTTGTAAGAGTAGCCTAGGTTCTCCTCCAACCAAGTTCTAGGGATGCCTTTACAGTGGCAGCCCCCTCCCCGCCCCCACCCCGCCGAACCCTAAAGTTGTTGCGTAACTCTGCATACAAGGGGACATAACTAGGTTGGAAACTTATTCTACTGATAATGCAAATTTGTTTTCTAATTGTTGGATTGTCAGCTTAGAAGTTGAACCAATTGCATCAATACATACATTCTGCAAACAATTGCATAACCAATTCATACTTTTTGTTAGCTATCAGAGGTATAAAAGAGTTCCACTAGTTGCACATATAATCAATGTTTGAATACCATAATGAGTGACTGATACTGTGATTATGTTGTTCATGCTTTGTTCCAAATGGTTAATGATGCTTACAATTAAAGTATGGGACTAGAGTAAGGATGATAAGTCTAAAGGACTAATATATTATACTTGCGGGTAATGTTATGTTTTAAGACATTATACATTACAAGTGATTGGCTGCTAATTTATTCATCCTGCAGTTTTGTATGACACTACCTAGTGGTCACCACATTTGTTACTGAATGAATGCATTGTTAAATACACTTATATTATCTCACAAACACAAGTAGTACATCCTTTTCACTCTTATATTTGACTCCAATAAGGAACCGGTCATTAACAACCTTGAAAGAGGTATTCTTTGGTGTTTTTACTGTCTTTCCAAAGTCGAACTAGGGCTCTCCCCTAGGAGGATTAGGCTTCCAAAGCAGTTGGGAGAAGTTGACTGGGGTGACAGTGGTCACTTCCTCCTCACATGATTACTGGTGGCTTGGACTGCCATTTCAACCGGTAACATTTTTGGCGTCGTTGTCGGGGAACCTCAAATTGTTGAGGTGACATATCCAGACGAGAATGACATTTTTCGTAAGTCTTCAGGTATGTCCTTGTGTTTAAAATTTGTATCTTTCACATTGGTTAACCTGACAGGTTTATCTGGCAACTCCACCAAGTGCTCAGGTACGTTCCTTGTTCTTTAGTTTAGTAAGGATTGCTTAGGCTAACCTTGCAGGTCTTTCCTGGCAACTCCATCGGTAAATAATCCTAAAAGATATCCAACAAGGACAAATTTCAAAGGTACACTTCTCCCGGACATGAGTCATATATTGTTAAAAAGAAAAGATCGAATTCAGGAGAGGTTGGTAAGTGGTCAATTAGCTTTCGATACTTTAACTGATATACATAAACTTTTTATCGATTCCAATAATAAAGCAAACATGTCTTCTTTCTTTGCATTTGATTTCACAAATATTGCGGGATACCCTCACCAAATGTTGAATTCAAATACATTAGAGAATTTCCTGTGTTTTCTTGATTTGATGCAATTTCTGGTACTGAACATTGGGATGGTGTCGAAAGATGCTTTATGCTAACTGATACTTCTCATCTAGAAGTTAAATTCAAAGCTTTTGCTTCTTGTCTAACCTATGATGCAGCTGAATGGTTCAAATCTTGACCTACTGGTAGCATAGCCACTTGCGTTGATTTAAAGAAAAAATTCTTTGATAGGTGGCAAGAAAAGAAGGACCCGGTATTATTAAATAATGCATTAATGACTATGAAAATAAGTGAAAATGAAACGATTGATGAATTTGATCGCAAGTTCGACAGAATTGTTAAAGAATTTCCTGCAGATTGCAAACCTCCATATGCGATGGTTTTGTCATATTATTTGAAGGCCTTCTCGGGGGATTTCATGTTCCACCTGAGCCTGGATAGACTCGTCGATCTCTCATCTGCGAAGAAGAAGGTAGGGGTTCTGGATGATAGCTAGAAAACAGTAGGGAGGCCGGATACGTCTGGGTATTCAAGGACAAAACCAGAATCAAAGAATAAAGATAAAGCCTCCACCTCCAACGAAGATCTGGATCCGATGAACATCCTAATCGAAGAAATGTGGCAGTTGAGAGTTGATATGACTCAACAAAATACCAACATGAAGAACAGGATTGTCCAATTGGAAAGGGGCCCGCAACCAAGTCAACCCAGATGTCCTCCAAAGAACTTCAACAAAGCTCCTACGTAGCAGAGACCTCGCTCCTCCTTGGAACCAACTAATGTGGTAAGTGAATTCCCATACTATTGCAGGTCATGTCGCAATTTCCACGATGAGAGAACTTGTGCCCTCTATTTTGAATATACCAGAAACAACACTCCATTTGAGGAGGACGATGAATCTATTTGAAAAGAGGTAGTTTGGGTTGTCTAATGACGATATGCAGGAAGTAAAGAGAAATTCAATCGATGCGGAAAAGGTAAACAAGATCCTCAGAGAAATGCCTAACCGAGAATTGAAAAGGAAATGGTATGAGAATAAAACCCCTGGCAATGTTTATCAAAGACGAAGGAAGTTCTCATCAAGAAGTACAGAAAGGACAAAGGCTCATTTTCCACCTCCGGTAAGTTCAGGTAGTCTTTGATTGATTTAGCTACTGATGAATCTCTGAATATCGATGTTACAGGTAATCTAGGTTCTATGAAGGTTCTGGTACTCCTGACATAATTGGTCAAGATTCCCTCGGTTAGAAAACAGGCTATTTTGTTACTACATCTTCAAGAAGGAACCCTAGAGAAGCAATCAACAATCAATTAAACTAAAGAAAGCAAGGATGCACCAATTATATTGTCGAACATGCTACCAACTGAGAATAAGAATCCTACACACAAAACCTTTCTTTATTTCTTTATGCATTGGTGATTGGATTTTACATAATTGCATGTTTGACTCAGGGGCATCTACTAATGTTATGCAATAGTTGTGATGAAAAGGTTAGGATTGCAGGTGTCGAGGTCGTACAGGAATGTTTGTGCTCTGGATTCCACAGAGGTGAAGGTTTGCGGCATGATAGTTGGCGTTCCTGTACAACTAGTTTTTCATCCCAGCATAAGCATAAAAATGGATATTGTGGTGATTGATCATCTGGAATCTTGGGGAATGCTCTTACCTAGAAAGTTTGGAGTAGACCTTGGAGGCAGTCTACAGATGGATCTGTCTTATGCTACTATTCCCACTCTGGAAGGCGGATACATCACTCTACAAAGAGTAACGATGAGGAAACATCATGTAGAAGATCCCCCAGAACCTAAGAACGAGTATACATACCAACATGACATCGGTTCTTATGCAGTATTGGCTACAGATCTTCCTCCTCGGAAGGACATTGATAAGTTTAGGATCTTGTATTTTGATGGGGCCACGTCCCAAGCAAGTATGGGCGCAGGTATCGTATTAATTTCCCCTAAACATGAGCAACTTTATTTTTCTTGTAAATTGGAATTCGATGGTACAATAATGTTGTTGAATACGAAGCTCTTCTACTTGGGCTAAGTGTAGAAAAAGATTATGGCCTTCAATTACTACATATTATAGGTGATTTTGACCTGGTTGTATGTCAAGTAAAAGGCACTTTTTCTTGCAAAAAGATGTGATTGAAAAGATACAGGAGGGGTGATTTTAAGAACCCCCCCCAAAAAAAAATATATATATATATGCATAAAAAATGGGTGAATTTTCTCGATATATAGGAAAATTTGAAGGCAATTTTATCATTAATATAATATGTATATATAATGTTTTGGCGAATATTTCATTTTATTATATGATGTAAAATCTTGGCGAATCTTTCACTAAATTATAAGATATTGTAAAATCTTGTCGAATATTTCACTGAATTATAAAATATTCTAAAAACTTTGAGCGAATATTTTAATGAATTATAAAATTTTGTAAAAATTTGGCGAATCTTTCACGTATTTATAAAACACATTGAATGGCACTCTGCTTGTTATGTATGAGTTCAAGGCTCCTTTAAATGTTGAATTCATTTGTTATATTTCACGTTTTGGTCTCAATACCAAATGGCAGTGGCCTTAATGATGCCTTCATATCCAAGCAAAGCCGAGTGAATCTTGTAGACATGTATTCTAATTGTGGGTGTTTGGAGGATGCATGTAAAGTGTTTGACCAAGTGCCAGAGTGAAATACGGTCTCATGGAATGCAATGCTTTTAGGATATGCTCAACATGGACATGGTAGGGAGAAACATTATCAAAGGGGTTCTTCGGGTGAAGATTCCCAGTCATAGCTCAAATTTCCATTCATAGAACAATACTGCTGTAATAAATACAAAACATAATTTTCATCTCTTTCAACTGTAACACTCCAATGGTCATTGTGTTAAAGTTGGTCCTTGAGATGATTTAACAATTGCAATGTACAAAACATAAATAATAGCAATAGTACAATAAACTAATGAACAATAATTAATAAATAATAACACTGCTAGTTTAGATCTGGTTTGGATCAGCCTTAAACTCAGACATCTTTGGAATCAGCTCTTGTCATTGTAAGGACAAGCTGCCAAAAGACATACCTTGAGAGAGAGAGGGTTAGAGTACAATTGGCTTAGGTCAGGCACATACAATAATAACAAGATATCCCAGTCACCAAGAGTGAAGTCCCTAGCAGCAGATATACTTAGTCCCAAACACAGCTAGTCACCCTCTAGCAAACTTAACATAGTCATAGACCATCCCTAGAGGCTGCAAATAGACACATCCCAACTAGGAAGAGCCACCACATTCCCAAGGTCAGCCCTAGAGGGCTTATATAGTCGACAGCCTAGCTGAAAGGACTATACAGTCCACGGCCCAACCCTAGAGAGCTGCAAATAGTCATGTCCTGCTAAGAGGACGTCAAACATAGTCACGACCAGCTAGGAAGGGTAGATCACAGTCACGACCAGCTAGGAGGAGGCCAACACAGTCAGTCCCTACCCATAGGGGCTCCCAAAACAGTCACGACCTGCTATAGAAGGTGAAATACAGTCACGACCAGCTAGGAGGAGGCCCAAAACAGTCACGTCCAGCTAGAGGGAGGTCAAACACAGTCACCAACTGTCATAGCTTGCACAGGATGGTTACAAATAGTCGCAGGTTGTCCAAGAGGGGTAAACACAATCACGATTCATCCCTAGAGGGAACACAAACAGTCACGACCTACTAGAGAGGTCATGCCCAACCCTTAAGGGGTCAAACAATCCATGGCCCATCCAAGGAAGACCATACACAGTCACAAACCAGCACAAGAGAGAAATGACACAGTCACCAACAGTCATGGCCTATCCAAGAGGGATCAAAACAATCATCAACAATCATACACCAACGCTAGAGGCTGCAAACAAACACAACCCAACTAAGAAGAGCCACCACATTCCCAAGGTCAACTCTAGAGGGCTTATACAGTCCATGACCTAGCTGAAAGGACCGTTACAGTCCACGGCCCAGCCCTAGAGGGCTACAAAATAGTCACGACCTGCTAAGAGGACGTCAAACATAGTCACAACCAGCTAGGAAGGGTAGATCACAATCACAACCATCTAGGAGGAGGCCAACACAGTCACTCCCGAGTCCCAGCCCATAGGGGCTCCTAAAAAGTCACAACCTGCTAGAGAAAGTCTAATACAGTCACGACTAGCCTGGAGGAGGCCAAGAACAGCCATGTCCAACTAGAGGGAGGTCAAACACAATCACCAACAGTCACAACCTGCACAGGAGGGTTCCAAACAGTCGCAGGTTGTCCTAGAGGGGTAAACATAGTCACGGTAAACTGATAGAATCAGACATTATGCCAGATATTGGACTCCACTAGCCAATTGTGGCCGTGGAGGCCATACAATTATGCATGGTAATTATGCCAATTGATTCTTGCATTAGATGAACATTGGTCTCGTGCCAATGGTATCCTACAATCAATGCATAGGAACCTAGTGCATAGACCATTTTTTTCTTCACTTAGCTATGTAGAGCTCATTTATTTTTATGAATAACGATAAATATTTACAAAGAAAATATACAATCAACATAAAAGAATCGAAAAAGTGAAGACAATTAATTCATGCAACTGAAAGGTAATAAAAACATCTTTTCTCAAACCTTGAATCAATGGAAATCAACTAAAACTAACCTTGATTCAAGCTACAACAAAGGATTAAATCAAGCATCAAATGAGAACTAGACGCATTCAAGGGACTAACACAAAGCTTTGGACTGCAAATTCTATGCAAGATAACGTCTTGGAAATTCCAAGAACTTGTTAGAATATTGGAGATGCAATCATGCTAGACATATTGCAAGATTTTGTTGCACTGTAAAATGAAACAGCTGTGATGTATTAGGTCACAAAGCTCAAGACTGCAAGAAGTCAAGAAATCCCCCAATTAAAGGAAGTGTCGCATATATGGCTAAGAAGGAGTCCAATGAAATCTGGAAGAGAAAAGAAAATAAAGAAATGCATCAGTCGGGTAAGAAATAAAAACATCTTTCCTCAAACCGTTGAATCAAAGGAAATCAAATCAAACCAATGAAGCTACAACAAAGGGTTCAGTAAAGCATCAAATAAGAACTAGAAGCATTCTAGAGACTAACACAATCTTTAACCAAAATAAACCCAAACTTCCACAATTGACAAAATACTACAAACATAAACAGTAAGCAAACCATCGAAATTTTCCAAGGTACAAAGCTAGACATTAACACGGTTTCATGTACTAGAATGAGCTCATTCTTGCTTAGCAGAAGTCTTGTTAAATAATTTATTTATCCTTTAATACTAGGACACTATCTATGTGAAAAGATAGGCCCCAGCTATGTCAAATTCCAACTTCATTTCCTGTCACAAACAAGAAAAACAAGGTAATAGTTAAATATTAAAACATCAATCTTAAATAACTAACATCAAGGAAATGAAGTCCCAATCATCAATGTTACAACGAAAAACACAAAATATAGAATCTATTTTTACCTTAAATGCAGCCTCAAATTGACATAAAGTGATCTTGCTACCATAAAGACTTTTCAACCTACTTCAAAAATAGAGAAACAACAACATTAGTCAAATAACATGAATCACATCATCGACAACACAACATGTAGACTCACGAGTCACAAGTAGAAGATGTTAGTGAAACATAACTGCACTGACTAGATTCAAGGCAAGTGGGGACTCCACTTGTTATCTCGCCCCTTAATGGTCTAATGGACATGTGGGGACCTGAATCTTGACAAACCGGTAAACTGATAGAATCAGACATTAATATTATGCCCGATCTTGGCCTCCAAGGTGCCAATTGTGGTCGTGGAGGCTAATACAATTATGCATTGTAATTATGCCAACTGATTATTGCATTGGATGAATGTTGGTCTCGTGCCAATAGGTATCTTATGATCAATGCATTGGAACTTAGTGCATTGATCATTTTTCTCTTCGCTTAGCTATGTAGAACTCATTTATTTTTCTAAATAACGTTAACTAATTACAAAGAAAATATACAACCAGCATAAAAGAATCAAAAAAGTGAAGACAATTAATTCATACAACTATCTACTAAAACCAATCTTGATTCAAGCTACAACAAAGGGTTAAATCAAGCATCAAATGAGAACTAGAAGCATTCAAGGGACTAAGACAATATTTAACCAAAATACACACAAACTTCAAAAATCGACAAAATGATTCAAACAAAAGCAATAAACAAACCATAAAAATTTGTCAAGATATTCGTGTTAAACACCAACATGGTTTCAGGTACTTCAATGAGCACATTCTTGCTTAGCGAAAGTGTTGTCAAATTAGTTATTTATCCTTTAATGTTAGGACATTATCTATGTGAGGAGACAGCTCCTAGGCCTAGCTTTCTCAAATTCCAGCGACATTTCCTATCACATACAAGAAAGAGACAATGTAAGAGATAAATATCAAAACATCAATCTTAAAATAAGCTGCATGAAGATAATGTAGCTCAAATCATCAATGTTACAACAAAAAAGTACAATGTAGAATATATTTTTACCTAAAACACAACCTCAAATTTACATATAGTGATCACCAACAAGGGTACATGGAACACCTAGACCAAAATAAGACTCAAGAGTCCCTCATGTGTATTAGATCATGTACAATCTTAGGTAAAATCCATTTTCCAATTCAATTCTGGCCATAGTGCTCATTTTTGACATTCTGAACACGACCTTCTCCAGATGAACCATCATTATGATCATCCAAAACATTATGTTCCATATCAAGTTCATTACAGAAATTTTTTATATTGTGTTCTCACCTTCTTTCACGATCTGAATGCCAAAGAGCTAATGCTCTTTCATATGGAAAATTGTCAACCTCATACTTTGTTACATATAATCTTAAGCATGTATCCACGTGTTTATCAAGCTTGTTCCTCAATTTTGACTTCAAGAATGACAGTGCACTAAACATTCTCTCATCCTCCACTGATCCCAAAATCATGGTTTGACATAAATCCGCTAATTTGAAATATTCTGACATTCTTTGCCGTAGGATTTCACTACCACCGAGTTAGTCCATAATCTTGTAATTGCACCATGATTATCCAACTCAGAAAATTGCTCCCACATTGTTGTAGCAAAGCATTCCGCTTGATCTATCATTTTTTCTCGATCTAAAATACCTTGAATATGTTCTCCTTGTATCTAGGCATCTCGACAAAAGTGACTCTGCAAAATCTTGCATTTCTCTATAAAGTCAACCTTTAAAGTCTCTGAACATTGGCAATCGTTCCAATATTGAGGGTATACCATAGACATGGCCTCCAACAATTAATTTCGAGGAAATCGTTCTCTTATCTTTGATGATAGTGATTTTGCAATTTCTATTAAGTTGCGTCTCATTGAAATTACAACATTGTGAAATCATTCTCTTGACACGTGGCACTCTTTCATGGAGCTTCCTATCTTATGATTATAATAAAAGGAAACCATATGTCCACGCACTCCCATACATAGCATCCCTTTTTCATCAAACTTAAAAACAAAATCATCATTTTCTATATTGATCATCTTACTCCAGTTTGTAAATGCTAGACCTATAAAAGACGCTGTCATAATATACAAATTATCCAATGTAAGGCATGTTAATTTTCTTGCTCGTGTATTTAGCAATATACATCGTGCGACTCTGAGCCATCTTCACGAGGTTATTCATTTCATGAAGCATAGGAAGAATTCCAGCCAATGTTAATAATTCTCAATTTCAGTTAGTAGAAAGAGAAGAGTTTGAGCTTTTTCTACACTTGAGCGATGTTCATACATCACCCCTACCAAGAATGCATATTCATTGAATAGTCTTTCAGCTGGTCCCTTTAGTGAGATCCATCTTGTATCAACATCTTTTAATAGTTTTTTCCCATTTGTAACACCATCGGAAAAAACTTTAAACTCTAAAAATCGTTTGGGACTCCGACAAAAGTATGCATGAACCTCTCGTACAAGATATTCAACCTTTGAAACCACTGAAAAGTTGTTCACTATTTTAAATGCAAGATTCATTCTGTGAGCCATACAATGAATACCAAGCATAAACGATGAAGCCGAGAGTTGTAGTGTAGCACAAAGGCCATTCCTTTGCCCTTGCATTACTGATGCTCCATCTAGTCCAACACATACCAACTTTTTGCAATCATGGAATGATCCATACCACCAAATTCCTTCAAACTATCAATAACAAGTTCATAAATATTTTTTGCAGTAGAACTTTTGGTCATATTATGAATTCCAAGAAAATAGGAATGTCTGATATGGTCATTGACCTTATCAATGCTCATGCAAATCCATGAAGTATTATCAATAGTCGTGACTTCATCCAAAGACAGTGACAAAAATGTAGCATTTGCAATTTTCTCTTTCATATCGTCATTTTCTACTTCAGCTAAATATTTTCCCCATTCCCAACCACTCGAAAAAAAACAATGAGAAGATGGAAAATTTGACACTTGAATAAAAGAGATAGATATTTTGTCATTTTTGGATAATTTGTCATAGGAAGACCATTGGATAGGATGTGAAATACAATGCTTAATTTGTTACCAAAGACGATACAATTAAGCACTTTATTTCACATCCTATCCAATGGTTGTCCTATGAAAGATTATCCAAAAATGACGAACTATCTATCTTTTATTCAAGTGCCAAATTCTTCATCTTCTCATTGGGTCTTTATCGAGTGCTTGGGAATAGGGAAAATATCTAGCTCAAGTAAAAAATGGTGCTATGAAAGAGAAGATTGCAAAAGTTACATTTTTATCACAGTCTTTGGATGAAGTTACGAATATTGATAATACTTCACGGATTTGCATGAGCATTTTTATGGTCAATGACCATATAAGACATTTCTATCTACTTGGAATTCATAAAATGACCAAAAGTTCTTCAGCAGAAAATATTTATGAACTTGTTATTGATAGTTTGAAGGAAATTGGTGGTATGGATAATTCCATGATTGCAAAAAAGTTGGTATGTGTTGGAGCAGATGGACCATTAGTAATGCAAGGACAAAAGAATGGCCTTTGCGCTAGACTGCAACTCTCAGCTTCACCATAAATGCTTAGTATTCATTGTATGGCTCACAGGATGAATCGTGCATTTAAAATAGTGAGCAATTTTTCATTGGTTTCACATGTTGAATATCTTGTACGTGAGGTTCATGCATACTTTTGTCAGAGTCCCAAACGATTTTTAGAGTTTAAACTTTTTTTCGATGGTGTTACAAATGGAAAAAAACTATTAAAAGATGTTGATACAAGATGGATCTCACTAAAGGGACCAGCTGAAAGACTATTCAATGAATATGCATCCTTGGTAGGGGTGATGTATGCTTCATGAAATGAATAACCTCGTGAAGATGGCTTAGAGTCACACGATGTATATTGTTGAATACACAAGAGCAAGAAAATTAACATGCCTTGCATTGGATAATTTGTATATTATGGCAGAATCTTTTACAGGTTTAGCATTTACAAATTGGAGTAAGATAATAAATATAGAAAATGATGAAATTTTTTTTAAGTTTGATGAAAAAGGGATGCTATGTATGGCAGTGCGTGGGCATATGGTTCCCTTTTATTATAATGATAAGATAGGAAGATCCACCAAAGAGTGCACCATGCCAAGAAAATGACTTCACAATGTTGTAATTTCAATGAGACGCAACTTGATAGAAATTGCAAAATCACTATCATCAGAGATAAGAGAACGATTTCCTTGAGATGAATTGTTGGAGGCCACATTCATGGTATACCCTCGATATTGGAACGATTGCCAATGTTCAGAGACTTTAAAGGTTGACTTTATAGAGAAATACAAGAATTTGCAGAGCCATATTTCTCGAAAGGCCGAGATACAAGGAGAACATATTCAAGGTATTTTAGATCAAGGAAAATTTAAAAATGATAGATCAAGCTGAATGCTTTGCTACAACAGTGTGGGAGCAATTTTCTGAGTTGGATAATCCTCTAGAATATGGTGGAATTATAAGATTATGGACTAAACTCGATGGTAGCGAAATCCTACGGCAAAGAATGTCAAAGTATTTCAAATTAGCGAATTTATGTCAAACCATGATTTTGGGATCAGTGGAGGATGAGAGAATGTTTAGTGCACTGCCATTCTTGTAGTTAAAGTTGAGGGACAACCTTGATAAAAATGTGGATACATGCTTAAGATTATATGTAACAAAGTATGAGGTTGACAATTTTCCATATAAAAGAGAATTAGTTCTTTGGCGATCAGATCGTGAAAGAAGGGGAGAAAACAATATAACAAATTTCTCTAATGAACTTCATATGGAACATAATGTTTTGGATGATCATAATGACATTTCATCTGGAGAAGGTCATGTTCAGAATGTCAAAAATGAGGACCATGGCCAAAATGTGAATTGGAAAATAGATTTCAACTAAGATTGTATACGATCTAATACACATGAAGGACCCTTGAGTCTTATTTTGGTCTAGGTGTTCCATGTACCCTTGTTGGTGATCACTATATGTGAATTTGAGGTTCTGTTTTAGGTAAAAATAGATTCTGCATTGTAGGTTCCTATGCATTGATCGTAGGATAATTATTGGCATGAGACCAACATTCATCTAATGCAATAATCAATTGGCATAATTACAATGCATAATTGTATTAGCCTCCACGACCACAATTGGCTAGTGGAGGCCAAGATCGGGCATAATATTAATGTTTGATTCTATCAGTTTATCAATTTGTGAAGATTCAGGTCCCCACATGTCCGTTGGACCATTAAGGGACGAGATAACAAGTGGAGTCCCCACTTGCCCTGAATCTAGTCAGTGCAGTTATGTTTCACTGACAGCTTCTAGTTGTGACTCGTGAGTCTGCGTGTTTTGTTGTTGATGATGTGATTCATGTTATTTGACTAATGTTGTTGTTCCTCTATTTTTTAAGTAGGTCGAAAAGTCTTTATGGTAGCAAGATCATTATATGTCAATTTGAGGCTTCATTTAAGGTAAAAGTAGATTCTATATTTTGTGTTTTTCGTTGTAACATTAATGATTGGGACTGCATTTCCTTGATGTTAGTTATTTAAGATTGATGTTTTAATATTTAACTATTACATTGTCTTTCTTGTTTGTGACAGGAAATGAAGTTGGAATTTGACAAAGCTAGGGCCTATCTTTTCACATAGATAGTACCTAGTATTAAAAGATAAATAAATAATTTAAGAAGACTTCCTCTAAGCAAGAATGGGCTCATTCTAGTACATGAAACCGTGTTAATGTCTAGCTTTGTACCTTGAAAAATTTCTATGGTTTGCTTATTGTTTATGTTTGTAGTATTTTGTCGATTATGGAAGTTTGGGTCTATTTTGGTTAAAGATTGTGTTAGTCCCTTGAATGCTTCTAGTTCTTACTTGATGCTTTACTGAACCTATGAATACTGGGACATCATCATCATCTGCAACATCTGTATGTGAATACTGGTACAGCATCATCATCTGTAACATCAGTATGTGAATACCGGAACAGCGACAACATCATTAGCATGTTAGTGCTAAAAACAACATCATCAACAAATAACTGCTAGATCATCATCTGCATCATTAGCATGGAGATGCTAGAACAACATCATCATCATCAACATAGAATGCTAAGACAACATCATCATCATCAACATAGAAATGTTGGAGCGAATCATCATCAGCAGCATAGAAATTCAAATGCTCAAACATCATCATCATCATCAGCATAGAAATAATGGAACAACATCATCAGCAGCAGCAGCATTGATTGTTGGGACCACATAATCATCATCAAGAGCAGCAACATAGAGTGTTGTCATCAGCACAGAGTGCTGGGACCACATCATCATGCCCTTAGAAGATCTGAAGCAACATCTCGATGGGTACTCTGATAGATCCACCGGGCGTTTGTCTGACTTACTAACCATTTTCGGCCAAACAAGACTAGCCAGACAAATGGATCTACATGGGGACCAAATAAGCCTTGTTTGGGTTACTAACCCTTTCGGGCCAAACAGGCCTAGCCAGACATACTAATCCCCCTAGGATCAAACAAGCCTCATCTGGCTTACTAACCCTTTCGGGCCAAACAAGCCTAGCCAGACATACCATAACTAGAATGAGCTACCACACCACTGCAACAGGAAACCTACCACATCATCATCATCATCATCACTCCCTCTTTCGAGGGAGGTCCTTTTAGACTACACCAAGCTTGTCTCGAAAGTATTCAAACTTTACACGAGACAGGGTCTTAGTCAACACATCAACAACTTGTTCTTTATCACTTGTTCTTCATCATTCTTCTCTTGTAAATCCGCAACTTCATCGTACATCCGCAACTGCATCATTCTTCTCTTGTACATCCGCAGCTTCATCATTCTTCTCTTGCAAATTCACAATTCTTCTCTTGTAGGTGATTGCATACGATCCTTCCAACAAGTCAAATGCAGTTGCATGGTTAGAAACATTTCATAATCTTCAAAACATATTTACAATGACAAATTCTTATGCATAAAGATATATGTCATACAATCATGCAACTATTTTAGCCTACACAACATTCGTCCATATCCCGTATACATCCATATCATTGGGAAGATTCGCCCATTTTTAATACATATAAATTTGGGCGGGGGGGGGGGGGTTCTTAAATTCATCCCTGCTGTATCTTTTCAATCGCATCCTTTTCCAAGAAAAAGTACCTTTTACTTGACATACAACCAGGTCAGAATCACCTATAATATGTAGTAATTGAAGACCATAATCTTTTGCAACACTTAGCCTAAGTAGAAGAGCTTTGTATTCAGCAACATTATTAGTACCATCGAATTCCAATTTAAAAGAAAAATAAAGTTGCTCATGTTTAGGGGAAATTAATACGATACCTGTGCCCATACCTGCTTGGGTTGGCCCCTTCAAAATACAAGATCCAAAACTTATCAATGTCCTTCTAAGGAGGAAGATCTGTAGCCAACACTGCATAAGAACCGATGTCATGTTGGTATATATACTCGTTCGCAAGTTCTGGGGATCTTTTAAATGATGTTTCCTCATCGTTGATCTTTGTAGAGTGATGTAACTGCCTTCTGGAGTGGGAATAGTAGCATAAGAAAGATCCATTTGTAGACTGCCTCCAAGGTCTACTCCAAAATTTCTAGATAAGAGCATTCCCCAAGATTCTGGAAGATCAATCACCAAAATATCCATTTTTATGCTTATATTGGGATGAACAGCTAGTCGTACAGGAACGTCAACTACCACGCCCCAAACCTTCACCTCTCTGGAATCCATAGCGCAAACATTCTTGTACGGCCTCGATACCTACAATCCGAACCTTTTCATCACAGCTAAAGGCATAACATTAGTAGATGCCCCTGAGTCAAACATGCAATTATTTAAAATCCAATCACCAATGCAGAAAGAAATAATCAATTATTTAATTGATTGTAGATTGCTTCTCTAGGGCTCCTTCTTGAAGATATCGTAACAAAATACCTTGTTTTCTAACCGAGGGAATCTTGACAAATTCTGTCAGGAGTACCGAAACCTTCATAGAACCTAGATTACCAGTAACATCGATATTCCGAGATTCATCAATAGCCAAATCAATCAAAGACTTACTTGAACTTACCAGAGGTGTAAAAGGAGCCTTTGTCCTTTCCGTACTTGTCAATGAGAGCTTCCTTTGTCTTTGATAAACATTGCCAGGGGTTCTATTCTCATACCTTTTCCTTATCAATTCTCGGTTTGGCATTTCTCTGAGGATCTTGTTTACCTTTTCCACATCGATTGAATTTCTCTTTACTTCTTGCATATCGTCATTAGACTACCCAAACTACCTCTTTTCAAATAGATTACACACCTCTGCATCATCCTCCTCAAACGGAGTGTTGTTTCTAGAATATTCCAAATAGAGGGCACAAGTTCTCTCGTCGTCGAACCTGCGACATGCCCTGTAATAGTATGGGAATTCACTTACCACATTAGTTGGTTCCAAGGAGGAGCGAGGTCTCTGCTAGGTAGGAGCTTTGTTAAAGTTCTTTGGAGGATATATGGGTTGACTTGGTTGTTGGCCCCTTTCCAATTGTACAATCGTGTTTTGCATGTTGGTATTTTCTTTAGTCATATCAACGCTCAACTGCCACATTTCTTTGATTAGGATGTTCATCGAATCCAAACCTTCGCTGGAGGTGGAATCTTTATCTTTATTCTTGGATTCTGGTTTTGTCCATGAATACCCGAACGTATCCTGCCTCCCTACTGCTTTCCAACTATCATCCAAAACCCTTGCCTTCTTCGCAGATGAGAGATCGACGGGTCTATCCAGGCCCAGGTGGAACATGAAATCCCCCGAGAAGGCCTTTTAAATAATGTGACAAAACCATCGCATCTGGAGGTTTGCAATATGTAGGAAATTCTTTAACAATTCTGTCGAACTTGCGATCAAATTCATCAATCGTTTCATTTTCACTTCTTTTCATCGTCATTAATGCATTATTTAATAGTATAGCGTCCTTCTTTTCTTGCCACCTATCAAAGAATTTTTTATTTGAATTATCGTAAGTGGCTATGCTACCAGCAGATAAAGATTTGAACCATTCAGTTGCATCATAGGTTAGACAAGAAGCAAAAGCTTTGAATTTAACATCTAGATGAGAAGTATCAATTAGCATAAAGCATCTTTCCATACCATCCCAATGTTCAGTAGCAGAAATTGCATCAAATCTAGAAAACACAGGAAATTCTCTAATGTCATGTCTATCAGATGCACTTACAACTGTGTCTTTCAATCCTTGCCATGAATCACTTGAGACCATAGTAGCCAATGCCTCTCTTACCTTCAAAATCCTCCTAAAGGTGAGGTAGTAGCTACCAAATCTAGTCTTCGCAATCTTCAACAGCTCCACCCTAGAGTGATTGCGAAAAATGTGGTGTGCCATGCTATGATTGGTGATAAATTTTATCATTTTCTTACCTCTCTTGTACAAGGCACCAATCCATCGGTAACTAGGGTCCTTCATCTTAACAATATCATGCACCAAAAGATTCAATGTGTGAACCAAACACCCTGACCAAAATATGTTGGGATACTTATCCTCATTGATTGCTCCTGCTGCCTTGCAATTAGCAGCATTATCTGTGATGACTTGAATGACCTTGTATGGCCCAATTGTTTGAATGGTGTCAAGTAAAGGTTGTGCAATATTGATACCAGTCTTGTAGCGATCTGGGTAGTCATGAGCTGAAAGGAAGACCGCACCACTAGCAGACACACCAAGAATATTTATCAATGGCTTGCCTTTAACATTTGTCCACCCATCAAATACAATGGATACCCCATATAACGACCAATCATTTGTAAACTTTCCAAGAGCACTATTGATTTTGGCTCTTTCACTGTCAAGTCCCACGGTTCTAGCTTTGTCATACCCAGGGCACCATTGATGGCTTGTACCATTTCATGCCAATTGGGTGAGCAAAGAACATTCAATGGCACACCACATGCACAGAGAAACCTGTAAACTTTTGAATCCACGTCATCTCTGCAACCAAGGTCAAGGAAATCTAATAATGTTTTTCGCATAAGCGAGAATCCACTAGCATGGGTGGATGATGATCCAGATCCACCACTACACATTCTCTGTGTGGAATCAGATTCGACCCTTGATCTCTTGGAATTGTTTTGAGCGGCTTCCTCTTCCATCCCGTATTTGTTTCTATCTTTACCTGACACTTTGTCACATGTTTCGACTCCAGTAGACTTACCTTGATCACATGGCATAATCCCACACAAATGCTTTCTCACACGGGTATATGAACCTGTGTAAGTTCTATTACAATGGAGGCATGTAAACTTTGTGGTTCCACCCCCTCTCCCTCCCCCAAGCCTTGTCACATACTTCCACAAAGGTGTTGTGTCCTTTTTTGGCCCATCATCACTCTCAATATCCTCCTCCTCCTCCTCCTCTCCATGGTATACGCAACTCCCTATCTCTTCATCCTCATCATTGCCACCACCAAATCTACTTCCCACCACCACCATCATGAGAAGAATCAGAACCAACCACAAAAACCACATACCCATCATGCTTGTTGATTCAATATGAGAATCACGTCTTACCTACAATAGAATGATGGAGAAGAAATTGGAAAGGGTAGGAAAAACACACATACAAGATTTAAAATTTTAACATAGTGAAATATTTTTTCCAAAAACAAACAAAGATTGGGTTTTTAGAACCTACCTCTCTAGCTCTTCAAGGATGGTTGAATGTCTCTATGGAAGCTTTCAATCTTCCTTCCAAACTCTCACAAATAGAAGCTTTCAATCTTCCCTCCAATCTCCCTTCCAAGCTCCTAAAAATTTGCTCTCAAACAACTAGCAAAGCCACTCAAAGCCCTAGCAAGAAAAATGAAAGCAAGCAAATGAGGAATAGAACGAGTCCAAATGGAGGCCAATAGTGTTTATACACACTAATTAAACCCTAGGCAACCATCGAAAAACCTTTTTTTTTTTGTAAAGATGAGAAATTTTTTTCCATCACGCGAAATCAGTCAGGGAGCAATTTTGGGAGCGTTTTTTTTGCTTCGAAATAGACCCGGGGGCGCTGAGGAATCGCTTCGGGAGCGTCGATTCCTAATCACTCCCTCAGCGATTCCGCAAAAATCATGGAGCGTTTTTTGGGGGACGAAATCGCGATTCTGAAAATCGCTCGGGAGGAATCGATGAGGAATCACGATTCTGAGAGCAATTCCTTCCAGAGCGCGATTCATCAAGGGCAGGAGCGATTCCCCGCAGCCTTGCAAGTCCCAAGTCATGCTTCACTAAGAAAAACAAACTAGCATTAGGTTCTAGTGGTTCATAATAACTTTACCATGATATGGCACTGATGATGCCTCTATTTTGCATCCCATTAAAGTTGTGTGGCTTCCAATTCATAAGTAAGATTTAATTCGTGAAACATGTCCCATTTAACACGTGCAATCTGCTCTAACACCATTCCTTAACTCAACCAATCTTCGACACCAAAAAACCTCACCACCTCCCTCATTTGCTTTCTTGAAGATCAAACGTTGAAGTTGTTCCTGTCACATAAAATGAATGGTAATAATAGGCATGCCCAAAAAGAAAGAAAAATCAAAAGCAGAGAAGCAATCTCATTTGGACTTAGTTCTTTATAAACCCAACATGCATGAATATCCATGTCATATGGCGCTCCTAATCAACATCCATGCTTGGATTACCAACAATGTGACCAACCTAATGGAATCTTGTTGGATCTTAACCCTCCAATAGTGCAAGCACAACTAGGGGTTAACAAGTATACAAACTCAAATTGGGCAGACAGTGCATCAGACAGGAAAAGCACCTCATGTTGTTGCTTCAGCTTCAAATCAATGATGATACCTTAGTTGAGTTTGAAGCAATCTTCTGTGGCAAGGCAAACAGCTAGTAGTGACGCCATCTGGTTTCACAAGTTGCTTGCAAGTTTATTTGACCAAGAATTGGACCCATAGTGATTTACTATGATAATCAGAGTTGTATCAAACTCTCTAAGAATCCAATTTTTCTTGATAGATCCAAGCACATTGAGATCAGATGTCACTTCATTCGAGACAAAATTCAGAAGGGAGCAATGAAGCTCCAGTATGTACCACAGATCAACAAGTTGCTAATATTCTGACCAAGCCCTTAAC
Organism: Pseudotsuga menziesii; assembly: GCA_001517045.1. Classification (NCBI taxonomy): domain Eukaryota; kingdom Viridiplantae; phylum Streptophyta; class Pinopsida; order Pinales; family Pinaceae; genus Pseudotsuga; species Pseudotsuga menziesii. The sequence goes on along the minus strand of LPNX010366569.1, from coordinate 20,583 downwards.
AAAAGGGAAGTTTGAAGCATTCATAGAAATACTTGGATTGGTGCAAAATTCCTTCCTCACTAGTTTCCAAATCGCTCTACAAGATCAAGCATGCGGCAAATGGAAACAAAGAGAGGTACAAAGCGAGGTTTGTAGCGAGAGGGTTCTCCTAGAAAGAGTGAGTGGATTACGAGGAGACTTTTGCTCCAGTCACTTGGTACACCTCCATTAGAGTAGTGATGCCTTTAGTCTCCATTATGGGATGGAGAATACATCAAATGGTGGGGATGTGAAGACAACTTTTCTCAATGGGATAACTGTGCAAGAAGTGTATATCTAACAACCTCAAGGCCTTGTATGGACTAATACAGGCACCACGAGAATGGTATTCAAGGATCAATGGATACTTGCAAAGTATGGGCTTCACCAAAAGTGAAGCAAATCCCAACTTATATTTCATATTTGTTTAGTTGGATCTTCTTATCTTGGTGTTGTATGTAGATAACCTATTTCTTACAAGTTCAAAGAATCTCACTATAGGGTGCTAAGCAGATATGGTACCCAAGTTCGAGATGAAGGACATTAACATGATGCATTACTTCTTAGGGTTGGAGGTTTGGCAAAGACCAAGGGATATTTTCCTTAGGTAGGTTAAGTATGCAGTCGAGATCCTAAAGGGATTTCGAATGGAGGACTGCAAACCAATGTCGTCAAACTTGGACTCCGCAAAGACTCGGTTGACTCGACGACTCGGATAAGACTCGGCAAATAGAAAAAAATTCAAAATATAGAAAATTTTGTGCACAAAAACTTAAAAAATATACTAATGACAAGTCTATAAAAACATACTAATACCAAAGTTTTGTGACAAGTTTGTAATAATCCAAATAGGAAAATGGATTCCTTTTCCAAAATTTGAGTGCTAAATAGAGTAAAAAACTTCATTGATTATGATCCATTGCAACCTGTGACTATCATGGCTCCTGTCATAAATACTTTCGCTTGAAAGCAACCTCCACACCGCCCTCTTTTTCCCTAACACATTATTGCTCTAACAAATACTGACAAATATGCACAGCGATGTTATTGTGTAGAAATCTATTGCACTCCCTATATCTAATGCACTAATCTCTGTAAATTTAAACATTATTTCCATACTTGTAACTCTTGAAATGTTGTTGTCATCATCAATATATTTGCTAATCCTATCATGTACATACCTTCTCTGCCAGAATATGAGCCCAAACACTCATACCACCAATTCCCCTTGACGTTAGGTGTTAACAATAGCTCACATGATAATAATGGTCAAGGAAACAATTTTAAGAATATCAACACAAAAAAGGGATGAGGCCGAACTAGGACTTTTGCTAGGCTAAATCAACACAAACACTAAATATGGAAACCAAAGTAACCTCGAGTCCCTTTCAAAATGCACAAAAGATCGAGTTAAGCAAGCAAGGAGAGTCAAATTAGCTTCTAGACCTACCTCACAAGCTAACTTTGGAGAAAGAAAAAAGGTTCTAAGAATGAATCTCCTCCATTTCCTCCAAACATTCCCTCCCAAAGTTGAATATGTGGGTCAAAGTCAATCCTCACATGTGAATGAGTCTAAGCGAATCTGAGCGAGTAGGCAAGTTTGGATGAGTTTGGACGAGTTCCAAATTTGGGGGCCGAGTCTTAGCTGAGTACTCATCTGGCACGTGATGTGACTCAGCCATACTCAGCAAACTCAATAAGTATCACACGAGTCTGATAACACTGTTGTAAACCCATGGTCACACCTATGATCACTAATCTGAAAGAGGTAACAACTTCATATTCAAATATAGAGGATCTCACATTGTACAGGAAGCTAATAGATTCCTTGATGTATCAAGTCAACACTAGAACAAATATATGTTTTGCAATAAACACCTTGATCCAGTTCATGGTGGAGCTAAGGCAGGGACATTGGGTAGTAGCAAAACACGTGCTCAGATATGTGAGGAGCACAGTGGAATATGGGTTAAGATATCTTGAAGATGGTGAGGTGAAGTTGCAAGGGTATATAGAATCAACGATGGAATATGGGTTAAGATATCTTGAAGATGGTGAGGTGAAGATTGGGCATGCAGTGCACAAGATAGGAAAAACACCTCAAGATGTTGCTTCAGCTTGGAATCAACGATGATATCTTCGTTCAGCCGAAAACAAACTTTTGTGGCACCCAGCTCAATGGAGGCAAAGTATATGGCAACAAGTACAGCTAGTTGTGTGGCCATCTAACTTCGCAAGTTGCTTGCAGGCTTATTTGATGAGGAGTTAGATCCTGCTGTGATTTACTATGATAATCATAATTGTATCAAACTCTCTAAAAATCTAGTTTTTCATAAAAAAATTCGAACATGTTGAGATCAGATATCACTTCATTTGAGACAAGATTCAGAAGGGAGCAGTGAAGCTCCAGTATGTACCTACAGATTAGCAAGTTGGTGACGTTTTCACCAAACCCTTAGCAAAAGAGCATTCAAAGACAAACTTGGATTGGTGCTGAATTCCTTCCTTGCTAGGAAAGAATGTTGATGTTGCAACTCAGACAGATACTTCTGCACAAGTTTAGTGTCAAACATACAGAAGCCATCCAAGTCAAATTTATTTTGTCATTCACTTTATTAATAAAGAGCAAATCTTTTATTTAGATATTGAATCTAATGAAGTGTATTTTAAATACATTAGTGATTTAGACTAATCTCAACCATAGATCTCACTATGAGATTAGGGTTTTGGTAGATTAGGTCTTCAGCTCAAGTATAGAGGTCGGTCAAGGGAGAGGGTAAGGACACATTTTCATTCTTCACTCAAACACAGTTTTGGTTAGAAAGTGAAGAAATTCATCCGAGGAGCAGAGTTAGAGCATCGAAAAGGAGCCTAGTTCAGCAACCAAGCAGATTTCAACAAGCAGGCAGGAAATCTGTACAATCGTACAGGCATCCGTGTTGATTTTCCTAAGCTACATCGAGAGCCATTCTCTTGGAGAATGGAGGAACCTGGTCAGTTACCAGGAAGTTGAACCAGTCCAACACTAGGGGACTCAGCCTAGAGCTGAGTGGCCATTCTTTGAATGGAGGCACCTGGTCAGTTACTGGGAAGTTGAACCAGTCCAGCATTGGGGGACTTGGCCTAGAGCTGAGTGGCCATTCTTTGAATGGAGGCACCTGTTCAGTTACCAGGAAGATGAACCAGTCTAGGACTAGGGGACTCAGCCTAAGGCTGAGGGCCATTCTCCGGGAGAATGGAGGTGCTCGGTCAATTACCAAGTATTTGACATTGATTCAATTCATGCAGCCTAGGGCTGAGGCACCTGGTCAGTTACCAAGACATCACTATAAGCCCTAGACCGATTTTGGGCATGTGAGGTACTCCTATCCTTGATCTATGGGATGTGTGACCTTTTCCAGGGATTAGCTACCCTTGATTAAGACACCTAGTACCCTATCTTGGTGGCACAAGGAGTTCAATATAAAAGCATTAGTAATTCTCCCTATTGATGACGATGTACTTTGAGTGGGCATGAAGCACCATGAAGGCCACTTGCATTGACCACAGGACACTTAAAGAAGACTAAGAGGCTAAAGTAAAAATACAAAAAGACTCTTGTACCTCAAGAAGTCAAAGTAAAATTACAAAACGGTCTTTAGTACCACTAAAGGTCAAAAGCAAAAGAGTAAACAAGAAAAAGAATAAAACCCTATTATTTTATTCCTATCTGTAAAGATCCACTTCAAGTGATTAGAAGTCTATAAAAGAAGATCATTTGCAAAACATTTTACACACACCTTCTCTCCATCGTGACTGCTCCTTTGAAGATTTCGCTGGTTTTGGCAAGTGTATACTTCTGGTTTGCCCTAGCATGGTGGCTTTACTAGCTAGGGCATCCTTCCACTCTTCATCCTTCTCATAGTCAACAGGAGCAGCATAAAGAGCAGTTCACGGGCAGCATCACCTCATCTCGGACAGACTGCTCCTCATCTCGGGCAGCATCACCTTGACCTTGGGCAGTCTGCTCCTCATCACGGGCAAACACAGAACCTTCAGGCAGATCTCGGGAAGCCCTACTCTCATATCGGGCAGCCGAAATTCACTCCCAGGCAGCCACAGAAGATCTTGGGCAACCCTACTCTCATCTCGGGCAGCCCTAATTCACTCCCGGGCAGCCACATAAGATCTCGAGCAGCCCTACTCTCATCTCAGGCAGCCCTAATTCACTCCCAAGAAGCCACAAAAGATCTCGGGCAGCAGTTGAGTGAACCTAGAACAGTTCGGGCAATCACAAATCAAACCCGGGCAATCTCAGGCAGTCACGGGCAGTCTCCGGTAAGTTTTGGGCAGCCCTAAACTGGTCCATGCAGCAGCAGAAGAGTTTCGGCCAGTTTGGGCAGCAGACAAAGAAGCTCGGGCAGTAAAGAAGAAATTCAAGCAGCAGGTCAGGCAGCAGAGAGAAAATCTGGGCAGAAAACCTTAATCTGCATTTTTTGTGAAATTTGTCTTTGTGGCAAATTTTGGTCAAACTCTAGGGTTTGACAATTTTTGAAGAACATTCATCTCAGAATTCTGAGATCCTTCTTATTGCTGCTACAAACCCAGTCATCTCATTTAAGGGATGAATTACTAATGCTTTTGGGGTTTTTGTCCTTTAAATGTTTCCCCGTGAAAACATCTGGTGTTCATTGTGTTGATGCTTGATTATCTACTGCACTTGTCTTATTGTTGTATCTATCTTACAGTCTGCAAAATTAAAGAATATATGCACATGCTAAAATTCAACAATCCGTACAGCAAGGCAGCATGCAAGAGTGGATTTCTCTGTTTCTGGTGGGCAGATTTCCTCAGTAAGTGTACAGATTTTGCTAAGTTTGATTGTAACATACACTTCTTAGTTTTGGCATCTGTGGAGGTTTTCTTATAAGCTTTGGTCTATTAAGGAAAAGCTGATTTGAAGGATTAAATTGTCTGTGCACTGTGTTTATGCTTCCGCTGTTCATTTTCCAGCTATATGTGTGAACAATGCTATGTGAATAATTTAATTTCTGCAAATTAAATAACTGTTTATTTATTTGAGAACATAAGAACGGCATTCACTAGGGTTAGGAAAATTTGCAATCAAGGATGGTACTCCTGTTCAGAAACAGTATATTCAAGCTTATAGATATGAATGGACAGTCCTGGTAGCCCGGTGGGCTAGCTCAAGTGGAGTGGAATACCCTGTATCATATGATGATTATGGTCATGATTCCTTTTATTTATATCTTTTCTAGATCTATTACGGCATGTAGGCAGCCAAGCCAACAGATCAGTTTTTCTTTGATGAAGCAATTCCTTCCTTACAGTCTTCATAGGGAAAGACAAGATCAGCCCTTTCATTATCAACATCTGCTGCAAGATTATTTTTCAGAACTGTTTTTCTTTGTACCTATTGCTTATGTGGAATCTCTGCAGACTGCTATATATATATTCAAGCTTATAGATATGAATGGACAGTCCTGGTAGCCTGGTGGGCTAGCTCAAGTGGTCGAGTGCTGTAAGTTGTGAGCAGAAGGTCTCGGGGTCAAATCCCCGGGTGGCTATACATTGCTATATAAGGACCTCACTTGATGTCCCCATTGGGTTAGCTCTGTAATCAGAGCGAATGGGGTGAAGCCCCTTTGGGTGGGCCCCCTGTGACTTGTTTCCGTGGACGAAGCAAGCCCCGCTGGGGGTAGGTGAACCACAATTGAAAGAAAAAAATGGACAGTCCTGGTATTTTTGCTTATAAATAGTTTTTAATTCCTTGATAGGGGACTGGATCTGTGTCCTCTGCTTTGGAGAAAGCTACAGTCCTCATGTATGAGGAGCAGTCTGGATTTTTGTGTTTATTTTTTCAAGGATCAATCTTTTGATCCCTCTAGCAAATATGATATTTTTTCTGAGGATTAAAAAGATATTCCTTCACCGAAAACAACTAGCTTGTCATAGAGGACTTTATTCTATATAGAGTCAACGCAAGATTGTGATGCTCTAATTATGCATGTTAGGTATGTTGGAAACCATTTCCAATCAGTCTGGAATGCTTTCCGGTTTCTGAAACACATTAGAATGTTGGTAACATTGTCTGGGACATTTCCAGAACTCTGGAAATGGCTCAGCAGATTCTGGTTGTTTCTGGAAGTAGAAACCATTGGAGCAGTGTCTCAATGTTTCTAGAAACTGCAGGAAACCCCAGGCTGTTTCCATCCCTTTTTACTTTCTTTATTTTTCACTTTAGAACACTTTAAAACTGACAAAAGAAAAACTATACTGGTCATAGATGGCCCCCAAAACCCTAACTGAACAATATAAAGCGCCAGTAAATCAAAAGACCTCTCCAAAATAGAAATCTCAAATTTCTTGTTTTACATAAGTTCAGCAGACATACATGGAAAGAGGTTATTTTTCTACAGCTAAGGGCAGATTTTGCTTTAACATTTTTTTCCATTTCCAGAAACCATTTCCTCTGGTTTCCTACCAACCATCCCCCAGTTTCCTGTCCTTACTGGAACCTTAATGTACCTGTTTCTAAAAACTCATTTCCTACCGTTTCCCATATCCCATTTCTGATCCTTAAGAACATGTAGTATAGATGTCAAGGCATGTCTAGCCTACAAAATCACTTATGCATTATGATAATGATGATAAAGAAGGACAAAACATATAGCAGACATTCTTACTTGTAAGATCTATAGCTCTCAAAATTTCAGAAAAATGACTAAATGACAATAAAATGAAAAACAAATACAAGCCCTTGGAAATAATCAGAACAAGAAAGATATTTAATATTTATAAACAATGGACATCATAGGAAATAATTCTATCCAGTAATCTTGGAAAGAGAAAGAGAGGCAAGAGGAATGAACCTTCCACATCCACCTGCGAGCTTTATCGAGAACGAATTTTGCACGTTTCACCTTAATAAGAAATGCCATCACCTGTAAGAAATATCTATAGAATCAGACAGCACGAAGCATCTAAAACAGTAAAGAACTCTTCTGTTAAATGGTTTTATTTCTCAAATCCATGACCATTACTACCTGGTTGTATTTCTTGATAGCAACTTGATCAGCTATAAGTTCAAGGGGCCATGCAACCTGTTACATAAGATCACAAAGGAATAAAATTTGCTAACTACTTCAATAACCGAGTCACTACTTTCTTGAGTTCTTCGTAAATCACATGATAAGGTAACCAAATCTCTGTTTATCACCTACCCTGTAAGCAAACCATAAAGAATCAAGAGTATCAATGCCAAACCCACTGCCACGTCCCATTAATTGGAGAGGAATAGTGCCGACCCCTTGTTCTGGTGCACCATTCAATCGTGGAGAGATAGTCACCACCAGAGAATCCAGAGATGGAAGAAGCATACCATCAGCAGAGCTTCGAATAGATTCCTGCAGCACACAGTGCATGCACAAAACAAGATAAAAACACCACAATGCCTATCAAAGTTATGAAGGAACATTTTTGCAAACATCATGTAAGTAAGATTTTGCTTTCCAATATGTTTACTTTGTGAATCAAAAACTTTCTAGTGCACCTGTAACATGGTATTTAGCTCATAGTAGTCATCCCATGGTTCCCCTCTGTCTAGCTTGTTAAAAAGCACAGAACAAAACTGCTGCAGCAAGTCACCTGAGAGTTGTTGCATGAGGATATAAAATTACAAAGTCTAAACTATTCATCAAGTGAGTAACAAGCCAAAGCAGTACAATCAAAAGCTTATAAAAATTCCATGAAAATTAAACCTCTTACCAGATCCAAACAAGTAAATAGCACGTAAAACGGCAAGTTCATCCATCAGTCTCCATTCGTCCATCAACTTTGACAAAATCTGCTGACCAACATTATCTACCTGGAATTCATGCCATGGGAACATCCACAACCCCTGAGAACTGAAGTAGTCATAAAGCACTAAGGTAAATCCAAACACAAACCAACAGTTTATTTTTTTAATTTCATTGAAAGTAAGTGCTCAAGCAACCTGCTGTTGAATAAAAGAGATCAGGCATTCCTGCACCAGCACCACGGGTAGAGGTGTAGCTTTCAATTTTATATTTTGAAGCCAATCCAGAATTCTTGACGCTGAGCTACTACTTCGTTGAGATGGCAATAATTCAGAAACATGTGAATTTTCCTGATCCAAAATCCAAAATAGTAAAAAATTAAACTTCTGAAACATGAAAAACAAAAGCAAAACCAGAAAGACAATAACACAAATATCGACCAAATTATACCTGGACTCTGGGAAGAAGTGTTGGATATGGATATAATAGTTCTAATGCTTCTGAATCAGTGTTTATATGATGCATCACTGTTTTTCCAAAGCCAAAGCCATATGCATAATTTGTACCATTTAAAGTATTCAAGCTGGAGTCAAACATATGTTCTCCACGACCAGTAAAAATTTTCTGCTCTAACCCAATTTCATCTGTGTTGTCCCTGCCCAGCTCTGAATTCTGACCTGTATCATTGTCATTTTCACAGTAGACAGCTTTTCTAAGATATTCATCATTCAATGAAGGTAATAAACAGCATTTAGATAAATTTAACTCGATGTTCCAACATTCATTCTGCTGTTGGAGTTCCCTCGCAGAAACAGAAAAGGCTGCATTTTCAGGCCTGAATAATATTTTTGATTCTGATATGCTGACATCTCCTGCTTGAGAAGGATCATTCAACCTGTTTTTACTGGTGGATTCAGAAACCTCATTTGTACTTTGAGAACTGGGCAACAAACTTAAATCTCGGCTATCACTTTTCAAAAAGCCACTATCCATCTTAATAGTCCACTGCTGAAAGTTCTCAGCCGTCACATCCAGATGCAAATCCCACCAGCTCCCTTGCAGCATTCTCACTTTTGAAACTTCATCTCCACTCTTTGCTACTGAATCTTCTTTTGTTGTGAAGAATCTACAAACCTTTCCTGGAAACACTAGTGACTGCAAATCATAGTAGTAATCTTTTGATATACTAGAACCAGATCCCAAAAGCCTCACCAAAGTGGCAGAAAATTTTTCAAAAAGTGATAATGGACTATCATTTTTATCCAAAAATCTCTGCTCAAGATCAGGCACCTTTTCACCAACCGAGGTATGTTGATGAAGTCCTGTATCTAGAGCGATTTTTCTGTTAAGAAATTGAGGGAACAAAGGCACCCAGATTGCAGAGGAGACTGAGTTTTCATAATTTCCCAGGGAACTCTTTCGATATGCATCAACTCTCTCTGATAGCTCAGCATGCTCCTTTTGTACATGACGCAGAAGCTGCAGCGATTTTCCGGCAGACACAATTGCCCTGGCTATGGGCTGTATAAAAATAGGACAAACAGGAACTCTTTGATCGTGACTTTGATCTCTACTTTTAAAGTTTGTTGACTTTCCATCCAAAGATGATTCTTTGGGTGAGTCATTACCATTTCCTCCTTTTCTTTCATTATTTTCCAATGCCCCGTTGAGGCCAGTTGAATGAAACACAGAATCAACCTTTCCAGATTCCCATTGACGCATAAAATAGCCTTGTTCCCAAAAGGCTGAATCCTCAACAGCTATCGCACCATTGGCACAGAAAAACAACTGAAAAAAATAATTAGTATCAAAATGCATCCTTTGAGATCAGATAGAATATGCATCAGACAAGATCCTTGGATAACTTTATGGCCTCTCTCTAGCAAAAGCAAAGTTTTAGGATACTCAAGATGGATGAGGCACAATCCTGTTATCGAGGAATTTGAAGCAATGTGCTTACTTGGATGCTGACTCTCAATTGTCCATATCAAAGACAAAGATACTTCATTCCACATACTCTAAAGAGTCTAATTCCAAATACAACGTGAAAAATATCTAAAAGAATAGATATAAGATAAATAACTTGGACACTACTTTTAGCACAAAGATTAAGCCAATACCTCACCAAAAGGATCACTCAAAGTGCCTTCATGCAGCCAGGAATCCAAGGACTCAATCAATGGGCGCAAACTACCTATGAATAGGAGCAATGACGTGTGGTAAGGTTCGTCCTGAGATAAACAAATCAATTTTCTCACTGGAGTTATCAAACAAAATATAGACTTAGTACAAAAAGAAGTAGAAGCATAAGTGCAGAAATAATAATACAAGAAATCTTAGCTAACCTCCCCATCTTGAACCAAGCAAAACTCATTTAGATTTTCATAGAGATAATCAAGAATGTGCGTTGCCAGTTCTGCAGCCACTACTGCATTTTCCAACTGACCGCTAGGAATCACACCATTAACTAGTTGTAACAGAAATTCTGCCCCTGCACAAACCCTGTCCATTGCATAAGTTGGCAACCGACATAATACCATGACCATAAGGCTTAAGCAAACTATTGATGCTGGCACTCAACAAACTTGCTATTTATCAAAGCCATTTGACGGCTTGTTTACATTATATCTGGTTAGAACTTATACCATATTAAAAAAACTTGACACCACCACATATCAATACTAGAAATCCTCACATTTTCTGCTTTTGTTTGTATTCAAAATTTTGTAGATAAAGTCCAAATGAAGAGATTCTGATGTAAATAAGACAGAAATATATCTTTCATCCATAATCCATTTAGTGAAGAATTTATTACAAACTTCACCCTCCGTATTCCATGGCCTCTTTAATCAATTGCATTTGATCTCTGTTCTGCTGCTACTTCCCACATTGTATGCATTTGAAGATTATCAATAAAATAACACTTAGAAGGCTATTTGCAAACAAAGTAACAAAATAATGAATGACATAATATAGGAACTTGGGAAAGCTGCCACTCATCTTTGTTTATTTGAAGAATACAAGAAAGAAAAATATATCAAGCCAGAATCTGTACAATATCAATTTGAAAAGGGACCAAGGATTTTCAGATCAACAATGCTGAGTCCATCAATGCCCCTTGTTTGGCCATGGGGGAGGCAAATCAGAATGCTGATTATCATTCCTAATCAGATATGTTAGTTAAAACTGTTGTTTCTTTTAAATATTATCAATATATCAATCATGCATATACTTTATGAAGTCCAATCCTATGTTGAATTTTAACATGTGTATGATATTCTTAAAAATTACAGACAGTATTAGAGATAGGACTTGAGATATTAACAGCAGTAAGGTAAACACAGTAGTAAAACAAGCATCACACAATTGAACACACGAATTTTCACAGGGAAACCTTTTAAGGACAAAAACCCCAAAGTATTAGTAATTCATCCTCTAAATGAGATGACTGAGTTTGTACATGAGCAGAGAACTAATTCACAGAACTCTGAGATGAATGTATCAAAAAACTTCCAAAACCAAGGAAGCCCTAGCAGCCTTTGACTGCTGCTACCTCTGCTGCCATGTGTACTGTACTTTCCTGTACCTGCTGCCACGTCAACTTTACTGCTGCTGCTGTGGTTGCCACGTGGACTGTGGACTGTACCTTCCCGAGTCCTGTAGCAGTCTCTCAGGTGCTGCAGCTGCTAACCCTTGTAAATTTTCCTTTAATATTCAACTAGGGCTAAACAGTGCATGCAAGCAGCAAAATATAAACTGATAACCACACATGAATATCTTTTACAGTATGCAGCGGAATATAAAACTGAGAAATAAATCACAACATCACATCACGATATTGACACTATTATTTTGGGTATGGAAACCCCCGGAAAAACCCAAGATGGGAAAACTAGTGCAGCAGTCAGATATAGATTTTATTATGAGAAAATATGGAACTTTTACAATCACTGCAAATTCACCCAAACCTGGCTAATGCAATACCCGACAGAATCACTGGGCAAATCCCAGCTAAACCTCAACACCCTCCTGTGTGAGTGTACGGCCCAGCTGTACGAAGCTCGATGATCCTGCTGCTAGCTCCTCCGTCTTCTCGGCTAAATCCTTTGTCTGACTTTCTCTCATTGTCTATATCCTCTCTCTGTTGAAATACAAGTGTGTTCTCTCCACCAATTGATATCTCTTTTGTAACTTTAGGTAAAGCGAAAACCCTAATTTCACTTTCACTTTAACTAGTGGTTCGCTAAAGTTAATTTATATCACTTTAATTTATTTTCCAAAGTAAACTTGGGAAAAATAAATTAAATACAACTGGTTTCCTATTTTAAGTCTTCTGCATGCAAGAAGACCTTCCTTGTTGCTACTAGTTTAACACTCCCTCTCAACGAGGAAGGGATACGGTAGCAACCCCAACTTATCCCTGAACTTCACAAAACTCTATTTGCAAAGTGCCTTGGTGAAAATGCCTACCACCTGCTCATCTGTCTGTATGTACTCCAACCGAATGGTTCCCCTCTGAACACAATCTCTCAAGAAGTGGTATCTGATGTCTATGTGTTTGCTTTGGTCATGGAACACTGGATTCTCAGATAGCCTGATGCCACTCTGATTGTCACAGTGAACTACTGTAGCCTCTAGCTCACACTCGAACAACCCTGCAAGTAACTTCCTCAGCCACATACCCTCACAAGCAGCCGTGCTGGCTGCCATGTACTCAACCTCTGCCAAGCTCTATGCAACTGACTTCTGCTTCCTGCTGAACCAAGAGACAACCCCTGATCCAATGCTGAAACAACAACTTGAAGTACTCTTCCGGTCCTCTACACATCCTGCCCAGTCAACATATGTGAAACCTGCTAACTGTAAACTCCCCGTGCACTCATAAACCAATCCATACTCTATTGTACCTCTGATGTAGCAAAGTATGTGCTTCGTAGCCGTCGAATGCACTCTCCGAGGGTCCACCATGAACTGACTCAAAGAGTTGACTGCAAAGCTGATGTCTGGTCGAGTGTTGACCAGATACATAAGTGATCCGATAAGATGACGATACAAGGTAGGATCAAATCCATCTGACCTTGATGCATCAATCTTCCTCCAGTTGGAAACTAGAGGTATGGCCATAGGCTTGCAGTCCTCCATCCTGAATCTCTTCAGGATCTCTACTGCATACTTCCCTTGTCTGATGAAGAAGCATCCATCTCTCTGCCAAACCTCCAAGCCCAAAAAGTAATGCATCAGCCCAAGGTCTTTCATCTCAAACTCCACTGCAAGGTTGGACTTACAGTCTCCAATCAGCCTCTCATCTCCTGTCAAAAAGAGATCATCCACATATAAGACCAGTATGAGAGGCACCTCACCTGTCAAGAAGTACAGATTATGGTCAGCCTCACTCCGCTGAAATCCCATCTCCCGTAGATAGCTGTCAATCCTCGAGTACCATGCTCGAGGTGCCTGCTTGAGCCCATAAAGAGCTCGATGCAGTCTGCATACATGTGTCTCCCTAGTCTCCACATCAAACCCCTCTGGCTGCTCAATATACACCTCCTCCTCTATAACTCCGTTGAGGAAGGCAGTCTTGACGTCCATCTGATGGACACGCCAACCCATCTCAGTTGCTAGTGAGATAATGGTCCGAATGGAAGAATACCTGGCAACAGGGGCGAAGGTCTCCTCATAATCAATACCCTCCTTATGTGAAAACCCCTTTGCCACGAAGCGCGCCTTGTACTTCTCCACGCTTCCGTCTGCTGCATGCTTCACCTTGTAGATCCATCTGGATCCCACCACCTTTTTCCCTTGTGGCCTCGACACAACCTCCCATACTTGGTTTTTCATAATGGAGTCATACTCCTCAACCATAGCTTCCTGCCACACATCATTTTGTGCAGCCTCCCCGAAGCTGGAAGGTTCAAAGTTAATCAACTTTGTCGTCAGTGCCATATAACTAAGCCTCTCTAGTGGTACACTCCGTCTACAAGATGTCTGTGGAGGATCTACCTGCCTGGAATCCTGCACTGTGGATCTAAACCACTTAGACCTTGGCCTAGTGTCAACCTGCTGCGGCTGCTGGATATCCGTCTCCTGCTGCAGCTCATTCTTCAAGTCAATGACTGAAGGATCCTATCCACCTGACTCCCTTTGACCATTAGAACATGTGTTTTGTGTCTGTACCTGTACCTGTACATCTGGCTCCTCCAACTTGACTCCTGACTCCTGTGCTGGCTGTTGCTCTGCTGGTAAGTCCAGAGATCTCCGCAAGGCCCTGTCCTCATCGAACTAGACATCCCTGCTCAAAATGATCCTCCTGCGAGCAGGAATGTAAACTCTATATGCCTTCAAAATCTCGTTGTAACCAACAAGTAACCCCTTCTCTCCAAAAGGGTCCAGCTTCTTCCTATTGTTAGCATGAACATGAAAATAGCAGACACTGCCGAATATGCGAATGTGACTCACATCTGGCCTAGTTCCTGTGAAGACTTCCTCTGGTGTCTTCCTCGCCAAAGCTGTGTGGGGTCACTTGTTCTGAATCTATACTGCAGTCCTGTATGCCTCGGCCCAGAGGAATAGTGGTAATCCCTGATCAAATAGCATGGCCTTGGCTGCTCCAACCATAATCTTGTTCTTCCGCTCTGCAACTCCATTCTACTGTGGGGTATGGGGCACAGTGTGCTCCTTCTTGATCCCCTCAGCCGAACAATACTCTATGAACTCATTGGAAGTGTACTCACCCCCATTGTCTGTCCTCAACACTCGAATCTTCTTTCCTGTTTGGTTCTCCACAAGAGTCTTGAACTCTTGGAACCTCTCAAAGACCTCTGACTTGGCCTTCAAGAAATAGATCCAGGTTTTCCTGGAATAGTCATCAATGAAGGTTACGCAGTAACTGTAACCACTAAACGAATGGACACTCATAGGTCCGCATACATCCGAATGCACCAAGTCCAAGGGCTCCTTAGACTTGTGCTCACTCTGTGGGAAAGGGTTCCTGATGTTCTTTCCCAAAGCACAAACATTGCAGTGGTTATGCTTTTCCTCCTGTACCTAAGGAACTCCAATGACTGCCTGTCTCAAATGCTTCAGTGCTCCATGGTGTAAGTGTGCCATCCTCCTATGCCACAACTCACCCTGACTGCTACTGCTGTTGCTGACTAGAGCCTTTGCAGGCTCAAAGTGTAATCTGTACACTTTCCCATTCCTTCTGCCAATCACCCGATCCAAGCTCCTATCTGACCCCTTGGGCCTGATATACACTCTATGGTCACGGAACTTCACCTGATATCCCTTGTCCTCCAGAGTGGAGACTGATATAAGGTTCTTGGTCAGTCCTGGAACATATAACACATCAACAAAGCTGAGTCCCTCTCAAATGAAACAGTGCCAACTCCCTGCACTTGATACCACGCATCATCACCCAACTCAACGTGGATCCCTCTTCCACCCTCCTGCAAGTCTTTGAAGAATCTCTTATGTCCAGTCATGTGACTAGATGCTCTATTGTCAATGTACAATATGTTGCTCCCTGTGGTGCTTGCCATGCAAGCTATCAAACATAACTCCTCATCGAAGTTCCTGCTGAACTCATCCACCTCTGCAGATCCAGCCATCTGAGTGTTACTCTTCTTCTTCCCGTCGGGGCATTGGGAGGCAAAGTGTCCCTCCTTGTGGCAGATAAAACACTTGACCTTTGACACATCAAGGTTCTTCTTACCATCCTTCTTCCTCTTTGCCTTCCCCTTGCTCTTCCCTGTAAGGCCTAGAGCCTCCTCATCCACAATCTGTGGGGCACTGTTGGATGAGCCTGATCCTTGACCCATGCGGGTCTCCTCCTGCACAAAGTTATCCCATAGTCTTTGCCAATCATGGAGCTTCTCCCTAGCCACAACACCTTTGACAAAGGTGTCCCATGGCTTAGAGAAGCTATTGAGGGCTATCCAAACTAGCTCCTCATCCACTGTCTTAGAGCCAACAGCTCCAAGCTCGTCCCTGATCTGTGTGAGCTTCATGAGATAAGGCACCACTCTTTCTCCCTTAGCCATCTTGGTGTTGCGCATCCTCTCTTGCAACACCATCTTCCGGTTCTCGTTCTTGCTTTGGTACAGACTCTCCAAAGCAGTCCACATCTCTGTTGCGGTCTTCTTACCAGAAAGGTAAGGGACTATATGGTCCTTCACTCCATCCATGATAATCAGCACGGCTCTGGAATCAATCTTCTTCCAAGCTGCTAAATCTGTGGGTGCAACCTTCGTGGAGTCAATGTGCTCCTCTGCATCACCGACGTCCAGAATCCTTGTGATCCTTTCTTTACATGTAGGAAAGTTCTAAGCACCCTGGAGTCTATCCTCAACTCTCAACTGCACGGCCATAGTGAAGTGTACCTGTCAAACCCTAGATTTGGAAGTCTAGGTTTGTGTCTTCCTATAGATCTGCCGCCGATCTATCACTGCTGCTGCAAATCTCTCAGCTTTAGCTCACCAGAGCTCTGATACCATGTAAATTTTCCTTTAATATTCAACTAGGGCTAAACACTGCATGAAAAATATCAACTGATAACCACACATGAATATCTTTTACAGTATGCAGCGGAATATAAAACTGAGAAATAAATCACAACATCACATCACGATATTGACACTATTATTTTGGGTATGGAAACCCCTGGAAAAACCCAAGATGGGAAAACCAGCGCAGCAGTCAGATATAGATTTTATTATGAGAAAATATGGAACTTTTACAATCACTGCAAATTCACCCAAACCTGGCAAATGCAGTACCCGACAGGATCACTGGGCAAATCCCAGCTAAACCTCAACACCCTCCTGTGTGAGTGTATGGCCCAGCTGTATGAAGCTCGATGATCCTGCTGCTCGCTCCTCCGTCTTCTCGGCTAAATC
This sequence comes from Pseudotsuga menziesii, assembly GCA_001517045.1. Taxonomy (NCBI): domain Eukaryota; kingdom Viridiplantae; phylum Streptophyta; class Pinopsida; order Pinales; family Pinaceae; genus Pseudotsuga; species Pseudotsuga menziesii. The sequence goes on along the minus strand of LPNX010366569.1, from coordinate 3,872 downwards.
CTCTGTCTGACTTTCTCTCCTTGTCTGTATCCTGTCTCTGTCGAAATACAAGTGTGTTCTCTCCACCAATTGATCTCTCTTTTATAACTTTAGGTAAAGCGAAAACCCTAATTTCACTTTCACTTTAACTAGTGGTAAAGCAAAAACCCTAATTTCACTTTCACTTTAACTAGTGGTTCACTAAAGTTAATTTAGATCACTTTAATTTATTTTCCAAAGTAAACTTAGGAAAAGTAAATTAAATACAACTGGTTTCCTATTTTAAGTCTTCTGCATGCAAGAACACATGCATGCAGAAAGACCTTCCTTGTTGCTACTAGTTTAACAACCCTGTCACCACCGAGACTGCTGCTAACTCTGACCACCACCGAGACTGCTGCTAACTCCTGCTGCTGCTAAATGCCCCCCATCGTGAGCTCTGCTCCCACCACTGAGCCTGTTGTTGTTGCCCTTATAACCACCACCAAGCCTATTAGCTTCTGCTGCTAACCCGTGACCTTCAACTAGACGTTATCATGAGTTGTAGCAATATCCTCCACCACCGTGAGCTGTAGGAAGAACCCCAAGCAAGCTTAAGAGCTGCAATGTGAAGAAAAAAAATAAAAGAACTCAGCCACGAATTTCCTCAGTCAACAGCTGCGATGGAGAATACCTCAGTCAACGAATTCTGGGAGCAGTCAAGTGATTGTTGTGTGTTAAAATGATTTGCAAATGTTCTTTAGTTATAGTCCATCAAACATTTAAGTTGGTTCCACATAATTAGGAAGTTGATATTAGGGCTTCCTTTCTTTTTCATCGTTGACCCTTGACTTTTAATCTTTTGTGGTTCAAAGGTCTTCTTGGTGTTTGACTTGTGCCACTTGGTATTTCACTTGATGGTCACATGGACCAAGACTAGGGTTACATGGTCCTTCAAGTATTTTTGTGACCACAACAAGTTGTCTCAAGAGTTCTACAGGGTCCTTGTGGTTCATTGATGCCCATTCAAAGTACATCTTCATAAATAAGGAGAATTATTGAATGCTTTATCTTGATCTCCTCATCGCCACCAAGATCAGGTGCTAGGTCTCTTAACCAGGGGTAGCTAGTCCCTGGAGAAGGTCTCATAGACCATAGATCAAGGAGAGGAGTGCATCACTTGCTCAGACCCAGTCTAGGGCTTATGCTGATGACCTGGTAACTGACCAGGGGCCTCAGCCCCAGGCTGCATCATATGACTCAATGTCAAATACTTGGTAGCTGACCAAGCGCCTCCATTCTCCCAAAGAATGGCCCTCAACCCCAGGTTGAGGCCCTAGTCCCAGACTAGGTTAAATTCCTGGTAACTGATCAGGTGCCTCCATTCAGTGAATGGCCCTTAGCCCCAGGCTGAGACCCCAGTCCCAGACTGGGTTAATTTTCTGGTAACTAACCAGGTGCCTCCATTCTCCCAGAGAATGGCCCTCAGCCCCAGGCTGAGGCCCCAGTCCCACCCTGGGTTGAATTCCTGGTAACTAACTAGGTGCCTCCATTCTCTGGGAATGGCCCTCAGCCCCAGGCTGAGGCCCCAGTCCCAAACTGGGTTGAATTCTTGGTAACTAACCAGGTGCCTCCATTCTCCTAGAGAATGGCTCTCGATGCTGCTTAGGAAAAATCAACATCCTATACCTTAATTGTGAAGCTAAAATCCTGGAAGAAAATATAATTTCTACACTTTTAATCATACCCTTCACATGAAAGTAATTTTTCTTTCTATAAACAACAGCTTGCCATGCAATCAACTAGCCATCTTTGTCTAAATAATGCTAAACATGGAAAAATATTCAACATTTGCTGGCATGTCACAAACATGTTCAATGTCTTATCTTTGCTCCCCTCTAGTTAACTAGTGTATAGCACTGAAAGTAAAACAAAAATGTTTTCTTTGTTTGCATTTGGGCAGTCTATGTTGTGTCATTTAAATCTTATTCTGATACCAGAGTTGAATCTATAATTCTAATTCTATCATAAACAAATTTCTTACATTCACCTTCTAAAAACTGCACCCATTCATTATCCAGTACTTTAGTTTCTTTATCTTCACCGGTGTCTTTAATTTTCCATGTCAATACTATTTCAAGGTGTCTTTACTTTGCCATTTTAACACTGCAACTAGTAAGCACGGAGAGGGATCAAAAGAAAAAAGAGATTTAAACCTCTCAGAGCTTAAAGCTCGGGAGTTGAAATAGATCTGTGCTCTCTTTTATGATATAATTTTATAATTATTAAGGTCTCCTTTTTGAGTTTTTTATTATTATGGTTGACTATTTTTAAATTTTTCATTTGCACAGATTTCATTTTTTTTCAATTTAGTTTATTAATGTTACAGACATGACAGAACTACCTGGGCTGTAGATGCACCTTGCTACTTGTTAACAAACAATCTCTTCAGTTTCCACGAAGGTCTAGTTTTAAGAAAATGGGCTGCAGCATTGAAAACAGAGATACTCGGTCACTACTTTTATCTGTTGGGGCCAAGAACGTTGTAACAACTTGGCTGTTGAAAAAGGTAGAATTTAACCAAGACCATCCTGAGAATGAACTATCCAATAAATTGAAAGCTCCATACACATCAAATTTTGAGAAATTTTCATTGAAAGAAAAAATCTCTAATCCAAGAACAGTTGACAAGGAGTATAGAAGAAGATGGAGAAAACAATGTGGACGAAAATCAAAATGAAGTTGCATGTATCCATAGTCATGTCATTCACATGAATGAGTGGTTAAGACTCAAGAGAGTTAAGTCAGACTTCAGCCCCTCCACTATAACATGAATAAAGTTTTTTATTAAAAAAAGGAAGTAGAGGCGCACTTGTTAGTTGCTATCATGGACTCAAATAAGGCGAAACATGCCCTTTTCCCATCATTAAAGAGCACGTAGATTTACAAGCTGGCAGCAAACACATGAAGCTTGGAATGCTTGCTAATTTACATAGTGACTAAAGCCCAGTTCAAGTTGCTAACTCAGGTTTCCTTTTCAAACATGCATGCAATTTCTTTCTTCAAAGTGCACCACAGAGGTGATGAGACATGGAACTAATTTAATGGCCAGGTCCTAGCAGAAGTACAACTTTAATTCAGTCTTGGGTTCATGCATATAAAGGGTTATCAATATTTGAAACAAACAGTTAAAATGCAGCAGTAACTATGAGTTAAGGGCACTGTAGCAGCTTGTTATCAGCATTCTAACAAGTATATTGGCCAAAAGAAAGCAGGTATCTTGGAGTTAAAGGCATGGAAATAAGAGCATTCTCCAATGGATGATGGTCATTACAGCTCGTAAACAATAGATTAGAAGCTGTGTTCAGTAGTTTAAAATATGCATGCCAAGGCGTAATAAGCAGTTAGGGGACATTAATTGAGGTCAATTGAGGCCTATAAAGCATAGTTACCGGATTCGGCCCTGGGCCTAACCACACCCGAATCGGATTCTTCCACCTTGTTTTGACTAATATAAAGTTGTTTACATAGGATAATTAAGGTTAATTAGGGTTAAATGTTCCGAATCTCCGACTCCTAATTTTGGGATGAGTGCCGCACCCGTATCGGATTCTTTAGCCGATTCCGTTCGCACCCACGGTTCATGTAACCTTTCTATAAAGTAATATGCAATGTTCACTGTAGGAGGTTGGAATCTCAGAGACTGCCTATTGTAGTTCCAGATTGACCATTAATAAAGCTACTTCTAAAGTTAGTGATATGATACTTCTGGAAGAGTACCTTTTGTAGCGAAGCGTGGGAATTTGAATATCGTGTGGGTCCTGTTGCCGCCTAATTCACACTTTAAGACGCAGGAAAGTCACAACCTGCTATGTGTGTCCTTGGGGGCAAGCGAGAGCTGGGGACCACTGTCA